>CAWUFW010005562.1:600000-982500 GCA_963921515.1 Calotriton arnoldi
TGTGATGCATGTTTCTACCCATGTGATGCCTGTTCCTACCCATGTGATGCCTGTTCCTACCCATGTGATGCCTGTTCCTGCGCATGGGATGCCTGTTTCTACCCATGTGATGCATGTTTCTAATCATGTGATGCCTGTTTCTACCCATGTGATGCCTGTTTCTACCCATGTGATGCCTGTTTCTACCCATGTGATGCATGTTTCTGCGCATGTGATGCCTGCTTCTGCCCATGTGATGCCTGTTTCTGCCCATGTGATTCCAATTTCTGTTCCTCGGATGCATGGCAATTTAAACTGGAAAAAAAGTGTCATTCACGTCGAAATGTATCACTCGATCAGAAGAACTCTACGATTGAGTTTTTAGTTTCACAACTGCAGAGTGTTCTGAGTGTACTCGGGTAAAACGTTGCTCATGTGATGGCCTCAAATGAAAGTAAAATCTTACCAGCAGCGGCTTTTGTTTATTCCAGGTTAGCCTGGATGCTTTTTTAACTAATCCAAAAACTGGAGTACTTTACCTTTACGAAATATTATTATGTATGTCAATGTCCGAATTCGCAGGGATAGTACTACCCTTATCCATTTGCTTTAAAACTTGCCAACCGGTTGCCACTAGGTCATTTAGGGCAGCTGTTCATTAAGGATGGCTATCAGGGACTACAGGTTAGTCTGTGATGTTCTTAACGTCTCACCGCTTCAGAAGGGTAGGTGAGGATAGGTCTTAAAAGATATGGATTGTAATTTAGTTATTGTGCACGTTGCCCTCTTATCTTTTCACCTCCATTTTATTTTATTTCCTTTGGTATCGATGAACCCTTGAGATTATATCTGGTGTGCACTTAAGGCTGTTTAATGGAGTTGCCTCATGGTGCGTTCTGTCTAGTTTAGTGGGCTCAAATTTGTCTTGGCTAAGAATGTCTCTTGAAGGTCTTTTGGACGTACTCTCTATGCTGTCCTTCTTTGTTAACCTCGTTAGTCCCCTTATATATACTTCTGCTGTGAGCGGGTTTCTAAGTCTTCCAGTTTGCTTTAGAGTGCTATATTTTGGTCTTGCAGTGTGATGAGTGCTTGCTATGTAAACTCCTGCTCTTTCTGTCTCAAAACCATTACTCCCAAGTTCCAATATCCTTTTTAGGTCGAGCCTGGGCAGCGCATGCGCTCCTCTGCGAGGCATGGTGTATTCAGGTAGGGACTTGAAGCTCCGCCCACTCTCCGCCCATATTTTTCATTGGCTTGTGTAATTGGCCACTGTAAACTGTGGCTGTTCATTGGTCAATAGGCTTAGTAGTCCCTCCTTAGTACCGCCTTGTCTCATTTTGTAACCTTCCATGGCGACACCCCCTGTTGTGTGTTGTTGCTCGGTGGGCTTTGATTACAGCCTCCGAGCACTAGTTTCTCAAATAGCTTTGTCAGGCAGGATACGCTCTCTCCTAACGCTTTTTATAAAATTTTATAGCACGGGCGCCGAACGCATTTGCAATGCAATAGGTCTCGCATTTGCAAGAGTTTAAGCTATTGGCATTGTAAATGACAATGCCTTTTATTTATCTGTTTTAAAAACAACACATAAAAGGCATTGTCATTTACAAAGCCATTAGCTCAAACTCTCGTAAATGCGAGACCTATTGCATTGCAAATGCTTGTTTAACAGGAGTTTAAAAAATGTATGTATAAAGCTTTGTCATTACAAAATAAGTGAGGGCCCTTGTCTGCTAGCATGTTTGATATGTTGCTTTATCTTGATGAATTCTCACGATATTACAGCCTCTGGTGATGTTTGCATTTATTGACTTTCTTATCTGTTTGTTGCTTAGTATGAGCTGTATATGTATTATATGTCTTTTTATGATTTTAAAAAAAAAATCGAATAAAGTTGTGACTGACTAACGGTACTTTGCAGTCTTTGTGAAGTCTCTTCTGGTGCTCTCTATGGAGACTCAAGCTCCTACAATGGAAAATGGGGGTATTTATGCTGTGGTGACTGGATCAGCTCCTTAGTGGTTCACTGGGCCTCAACTAGGCATCTGGAAGACTGGACATTTTGAGTTACAGCACCTTAGTTTCTTGAGAAAATGTACAGGGCTTCCAAGGATGGCAGTTTGTTGCTAGGGATCATCTTACACAGTCTGTATCAGTATTGGAGGCCTCCTTGAACTGAAAGGATTCCATCCTTCTGCATAAGCAAGGAGGCAGAAAGCCTTCCAAAGTATGGTCAGAAGATCTAAAAAAATCATGATCTCTCAGGCAGTTTAGTAGCATAATAATCAGCGATGGGTTGCACCGTAGTGTCTTGTTTAATTGCTCAGCCCTCCTGTTGTCTGAAAAAGTCCAAACGGAGTACACAAGCATGTTCAAGCTTGGTAAAGAGGCAGCTGTGCAGAGGATGTCCTGGGACTCTGTGGACACCACTGCGAGGTCCTTGAGTATCGGCCTCTTAAGTAGGATCCAGATAGTGATGGAGATGTGCTCCATGGATGGTCCTCCTTCCGATATTTGGTAGAATTATATGTCCATGCAGACAAAGGCTAAATATATTTGGGGCCCTTTGGTGCTTGTATTTTTCTAGGAAGGAGCTTGTTCGCAGAGGGTAGCCTACATTTCAGAACACATAGCTGGGTGTTCCAGCAGCCTCCTCTAAGGACGCTTGTGCTTGTCGCACACATGGTCCTAACGGAGCTTAAAACAGGGCAACACTCAAGAAAGTCAGACCTAGTTTCAGTGGCTCACAGGAACATGAGTTTCTGAGTGCAATTCCTGAGGGGAGGGAAGGGGGCGGAATCTAGCCGTGGGCAGGAGTGCAGGCCTGATAGCTAACCTTGCCTTTGTGCCCTACAAAGCTGCTGTCACTATGCTTATACGTCATTGACCTCCGAGACTGGCCTGCTTACTTCCCCTTTGTGGTTCGTGAAAGACGTGATGGCCATGACGGTAAACAAAAGTAGCAGATGCCACTTGGATACGAGACTGTTTCTGTGGGACATTTTGTTATGCTTAGTTATGGTTGGGGTACCAGTCTTGTCTCAGCTGTTCCTGGCTGCTGTTGTGATCTCCCACCAATTGGACCAGAGTTGCCTTCGGTGTGGGGTCTTATTCCGTCTGGAGGATTCAGGTATATCTTCCTTGAGGTTCCTGCTGTGTATTGTCATCACCGGCAATCTAAAGTGCAGTATTGAAAGGTATGACCCTTGTGGTGGGGGTATCGGCTATTCAGGAGGGGATTGTTCATTTCCTTTCCTTATGCATTTTCCTTTGCTCCTTTTCAGCTACTACCCCCTTCCCTCCTGGATGTGCCCGATCCACACTGTACCCAAGATTGTGAATCCGCCACTTCCATCTTCTCTGCCCCATTCAAGAGGGCGTACCACTCACTCATTGCGCTCCCTTCTTGCTGATTCCTGTGTGCTTTGTCATTTTACAGGGTCATTGTTTTGTGTTGAGTACCTCTGACATCAACTACTGCAACCTGCCCAATGCAGTAGTTCCGGTCAGCAGGAAAACCCTTGAACAATACGAGTCTAGAATAACCCTCTGATCCATTGAGAAGCTGGTACTACCTGCTCTCTCTGGAATGGATCACAAGAGCCTCTGTTGAGTCAAGTCCTTGTGGCCTATAGGGAGTTTGAAATACTGCTTTAAAGCAGAATAATATATAACAAGAGAACAGCTGTTTACAACCAAATGCACCAAGTAGACAGAGACCCGCACCTTCAGATCTGAAGGTAATTAATGAATTGTGTGAGGCAGTTATGGCTTGGGGCTTCTTATTGATGGGCCATAATAGACTGCTTCTTGGCAGCAATGCAGGCGAGTCACTAACGTGATGTTGGGAAAGAGAAGTTCAACTACAGGAGAAAGACTGAACTGTCAGGCCTACTGCCCTGAAGGGTTTCCTTCCAGCCCGCCCTATCCCACTCAAAGATGGCGCTGCCGGCAATATCCCGTGTTCCACACCGTGCCTTACACGAATAAAGCAAGTCTTATATGCAAAGGGTGAACTCTTTGAAAACGTCACTATAGCTTATAGATTTAATTTAGCAAGTGCTTCCAGGATGTAAAGCCTAAAGAGTGGAAAGTGTGCAATAATTAACCCACAAAATTATACATAACAATAAGGCCACGGCCAACCAAAAATTGAAAGAATTCATTCGGGAGTTTACACTCCGATAAAACCAGATATTCTGCGTGTCTCAGGCCTCTAAAGGTTAAAAGAAGTTCTGCGGCTGCACACCTGAAATAGACAACATTTTAGGCTCTTAGGAGCTTTTTGTCTTGTTTAAAACTTTGAACAAAAAATGAAAGTGTTTCTGGGAAAGTGTGGGGTATTGCAGATTAGAACCCCAGATCCTGCAAGCTACTACAAAGTCCATACTCTAATTCTCCCAATCACCTTAAAGGGGGTTGGGTTCACTGTATGACGACGGAGTTGAACTCTGCGTTTTTCATGTATACCTCTTTAAAGTGGTGAGAAGAGAGAATCAACTCTATTGATTTTACTAGCCCTCCTGGATCATTCAAGCACCTCAGTCTCTGCTTGGAAGAGGCTGGGAGTGTGCTCATAGTTGCCTGTCTCTTCCACAGAGGGAGGCTCACCAATAAGGTAATCATGAGATTTCGAGGCAGGTGGTGTCACTGAAAGGCAAGTACATTTGACACATCACTGCTTTCTTTGTAGTGGGTGCTAAACCCAAGTATTTCTGCAACATTTCACTTCTTGCTCACTTCATTTGTATTTAATCCCTTCAGCCTCCTCTCCCCCCCCCTGAGTCTTTGCTCTGCTGGCCTGCTGCTACTCTGTGTTTACCCAAATATATGTCTCAGTTTTCATTATGATTCCTTGTAAGGCTGAAATAATGCTCCTTTCCCTCTTAATATTTCTGATCCCAAGCATTAGATACATAGTGGCTGTCTTCCTTTTTTATTTTTGTAGTTTAGTACTGGGATTCGATTCCTCAGCCTTCGACACCGGTGGCACTTAAGGGTTACTCAGGGCTTACAGTTTTTCCTCTTCTCTGAACTCTCTTTTCGCTGTCTGTTCACTCCAGAGCTGGGCTGTAATTCCAGGAATGCAAATACTCCAGCTAGGGAGGACTTCACCACAGGAGCGCCAGGCAGAGTGAGTCATGTCCCACAAAGCAACCCTGGCCTCCATCTGTCCTTCCCCCGTCGTAATCTCTTGTCTCTTGTATGCATCTTCCCTTGATCCATGTGCTCATCCCAGTCGTTGTTCCTAAATAGCTATCCACCAAATACACTGAAACTGCCTCACTCTCGGTGCCTGATGGCGCTAAACCCCCTTCAATTGTTATCTCTTCCTTACTGTCAATGCTGACCATCTAACTGTTCTTTAATCTCATCCCATCCTCATGCACCTATCTGTTGATGTCATATCTGGCGTTCCTTTACTAAGTACACTGTTTTTCAGAGCACATTCATCACTCTCTGTTTCCTTCTCCCGGTTGGCTCCTCTGTTCCTGACCCCCACCAGTAACCTCGAAAACAGAAAACAACTCTGCACCCCTAACTTAATATTCTTTACCCCACGCTTTACCCCCTTGTGAGTAAAGTGCCCGGCTGACTAATCACACTAGCAGCAGAAATACAGAACAATTAACTTAACTTTGCACCAAACTGTCCACCAAAACGTGTTGTTATGACTGAGAAGAGTACGTATCTCATTATTATTCAGTATTCCACAGCCATCCCATGGAAGGGTGGTGCAAAATACAACCACCAGGAGCACAGAAAGAAGAAATCTTCCCCTGTGTACTGTTACAGCACTTTGCACCCTGCATATTATCGTGAAAACTCAAGTTCAGGCTGCACTCACTGGGTTGGATCTTTAGTTCAGCCTGAGACTGACACGATAATCAATACAATTCAATAACGTGAGGCACATTAAGTCTCTCAAAGATGACAGAGTATTAGATTTACAAACCATGAAGGTTTATTACAAGATTAGCAAAGTTACAAATGCAAATCATCAAATTAGTTGAATTTCAATAGCCAATACATTAATCGATATACCTCAAAGCAATTAAAAATCACAAATGCGGAGACAAACTGTAATGAAGTTGTTTCAAATACCAGAAAGCAGTCTCAATTTCCCATGAAAACAAATTCCACTCGACCAAGCTAGGAAAAATTGGGAAAGTTGGGGAGAAGTTGGGAAGAAGGTGTCAGCATGGAAGCCTCTAATAGGCAGTAGTTATGAATCAAGTAAAGCTTCTTCTAGCAAGTGAAAGAGCGAGGCATGTGCATCTACTTCTACATTGCATTAGTTTAAATATTTTTTTTCTTCTATATTTCGCTACACCTACACATGGTTCCCATGAAGGGAACGAATCAGGTTAAAGTACATATTGATAAACATATTTAGTTTCATAAGCTAGAGCACAATGAAATCTCTCTCACCGTCTTTCAAACTTCAGTTATCTGCAACATAAGAAGATACATTCGTTCCAGGATGTTCTTTCTCAGGTGCTCATTACTGAGTGCTCCAAGAATTGCGTACAGTTAACCATTCAGTTAAGAAAATAAAATAAATGATACATCCTTCGAAGCTGCTGGTCTTCTCCTGGAAAGAAAATAGAGAAGATACATGACAAGAAGGAATATGGTAGACTAACGTAGGCCATTTTAAAATGCCTCCTATGTTAACTACAATCAATTAAAATGTAGAAATGCGCCAGTAAATACATTTGAGTGTTGCATAATAATATTGTGATGTGTGCAAAACATTTAATTATAAAACCTTTCTTTCAAATCCTCCCTCTGATGACTCTGGGAGTCATCACACATTGACCCATAATTCCCTTCAACACCTCACTTTACATAAGTTGTCGACCTTTTGAGCTTCCATCTGGACTCCTCCGAATCTTGTAAATCATCGTATATTGTGGCTTGTGGCTCTGTAGCTCTTCAAGCTTCAACTCTGTTCTTTTCATTTTTCTTTCATTCAGTTTTGGCAGTTGCTCTCCTCCCTTACATTTTGACCCACCCTTTGCAGTTAATAACTTGACTCCCCTTATAAAAAGAAATAGGCATATCACAGAAATTGCAATGATCAGTGGAGTAGTTAGTATGCTATGTAACAGTCCACTGCCAGTACCACTAATCCATCTACCAACCACAGAAAATTCTTTCCCTATTGCTTCCCCAGGACCTGTCTTTTCCAAATCCTTCAAATCTATAGAAAAGTCAAAGATGGTAGTTATAAACTACCATCGCTACTACTATTAGGCACATAAGTACAGCACTGTTAAATGTGTAAAATGTGTCATGCTTTGCCCTGTTTTGAGAGTAAGATATCTAGGGCAAGCCTGTTCTGCAAAATCATTGTTCTATTTGCTACGAGCTCAGAGTTAATAATAGTTAAAGCTCCAGTGTTAGTAGTGAGGTGGTCAACCAAAGTAGACTGTTTTCTAATCTTCAGATCATTCAAAACTACCCTTAAAGAAGGAATCATAGCGCCAAAGATGTGAACTACTTCTTGAAAAGCACTATGCTTAGTTCTTTCATGAGTCACTACTCTTTCATTGTTTATGCCAACTACATGATACACTTTAGGAAACACTAGAGCAAAATAGCAGCTACCAATCCAATTTGCAGGAAGTTGAAAATACGCATTCTTTCCACACTCATAATAAATCCTAAGAACACCAGGATTCTTCCCAGAAAATATCTGCTCACCCATAACTTCCAATCCCTGTACAAACTCACTCCACCCCACCATCTGAGAATTCCTAACTTGTTCCTTTCATCTCATGATACACAACTGTCTTTTCCATTGAGAATCCAAATTCAACTTCGGATGTATTCCAGCAGCTTTCAACTTTCTTCTTTCTTCTCCCATCCCATCTTAACTCCTCTCTTAGCCTTCTTCTCAATCTCTTCTCTCCATCCGTCCAATTATTCAATAAAAACCTTCTGAAGCCCAGTCCGTTTACACATAATCCTTTCTTTATGAAATCAGGGAATATTAATTTATGTGACAGACCTAAAATAGTGCCCCATCCTCTCTAAAGATTTTGCTTCAGCATTCGGGTTTAGGTTATTATACATAGGCAACATTTCTAAAAGTAAGTAAAAATTTGAAAGAGAAAAAATTGTTAAAAGAGACTGGATATTAAACTTCAGGATAAAGAGTAGGGGAGGGTCAAATGATGATATGTTATGTCCACTGCTGTGGACGCAGGGAAATAAGTACAAATATAGCAGTCATGCGCATGCATGACGTGCAAATATTCATGGAGAAAGTTAAAGAACACATTCTCAGAGAAGTTCTCTTCAGACCCATCCTTATGTGAAATTTTCATGTTAAATCTATGCTGCTCTTCTAAATAAGCTGAAATGTGTAAGTTCAGTGGAAGCATGCTCAACAGAGGAATTCTAGGCTACTAATAAACTAATCATCAAGATAACAAAGCCAAATACCACTAACGTTACTATCCCGCTATACCTGGTAGTTGAATTAGACACCATGGTTTCTCTCAAGTCAGATCAAAAGAACAAAAAAATCAAAAAGCAAAATTCTGCTTGTTGTTTCTACTAAGCAAATCAGCAAAACTTCAGCTCTTTGGAGGTGAGTATATTGATTCAATAGCCTTCAGCGTTTGAACCTAACGTTGTAGCAGGTTTTCTCTGATAAGAATAACCCTGCTCTTCTACTGGAGCCTGGGCCCTAATAACACTTCAGGCTTGTTAGACTTAGTCCTTTTTGCAGGGTCATCCCAGAACTTTTTGCCTTCCTCCTGTATTTTTTCTGACCTGTTGTTGGTGGTTTTAGGACTTTGGGCACTTTATCACTGCTGTTCAGTGTTAAAGTGCATGTGCTCTCTATGGTAAACTTGGTAAGATTGGTCTACACCTGTTTGGCGTATTTAATTTACCTATCAGTCCCTTGTAAAGTGGTATCTCATATACCCAGGGCCAGTAAATTAAATACTACTGGTGGGCTTGCAGCGCTGCTTGCGCCACCCACCAAAGTAGCTTTTCAAACCTGTCTCAGGCCTCTGCCATTGCAGGGCCTGCACATGCAGTTTTACTGCAGCTGTGACGTGGCACATAAAGTGGGTGCCACGTCCGTGACTCCCCTTTTACTACATATCAGTCACCCCTAAGGTAGGCCCTAGCTAGCCCTATGGGCAGGGTGCGCTGTAGGTAAAAGGTAGGGCATGTGACTTAAGTGTGTGGCATGTCCTGGTAGTGACAAAGAGCCTATTTGGTTTCTCACTGCTGTGAGGCTGCCCTTTCATAGGAATGCATTGGGGATTCCCTGATATAAGTTTCAGTGGTAATTCCTGATATGACAGGGGTGGCGTGGTCAAGTTTGGTATGTTTGGAATAGTGGCAATAAATGCTGCGTAAAGGTGTTCGCAGATTTATTATCACTATTTAAGAAATGCCACTTTTAGAAGTGGGCATTTCTGTGTGCTATGTGTCTTTGTGCCTGCCTGTTGTGTATTGCATGTCTGGATGACAGGGACTGGGGAGGTGCAGTGGCTCCAGAGGGCCTGGGTGAGTCAGCGCTAGGCTGAATAGGCCTGATCTGCATTTGGAGTTGTGGGAGGAGTAGCACCTGGACCTGAATAGGACTGTGCCTGCCTTCCACAATGCTGGCTCTGCCCCCCTGTGGTGTGTCTGGGGCCAGAGCCTACACTAACAATACAGGTGTTTGTGCAATTGAAAAGATGTATGTAAGTACCCCCCAGAACTGGTTTGGACTGGGCACAGAGCCCTGTGCCAGGGGGAAGAACAAAGACACTTGACATATAAATATTGGGGCTGTGACCCCATGTGTGGAGCTTACTTGGATCTGAAGGAAGGACACTGCCAGGAGGTACCACCGTGGGACCCAGCTGCTGTCTTCTGCTGGGAGGCCCTGCGTGCTGGCCTGCCTGTGCCCAGCTCTGCCCTATGGGATTTTTTGGGGCTTAGCGCTGGGCTGAGCGCTCTACCTTGATAGGCCTGGACCTGGACTTGGGGGGGCTGCAGGATTCCTCTGTGTTGAGCCCCTGGCGTGGGCTCGTGCCGCCGCAGAGCGTGGTGAGGGATGTGCTTGATACACCGCCCTGCAGCGTGAGGAGCACTTTGTCTCTGCTGTGCCGCATACCAGAAGCGCGTGATAGGAGCTTTTTAATGATATGTCCAGAGCCCAAAAATGGGGCTCCAACTATGCTCATAACGAGCGCTGTGGCCAGGAAGGAAGTCAGGCAGCGTTTGGGCCTGATTGTGGGCAGGGCCCACGAGCGAGACACAGAGACAGCCCGGAAGTCAGGCAAAGGTCGAGCCTGGTTGTGGGCGGAGCCGCGCTCAAGGGGGAAGCCGGAGAACGCCGGGGCCGACGGAGTCTTCGCTCCGCGTCCTGCCCCCTTTGTGTCCCCACAGCTAAACCGCTACACCGCATGGTCTCAGGCCGCCGCCGTCCTGAGAACCAACAACACTTTTCAAGAACCAAATGGTGATAAACGGGAACACACCACAAAGGCGAAATAATTTAGTCAAAATGACGATTGTATTGCTCGGATATTATTTACAGTGGACACTGAATATGGCTGTCAATGAAACATCACATAAACGACGATAGAAAGTGATTAAAGTGCAGGATAAGTGACTTGTGGTGATAAGTGAAGTCAAACAGTGCTATACATATATTGTACAAATGGGTAACACATAAAACAATCAAAATAACAGTTATATTGTTCTGTCCATTCCTTAATGCATGAATACACGACCCAAATGTGACTTTATGCCCCAGCAATACAATCGTCATTTGGACTAAATTATTTTGCCTTTGTGGTGTGTTCCCGTTTATCACCATTTGGTTCTTAAAAAGTGTTGTTGAACCAATGTGTATAATCAAAATTGTAATTAATGTTTTTTGAAATTTGAAAGTACAGGATGTATTACATACATTGAGCAAAGCAATTGTGACTCCCCCGACAGAACCACTTTTTTGCATATCATAAATACCCTGGTTCTGAGGGACACAGGGTTACCCCATTATTACTAATGGGTCCTGAGAACCAAGGCGGACTGCCCTGACCTGGCAGAGGCATGCAGCCCAAAGAGGATCGTGTGGCCGTGCTCGGCCCAGAAGAAGCAACCCCTCCTGCGAAAGCCTAGCGGGGAGGTGAGTTCCCCGGGGAAGAGACGTCCAGAGGGCAATCACCGTCCCTCACTTTTGCAACACAAAGGCAGCCGCACCGCAGGGTAGCGGGCGGCCGCTTTGGGGGACATTTCTTAGCTTATCAGGGGGTGGAGGGAGACCAAGTGAGGTTGTCCTGCCCTCGAGGGGCCTTTGGCAGAATTCACTAGGGTGCGTTAGTAGCACCGAAGCGGGTCCCGCATTCAGCCTTTCCTAAATAGCGGCACAGGAGTAAGGTGCCCTATCGACGGAGGCCCCTAATTAAAAGTAACACGTTCCCTAATAGAGGCACAGAAGTGAGGTGCCCTATCACCAGAGGAGGGAAGGGTAATATGCCTATGGTACTGTGTTTTGGTGATTAGGGGTGTTACCTATCACCAGTTCTTATGTGTTCCGGTTTCAGGATCATACAATGATAGGATGTTCTTGTTCCTAAGATACGCTGCTGGGCATGATGTTGCTATAATGTGCACTGCTGCTGATGGTGTTTATGCCATACTGTACATGGTTATTGTCTTGCTGATGTCGCTTTAATATGTGGCATACTGTGCAGTTATGTTTATGCCTAAGAGAGGCATGATGTGTTGTGATGATGCACTGTACTACTGCAGATTATGTTTTGCATAAGATGCTATACTAGGTAATGCTAAGATGTTCATGCCTAAGGTGTTTATGCTAAGAACACCCTTACCAGTAGTTACTGGTTGTCTTCACTAACTGTGAATTATGATGGTTCCGACAGTGACCCGATTGTCCCTGTAGGGTATATAATCCCTGTAAAGTCATACCAAGTGCCAGGTGGCACAGTGTATATATGTGATTACGTTCTAATGTGTGTTTATGGATAATACAAAGGCTATTTTTACATAACCTTGTGTGGAGTTTCTTTTGTGGTGTGACCAGTGTGTCGCTGCTGTGTGAGTGTGTTGTGCAAACGCTTTTCACATTGCCTCTGGGATAAGCCTGACTGCTCTGCCAAGCTACCAATAGGGTGAGCAGGGGTTATCTTCGGTGTGTAACTCCCTTGCCCTGACTAGAGTGGTAGTTTCTACCTGGCTTAGGCGCATGCCCTAGCCAACCAGAAATCCCATTTCTAACATTGGTTGTCAGCGGTGAGGATAGGACTTGCGTTTGCGGAGTACCCCAGTGACGCATGGTTGCACTACAAACTCTGCATTTAGACAATCAAGTGCTTTGGGATTTTTTTTCTCCTGATTTGCTCGCAAAAGTGTCATTTTTTGAATTGTGTACTTCTGTTGCAGCTCTTACGCCTAGGTCTCGTGTTGCACTGTGAGTTGTGTAACTTGCCAAGATGGGGTTAATTTATAATGAGGATGACCTAATGGAGTACACTAAGGAGGAGTTAAAGGATTTCTGCAGAGAAAGAGGAATACCCATAAAAGGCAACATCTCCAGAAAACTGTTCCTCTATGAAGCAATCCGTAGGGGAGAAGTTTTAGAGCTCTGGGGGGACCTTACAGATTACCCCTCCGCATACCTAAGTGGTGGTTTTGAGAGAGGGCCTGAAGAGTCTGAAGATGAGGAAGAAAATGACAGGGCAGGGATGCCAGTAGATAGTGAGGACCCCGTAGAGAGGGAGCCCCTTGCTGGGTCTAGTGCCGGGGGCAGTGCCCCATCCCTTTCTCTGTCCCCAGGGGAGTTGGTGGACAGGAGGGAAGAAAGGGAGCATCAGCTGGCTTTGGAGAGGCTCAGATTGGAGCACGCCAAGGAGATAGCGCAGCTGGGTGTGGAGTAGAAAAAGGCTGATGTTGAGAAGGCCTTAGTGCAGGAGAGGATGGCGGAGGCAGATAGGGCCTTTGCCAGGGAGAAGCTAGCTTGTGAGGATAGGTTGTCCCCTGAGTGTAGTTTCAGTGGTCTGGATTCACCAGTGAGGGTGGAGTCCAGTGGTGGCAGCAATGTAGAGTCCAGTGTGGAAGCTTCCACTCCCAGATCCCAGAGCATGGTACCTAGTTCCCAGGAAGAGGGTGTCACACCTGAAGGGTATAGGTTGAGGTTCAGGGGCAGTAGGAAACTGTCTCATCAGTCTTGGGGGGGAGTTTGTGGATGAATGTTGTGATGCACTGGAAGGTTGTGTGACGGGTAGCAAAGCAAACAATTTTGAAGGGCTGTTCAATCTGATTGTCAGAGAGCACATGTTCCGTTGTTGTTTTCCAGGGCTACGCCAACACCTGTTGGAGTGTGAGTTCTCTGATCCCAGTGAGCTAGAACGTGAGGCAGACCTCTGGGTGAGTGCCAGAGGGTCTGAGAAGGTATTGGGAGTAACCCTAAGGGGAGTGGCTCAGGTATTTCCCAACCGAGGGTGGTGGGAAAGGTTCTTAGTAGCCCAGATAGGTCCTGGTGTAGTGGGAGGGGTGTAGGGACTCACGTCCTGTCTCCGCGGAGAAGGAGTGAGAATGGGATGCGTCCCAAGGTGCCCGAAACCCAGTCTTTGGGCCTGGAGGGTTCCCTAAGGGAACACCAGGTGGGAGCCTAAGCTGTACTGATAGGCCATCCATTGAGGGAGATCCCCTAGTGTCAGGAGAACTTGGAGCGTCATGTAAGCAGAGCTCCACCAGTTCTGGTGTCTGGCGGTGCCGCTCCTGAGTGGAGGGTGCAGGAATCCAGATGGAGGGGTGAGAGGGGGAGAGAGTCCCCAGTGGGAGAACCAGTGGGTCAGGGGCCAGCCCTAAGGGCTGAGCCTTCTATAAGTGACCATGGTGACAACACTTCTGTTTTGGGGGGGGTCTTCACGCACTGTCAGATGGGCATGGGTTGGGAGATCAGCGCCAGGCAGACTGTCACGCGACACATGAGGTATGTGTTATCCTTGAGAGGGGCATGCGTGTTCCCCAGGAAGTCCTGGTGTGCCAGGCAACTGCTCAGCTGCAGGGTGTAGTCCCTGGGTTGGGAGGCCAGGTTCAGGAGGTTATGCCTGACCTGGAAGGAAGGACATCTGTAAGCAGTGTCCTTACCGTTTTATCTTCTGGGGGTACCACTCCAGGTGGGAGGGTGCAGAACTCTGGAAGGGGGTGCAGAGGGAGGGAATCCTCGCCTCTGACCCCGGTTCAACTTGAGGGTTTAGTCCCTAGGTTGGGAGACCAGTTGCAGGGTCAAGGTCCTGAACTGGTGGGAGAATTGTGTGGGAGGGCTGATTCCAGCGTCCTGACAGTTTTGTGTTCTGAGGGTGCCTCTCCTAGGAGGAGAATGCGGAACCCCAGAAGGAGGGGTAGGGGAGGAGAGCCTCACTCGTGACTCCTGGTCAGCCTGAGGGTGCAGACCCTGGGTTGAGGGATCAGTGGCAGTATGGGTCTGCACTGATGAGAGGTAGAGTGGAGAATGGATACTGTGTACCTGGGGTTACTGCCCCCGACTCTGTGAGATGGCAAGGACCAGAGACATCTGGATGGCCTAGGGCCTGGTCCTGGCCCCGGAGAGCTAAGGAGTCCCAGTGGGGTAGCTTAGTTGGTCCTGGGAGCTTAGACAGAGGGAACCACATGGGTTCAGATTAGCGTAGAACTTGAGTGTGCCCCTGCAGTTGCGGGCTCGCGTCTGTGTCCTATCGCCCCAAGCAGGGAAGTCCATCATGGTAGTGATTGGTCTACCCTGGATTTAGGCTGGAAGGGGGTTGTGTTAGACTTAGCCCTTTTTGCAGGGTCATCCCAGAACTTTTTGCCTTCATCCTGTATTTTTTCTGACCTGTTGTTGGTGGGTTTAGGACTCTGGGCACTTTATCACTGCGGTTCAGTGTTAAAGTGCATGTGCTCTCTATGGTAAACTTGGTAAGCTTGGTCTACACCTGTTTGGCGTATTTAATTTACCTATCAGTCCCTTGTAAAGTGGTATCTCATATACCCAGGGCCAGTAAATTAAATGCTACTGGTGGGCTTGCAGCACTGCTTGTGCCACCCACCAAAGTAGCCTTTCAAACCTGTCTCAGGCCTCTGCCATTGCAGGGCCTGCACGTACAGTTTTACTGCCGCTGTGACGTGGCACATAAAGTGGGTACCACTTCCGTGACTCCCTTTTACTACATATCAGTCACCCCTAAGGTAGGCCCTAGCTAGCCCTATCGGCAGGGTGCTCTGTTGGTAAAAGGTAGGACATGTGCCTTAACTGTGTGGCATGTCCTGGTAGTGACAAACATCCTATTTGGTTTCTCACTGCTGTGAGGCTGACCTCTCATAGGAATGCATTGGGTATTCCCTGATATATGTTTTAGTGGTAATTCCTGATATGAGAGGGTGGCGTGATCAAGTTTGGTATGTTTGGAATAGTGTCAATAAATGCTGCGTAGTGGTGTCCGCAGATTTATTATCACTATTTTAGAAATGCCACTTTTAGAAATCGGCATTTCTGTGTGCTATGTGCCTTTGTGCCTGCCTGTTGTGTATTGCATGGCTGGCTCTGGATGACAGGGGCTGAAGAGGTGCAGTGGCTCAAGAGGGCCTGGGTGAGTCAGCGCTAGGCTGAATAGTCCTGATCTGCATTTGGAGTAGTGGGAGGAGTAGCACCTGGACCTGAATAGGACTGTGCCTGCCTTCCACAATGCTGGCTCCGCCCCACTGTGGTGTGTCTGGGGCCAGAGCCTACACTAACAATAAAGGTGTTTGTGCAATTGAAAAGATGTATGTAAGTACCCCCCAGAACTGGTTTGGACTGGGCACAGAGCCCTGTGCCAGGGGAAGAACAAAGACACTTGACATATAAATATTGGGGCTGTGACCCCATGTGTGGAGCTTACTTGGATCTGAAGGAAGGACACTGCCAGGAGGTACCGCCGTGGGACCCAGCTGCTGTCTTCTGCTGGGAGGCCCTGCGTGCTGGCCTGCCTGTGCCCAGCTCTGCCCTATGGGATTTTTTGGGGCTTAGCGCTGGGCTGAGCGCTCTACCTTGATTGCCCTGGACCTGGACTTGGGGTGCTGCAGGATTCCTCTGTGTTGAGCCCCTGGCGTATGCTCGTGCCGACGCAGTGTGTGGTGAGGACTCTGCTTGATACACCGCCCTGGAGCGTGAGGAGCACTTTGTCTCTGCTGTGCCCCTCAGCGCTGTGCCGCATACCAGAAGCGCGTGATAGGAGCTTTTTAATGATATGTCCAGAGCCCACAAAGGGGGCTCCAACTGTGCTCATAACGAGCGCTGTGGCCAGGAAGGAAGTCAGGCAGCGTTTGGGCCTGATTGTGGGCAGGGCCCATGAGCAAGACGCAGAGACAGCCCGGAAGTCAGGCAAAGGTTGAGCCTGGTTGTGGGTGGGGCCACGCTCAAGGAGGAAGCCGGAGAACGCCGGGGCCGCCGGAGACTTCGCTCCACGTCCTGCCCCCTTTGTGTCCCCATAGCCGAACCGCTACACCGCATGGTCGCGGGCCGCTGCCGTCCTGAGAACCAAGGTTGACGGCCCTGATCTGGCAGAGGCGTGCAGCCCAAAGAGGATTGTGTGGCCGTGCTCGGCCCAGAAGAAGCGACGCCTCCTGCGAGAGCATAGCGGGGAGGTGAGTTCCCCGGGTAAGAGCCGGCCGGAGGGAAATCACTGTCCCTCTCGTTTGCAACAGGAAGGCAGCTGCACCACAGGGTAGCCGGTGGCCGCTTTGGGGGCCATTTCTTAGCTTCGCAGGGGGTGGAGGGAGACCAAGTGAGGTCGTCCCGCCCTCGAGGGGCTTTGGCAGAAATCACTCGGGTGCGTTACTAGCACCGAAGCGGGTCCCGCATTCAGCCTTTCCTAAATAGCGGCACAGGAGTAAGGTGCCCTATCAACGGAGGCCCCTAATTAAAAGTACCACGTTCCCTAATAGAGGCACAGAAGTGAGGTGCCCTATCACCAGAGGAAGGAAAGGGTAATATGCCTAAGGTACTGTGTTTTGGTGATTAGGGGTGTTACCTATCACCAGTTCTAATGTGTTCCGGATTCAGGATCATACAATGATAGGATGTTCTTGTTCCTAAGGTACACTGCTGGGCATGATGTTGCTATAATGTGCACTGCTGCTGATGGTGATTATGCCATACTGTACATGGTTATTGTCTTGCTGATGTGGCTATACTATGTGGCATACTGTGCAGTTATGTTTATGCCTAAGAGGGGCATGATGTGTTGTGATGATGCACTGCACTACAGCCGATTATGTATTGCATAAGATGCTATACTAGGTAATGCTATGATGTTCATGCCTAAGGTGTTTATGCTAAGAACACCCTTACCAGTAGTTACTGGTTGTCTTCACTAACTGTGAATTATGATGGTTCTGACAGTGGCCCGATTGGCCTTGTAGTGTATATAATCCCTGTAAAGTCATACCAAGTGCCAGGTGGCACAGTGTATATATGTGCTTACGTTCTAATGTGCTTTATGGATAATACAAAGGCTATTTTTACATAACCTTGTGTGGAGTTTCTTTTGTGGTGTGACTAGTGTGTCGCTGCTGTGTGTGTTGTGCAAACGCTTTACACATTGCCGCTAGAATAAACCTGACTGCTCTGCCAAGCTACCAAGGGGGTGAGCAGGGGTTATCTTCGGTGTGAAACTCCCTTGTCCTGACTAGAGTGGTGGTTTCTACCTGGCTTAGGCGCATGCCCTAGCCAACCAGAAATCCCATTTCTAAGAAGACTATTCAGAACATAATCATAAATCTTCAGCGTCTGGACGTGTATCACTTGAATTCAGTCAGTCAAAAATCAAAGGTCAATCAATCTTAACTGTGGTAGCACTACTCATGCAGGCTTTTAAAAAACTTTCTGTTGATTGTCAGTCTTGTGTTCTCGTGTCAGGCCTGCTTTCAGCAATGCAAGTCCGTTCAGGGTCTGAGTACCTACAGCTTGGCACCCATTGTCTTCTTGATCTTCTGACTACTGGTTGTTCACTGTCACTGTGCTCACTTGTCTCTGTTTCTTCATTGATCTTTTCTGGTATGCTTTCCTATGACACAACACCCCTCAGTCTCACCTATTTTCAGTCACCTTTCTCTTCTTTGCCCTCCTACGGCTGCATTGCTTATACCTTCTCTGAGCTCTTCCAGTTTCTGTGGCTTGGTTCACTATAGCTACTCTTGGCTCGTTAACCACCGGCTCTGTACTGGTCTTGAGTTGACTATGAGACGCTTTTGCACAATATCATCCTCCCTCTGAGTGTTTGTTTTGCACTGGAGTGTGACTCTGCAAATCAGTGGTTGCTACCACCACTTTTCTGGTATGGGAAGCATGGATCCACTTCTAGTTCCAGTGGCCCTAGCATTTCACAGTAGTGTTTGTCACAAGGATGACTTGGAAATGGCCACGCCAGCAGGGCTCCAGACACGACTTCCTTACATGTTTCTTCAAGACCAAATCCACCGGACTTAGGTCATGGCACTGCTCTTGTCTTGAAAGTGGAGTCGCCAACTCAACCTGGTAAGAGACAGAATGCACCACGTCATCATGTCCTTTGCAGTAGTCCAGAATCATATCATTCATTATATCCACAAGCGCAGCTGCAGGCACAGCAGGAGGTCTCATGTCCCATCAAGATCTCGTGGGGGAGAGTCCTGTCCTGGGATCAGGGGTACTTCAGAGGCTCATCAGACCTAGGGGAAGGGCATCAGGCCACTTGGGGGAAGTGAAAGAACACACTTTGGCCAGTCAAGACTTCAGCGTCCCTTTGAATTGTTCAACAATCACAGAAGCCTCTGGCCTGTAGCTACAATAAAAACTTTGCTCCACATGAAGTGCTACACACAACATCCTCATGATTGCATTCTTGAAGTAGGTCCATTGATCTGAATCCAGAGAAACCGGCAGACTGAATCTGGGGATCAATTCCCTCAACAATAGTTTGGCCACAGTGAGACTGTCATTTCTACTGGTCGGGTACGCTTCCACTCAACAAGAAAAGAAACAAAATACCACCAACATATATTGGAGTCTGTTGCACACTGGCATTTCAACAAAGTCAAGATGCATCCTATTAAAGGACCACCCGATCTTCCTATGTCACAACTGCTCTTCTGCCTGCATTTAACTGCTGGCAAGTAATGCATCTGTGACAGAGGTTTTCTGCAATGACACAGAAAGGAGGAGTGAACCAGTAGGTCTTGAAGAGGTGAACCATGGCATCTGTCCCTATGTGAGTGGGACCATGGAAATACCTTGCCTTGGGAGACAACATGACATCAGGTAGGACTGGTCTCCGATCTATCGAAACCCAGATCATTCTGATTCATCACGCACCCTGACCTAACCCACTTCTGTTGTTCATGTTCTGGGGCTTCTTCCTGGATGCTCGTTATTTCCTCTCAAGTATCAGCGACAATCAACATGTTTGAAACATTATTGTTCTCTGAGTCACAAGTGTCCCCTTTTGAATGTGCAGGACTCAAGAGCGCAGTACCTTGCCATCTCATACACATAACTGTTTCCAGCAGTTACAAAATCCCATCCCCTCTTGTGGGCTGCAGATTTCACAAGAGCCATCTGTACAGGCAACTGCAATGATTCAAGAAAGTGCATCACATAATTTCCATTCCTAGTACGGTAACCAGAAAAAGTCATGAAACTTCTCTGGGACCACAACTGTCCAAAATGATGGATTCCGCCAAACCTGTACTGTCAGTGTAGATGGTGACTCTCAAAATTTTAGAGACACAGCGTGCTCTAGTGAGAGCAATCAGTTCAGCCACCTGTGCAGACGCTACATTGCACCAATAGGAAGCTTCCACAACATCTTCTAAGATGCACACAGTGTATGCTGCTCTCAGAATTCCTCATCCATCTCTTAAACAAAAGTCATCAACAAACAAGGTAAAGTTATTGGGTTCTTTCAAAGGGACGTCTCAAATATCAGTCTTAACTTGGTGCACAGTTCTGTCACATCAAGACAGTCATGGTCAGCTCCATCACCAGCCTCATCAGATACAGGCAAAGGCAAAAGTGTAACAGTGTTCAGGATGTGGCATTGTTTCAGAGTGACATTTTCCACTGCTAGAATAACCTGCTCATACTTAGTGAGTCTGCTATTTGTCATGTGTTGTGTTCAAGTACGAGTCAACAAAATCTCAAATCTCGACTGAGTGGGGGACCATTACATTAAGCGAGTATCCCATCACTATGCCCCCACACTGCTGAATGCTGACACCAACTGCAGCCACTGCCTTTAGTCATCCAGGCATCACAGTGGCTACCGAATCAAGTGTGGCAGAGAAACAGGCAACGGGTCGTTTGGCTTCACTGTTGATCTGAGTCAACACAGACAGTGCACACCCTTCGTGCTCATAACAGTAGAGTACAAAATCTTTTTCGTAATCGGGCATTTCTTGAGCTGGGACCGAGATTTTCTTTCCGTCTTGAGGAAGTTGCTTATGCGTTCCAGGGTTTCGGATCAGACACATCCCTATGTGTAGGTGTCTGTAGAGGCTTTGCCATTAGGGATAAGGTGGGAATTCACTGACGACAGTAGCGTTTCATTCCCAAGAACATCCTGACTTCTCTCTGTGTTGTGTTTTATTCTCAGAAATGTAGAGATTCTCTCTTGGAACACTTTTTAGCTCTTTACTCAATGTGATGTCCCAGATACAGAGCCTCCCTCTGATAGCACTGCAATTTTGTATGGGACATTTTGAGTCTGTTCTTTGCTAAATGGTTCAACAAGACACTGGCGTCCTGTTTGCATGCATCTTAGGTTGTTGACACCACAAGTAGGTCATCGACATACTGAACCAAGTTCGAGTTACATGGCAAGTGCAAGGTCTCCAAACATTTCTTCAGGATCTAGTTAAAGATCGAGGGGCTCTTTGTATACCTTTGGGGAACTTGGTACCATTCCAGAATGCTATTTTGGAACTGGAATGCAAAAATAAACGGACTATCCTCATGTAGAATGGAAAATAATGCCTTACACAGATCAATGACTGAGAACCATTTAGCATCACAGAGTATTTGGAAGAGTATCACTGCAGGATTTGGTACCATGGGACAACATGGATGACTATCTGATTCACCTTTCACAAATCTTCAACTATCCTTCACATTTTATTTGGTTTCTGCAAACCTATCACAGGTAGGTTGCATGGGGTTTCCTAATATCTCCTTTAGGATGCATTGCTCTAGCATGGATTCAGTCACAGGGGTAATTCTAGCCACCGCCTCTGGGGAGAGGTTGTATTGGGGCATCCTGGCGTACTCTGCATTTGGTTTTATAGTATTCTCATAGGTTCAAAATCTTTGATTATACCAATGTCTTTGCCTGTAAAGTCTCAAACCGCCTCTTTCAATGAATTTCTTAAGTCAGGGAGTAAGTCTTCCCTTGTCAGAAGTGGGCACAACTGTTGACACTTGGGTTCTCAGTTTAAAGTCTCCATCTCCATCATGTGTCTGAAGCTCAACACCATCTGGTGTGCAATAAATTACACAATTGAGTTTGCAGAGTAAATCCCCGCCCAATAGATTGACTGGACTCAAATCACATATTACAAACTGATGGTCCTCCTCGAGACGCCCTATTTTCACAAGGACTTTAGATGAAACTGGGGTTGTGCTCTGTTTGTGTGAAATACCAGCAAATTGGACTTGTTTTCCCGAGAGGGGTTGGTTTGGGATGTCTACTGCTCTTAAAGTAGAACATGTAGCTCCACTATCAATCAAAAATGATACGGGCGACCATTCATCTCTCCATCTACATATGATCTCCTCTGGCCTACCTCTATAAGTGCACCAATAATGCAATCCTCCTCCCCTCTCAAGCACCATCATTGTAATTGGTCAGAATCCAATTCACTGTGACAGTCAAAAACCGGGAAAGGTTGGAAACTTTCAGGACTGAAAGGCTTATGCTGGGCCTTTGGGTTCAGATTTGGATTAAACCTCGGGTTAGCTATGCTTTGTTGCATCATTGGAGCTTGGAGCACATTGGCATTAAGAGGTCTTTGCGTTTGCATATTTTACAGTGGCATCACATTCATGTTAAGTATACAAAACATAGGTGGATGGAATGCTTGAATTAATCTCAGTCACTGGTAGTCACTCGGGCCGCATCTCAATCCATCGTTATCTTGCACACCATGTCACGTCAATTTGGACCCAACTATATTGTATTGTATTAAAACTTGTAAAGCGCACTGTCACCCAAAGGGTATCCTGGCGCTATGAGACGTGTGCTCAAATCGGCCGTAGATGGACAACCGGCAGTGATCAGATTGGTCGAGGCAGACAAATTATGAGATAGATCATTCCCTGGGATAGAGCCAGGTTTTGACTCTTTTCCTAAACTGCATCAGCTCTTCTGACTGCCTAATGTCCGTAGGGAGTCTATTCCACAGCTTTGCAGCCGCAATGCTGAAGGCTCTCCCACCTGCTTTTGTCTTTCTGAATTTAGGCACCTTGACCAGATTGGCCGATGATGAGCGGAGACTCCGGGTGGGGATGTACCATGCAAATTTGTTCTGCATGGGTATAGGACCAGCCCCATGCAGAGCCTTAAATACAATGCAGAGGGATTTAAACTTTATCCTCTCTGACATTGGAAGCCAATGCAGCTCCGCCAGGGTTTGCGAGGCGGAAGAGTATCTTGGTCTTGATAGAGCCAGCTTAGCCGCCATTGACTGGACCCTCTGCAGTCTCTCGATCAGATACTTTGGAGACTCCAGCAGCAACGCGTTGCAGTAGTCCAGTCTACTTAAAATGACGCTTCTAACTACCAGTGCCATGGCCTGTGGGGGTAACATCGGGAGAATCTTCCAGAGCACCCTGATAAGGGCAAAGCAGCAACCAGCTGTTTTGTTAACCTGAGTTTCCAGGCTCAGTTTGTTATCGAACATAACTCCTAGATTGCGCACCGTCTCTGAGGGAACTAGACGAGTAGTGGTCGGGATAGGCCAGAAATCATTTGGTAGTGGGAGAGGAACTTTGCCTGCAAATATGCAAATCAGTCTTGTCCCTGCTCCAATAGGAACAGTCCAGCCGAACTGCCAAGCCAGGTCCTCCCTGAATCGGAACACAAGCAACCCAGGTCTGGTTTCACCCTAGTTATGGCCTCATCAGCCGGGTACAGCTTGGTTGCAGTGACACAGTGGGCACGGGACACTGCATCCCTGTCCCACTTAGGGCGACACAATAAGTATACAAAACAGTAATGGATGAAATGCTTGAATTAGTCTCAGCCACCAGTAATCACTCGGGCCGCATCCCAAATCATTGTTATCTTGCACACCATACCTTTTCAGTTTGGACCCAGCTATATGCAATTCATCATGATCCTGCTCCAATAGGAACAGTCCAGCCCAGACTGCCAAGCCAGGTCCTCCCTGAACCGGAACACAAGCAACCCAGGACCGGTTTTGCTCTAGTTGTGGACTAATCAGCTGGGTACAGCTTGGTTACAGTGGCACAGTGTGCACGGGACCCATGTCTGGGCATACCTGTCTCACTTAGGGTGACACAATAAGTATACAAAACAGTGATGGATGGAATGCTTGAATTAATCTCAGCCTCTGGTAATCACTCAGAACACATGCTGATCCATCGTTATGTTGCACGTCATGCCACCTCGTCATGTTAACTATAGTAGATTAAAACGTGAACATGCACAGTAAGCACATTGGCATGTTGCATTTTAATATTGTTATGTGTGCAAAACATTTGATTATGAAATATTTCTTTCAGTACCCTCTCACAACTCCCACTAATATCGTCCCCAGTATGCTGCCCAATCTTGTGGCAGAGCTGCCATAAGATTGCTTTACTTGCCCAAAAGGCCTCATGGCAGACTGGGGCTTCCCTAATCTCTGCTTCTCCTCAACTCTCCTATCCTCCCTTCTTCTTGTATTCCCGGGCTGCTTTTGAGATAAGGTTACTAGGTATGTTACCAAAAAGAAAAAGAGGCTGCCAAAACCCTCCATATCCCACATAGCTCAGGACATTCACAATAGTGCACTAATCTAGGGCTGTCTGCCTCCGAAAAAAGCTTAATTTCCAGGGATCCACTTCACAAAATTGCCATGAAAAAGTCTGAAATTCACTCATATCGGTTTACTTCTACATTTTTTTTTAAGTTCAGTAAAAATTCCAAGTAATCACCAACTGACGCAGAGTTCCATGAGCACTGATGTCTGTAACTAATGTTGTATATCAAAACCTAGCACGTGTACATTGGTGCATTTGGAAATGTGACATAAAAGTGCATTTGAAACTTTTCTTGAACTTTTTTCTCCATGGGGAAGATATTTTCTCTATGACAATCTCCTCACATCTCACCTTTTTTGGGGATGCTACCTTCCTGTTTACACCCCAGAAACCCATTTACACTTGTATTCATCAGACGTCAATCTAACGTGTTTTTCAGGGTCGGAATCTACCTTCAAATTATGTGTGAATACCCAGAAACGTGCAGGTTTGCTGGTGGTCATTATTTGGGAACACCCACAAATCTGAACATAGTAGTAGATTTGTAACAAGGAGATTTCACCACACTCTTTGTTGCACAGGGAGTTCCAAGACTGTATATTCCATAGATATCTAGAGGGGTTGCCTGCTTTACTGACTAAAATGCAGAACAATAGAAGCCTTCTACTTTGTATGTGTGATTGTTTTGAGGCTTAAACAGTACAGACAAAGTTGTAAAGTGAATGAACAAATATTTTTATGGCAGAGGTTTTATTAAAATAACATTTTGAAGACAAAATGCAAGTATAGTTCTTAGGACAGTTGGAAAAAATTACCTACTGACGTCTTTTTGGAGAGGGGTGTTTTTGAAGAAAATTTAAGTTGCATGAGTAGAAGGATAATATAACGCCAAGGCATCTGAACTTGAAACTCTGATACACTTTGAAATTGAAAATATAGTCAACCATGTCTTTGATAAGGAATTCTCAATCCCACTTTCTTCTGGACCTAAAATTCTAAAATGATGAATCGTTCTGACTAAATGACGTCCGCAAGACTCCTGAAATCAAACCACCCCAATACCACTTGAAAATCTTTCAATACTTGAATCTCTAGTTCACAGTCTTAAAAAAGGCCTAGAAGCATACTTTTTGTAGTAAATCAAAGGACTCCCTAACACATATGCCAACCTTTACAAAATTTGTCTACTAAAATCTTCATAGTAAGCAACAGCATAGGTAAGCCTGTTTCTGCAATCTGCAATAATAAACTCAGTGTAAAGCAGAAATACGATAACCGTATGCAAATAAAGTCAAACCCCACGTAGTGCCAGAACCCTACTCTGCTAAGGGTAAAGATACATTCCTATAACTCTGTAATACAGAATCCCCTCTAAATAAATGCCAAACCCACTGCAACAACAACACATGACACTGCAGACTGACTGCAGGGCACGGAATTGAAATTAGAGACACTGATACTCAGTGAGCTGGATATACAAATCCGCACACAAATGTGGCTGAACATCAACATCCATCCTTTAATAGATCCTATGCTACCGTAACAATATCCCATACATGGGAAGAGAGAATAGAGCAGGCGGGGGAATGGTGCTAATTCAACGGCAATTCACCACCAGGCCATTCAAGAGGCCAACTTTCAACACTTCCTATACGTTATAACAGAAATCAAACCAAAGAACATGACTGCTATCAGCAGCAATATTATTTACCACTTTCCTGGCAAAAATGACAACTTCGTAGAGGAATTTATGGAATATAATCTCTCTAACAATTTAGAAGTCTCCAACAATATACTGTTAAGGATTTCCATATTCGCCTGAAAGACATCTCTGGCACAACAGCAAAAACACTGGCAACATTCCTGGAAGATAACAACCATATTCAAGTCTACCTTTCCCACCAATAACAGAGGTGCCACTTGGACCTTATAATAGCCAAATAGGAGCAACAAATTGTTAAGAAAATAATTAGTATTGCCTGGTTTGACGACTAACAGATTCCTTTCAACAAACTCTTCGCCAAAATGACATGAAGGGGCTAATTGCAATGTCGGGCGGACTTAAAAGTCTGCTCGACTCCGTCTCGGTCCTGGGACCGACCGACCTCTGGTCGGCAGTCCCGACCGCCTAATTAGGATGCGACCGAACAATGTTCAGTCGCATTCCTGCATTTCCCTATGGGAGCATGCATTACGGCCGTAAACCGCCCGTAATACATGCTCCCATAGGGAAATGACAGGTGCTGTCCATCCCTTCACCCCGTGGCAGGGATCAACAGGGGGGCACCATAGTGCACCCTCGGCCCCCAACCAGAGGCCGCACACACTAGGGGGCCCCCAAACACGCTTTCCTACATGGTTTCCATGTTCGACAGGCCGGCATGGAAACCATGCCGGAAACCGTGCATCGTAATCCCAAGGGCGGAAAGGCCCGCCCTTTAGGATTACGAGCTGGTTCCGGCTGGCCGACGGGCTCCTTGAGCCCATCTGAAGCCAGCTGGAATGGCCGGCCGGTTTAGGTTCCGACCGCCAGCATTGTAATCGTAAAGTAAACCGAGCGGCCGATTACGATGCGGGCCGGAAAGAGCCTTTCCGGGCTGCATTGTAATCGGCCCCTTAGAGTGCAACCCAAACACCCTTTAATGAAATGCAGAAACCTAAAATATACTGACAAAAAAACTCTGGGAGAAAACATAGCAACTAAATAAACATCCCACTCAACCAATGACTTAAAAAGGTTTTCAAATCAATTAATTCAAAAATACAGTATAGTAACAGCATCTGCCTTAAAGTAACACAACTAGAAATTAAAAAAGAGAAAAGAAAGAAATCTACACCATGGTTCTCCAAAAACTTTAATGATGAAAGGAAATCGGTTGGAACAGTGGAATCAATCAATCCCTTACGTAACCAAACAAAATACCAAGGGAATTTTATAAAACAAAATCACCCTGAAGGCTAAGTCTCATTCTTTAGTAATACATACAAAGCAAAAAATAGACTAAAAAACTCTTCTGCATGTTGAACAAAATTACGAAACCTTCCTAACTTGCTCTCCCAAACACCACTAATGATAAATGACAATTTTACAGTTCTTTTAATGACAAAACAAAAATCCGACACCCAGAAACATGGTAAACTTTCTAACCTATAGAGAACACTGATAACCCTGCATCCTTTTCCACATAATGAACATCTTATACCATCACTCTACCAAAATCTATAGCAAGGTACATTTTACTACACTGCCAATAGATTATTGACAGCTCCCAAAAGACTGCAATGTTCCCAGATTGTCCAGAAAGAGACCAGACCAAGCTTCTGTTTAAGAACCCCTCTGCAGGAACACAGCAGCTAAGTAACTTCGGACCAAAAGCTGGACTTCCCTTTTTGGGCAAAACATTAACTAGTATTTTAAAAATACAATAATAAAAACAGTCTCATGGACTCGAACCAATGCGACTTAAGGGAATGTTGCAGCGCAGAAACAGGAACATTACCTGTGATTGATGATGCCCTTATGACCGTGGACAAAGGAGAGCCCTACATTCTAGTTCTTCTCAACCTTACTCCAGCAGTCGGTACGACAAAACTCTCATCAACACTTCAAAATCTGATGGGGACTGACAGCAATGTTTACATCTTAACTGAAAGTCATCCCCATTATAGTTAAGATCAAGAACTATTTCTCATCACGCTCACCTTCTCTTTGTAGGGTGTCACAAGGGTCCCTAACAGCCCAACACTTTCCAACCTATGTGTGGAGCCACTCAATGAAGCAGGATCTGGATACGAAGATACGTCAATTTGGCAACTACGCTCCACGACATCAGAAAATAAGATCTGAGCAAGACACAGAAACACTGAAAAACAAATCTAAAAAGTACCCAATTGAGTTTCTCAAGCCACTTCCTAAACTAAAGCCAAACAAGTAAGAGTTCTTATTATTCACACCAAATGACACCCTTATACATAGTTTGATCATTGACTCAGACCCTGTTGGAAACAAGCTTGTAACTGTAAGAAAAGCTAAAGATCTGTATTTTGTACTGGACAACAAACTCTTTCTTCTCGGATACGTAAGTTATGTAACCAAGAATGCACAGTGGCACAACCCACAACCTAAAGTGGTTGATCCTAAACCCTTGTCCACTCTCTTGTTTTTATTTCCAGACTGGACTATGGAACTGCACCATTCATAGGCATACCGAAATACAGCTTTTCGCCTTTTAAAAGCAGTCCTGAATTCAGTGGCATGACAAATTTCTAAAACGATTGAGAGTGATCCCATATCACTGGTTATATCACCTGCAAAATGGATTCTGATAGACAGAGAATGTTTTCTACAAAGTCATACACCATACCTCTCTGACAAACTTAGCACTGAAATTAAATGCCTTTGACAAAGGAGGAAATTCAAAGAACAAAGAAGTTGTTGCTCTACAAATCCCAAAATTCAATAAACAGAAAGCTCTCTGCCAGTCCTCCTCTGGTGCAGCATTAAGAATATGGAACATCATTCCCCCAGCACTGAAAACAGAACAACATTCTGACACATTGATAGGGATGAAGGAAGTCCTTTCAAACAGTCCACTTGACTCAGCAAGGAGCAGCTCTATAGTACCAACTCACTCTAATCTTAACCAGGCAAACAATAGTGAAAGAGGAGTTGGCAAGCATTTTCTTCCTGTGGTAGTCATGAAGTCATGCATAAAGTAAAGAAACCCTTTGAAAAAGATTGTTACCTAAATTGTAATTGCAATTGCATTTATATAAGCACTTACTAACCCTGATGAGGCGTCGAAGCGCTTTTCGGTGAGTAGCACACTACTCCAGAACCCAAAAAGTATTAGTGGTGGATTAGTATGGGGAAATATGAGGAAATTTGAGTGATGGACATGCAAGTCTGTTAATTGGATTGAATAGGATAATGGAGGGATAGAAGAGGGAAGAGTCTTGAAAGTGTTATTTGGGAGATCATAGTACTAAGAAGAGGTTTGGGATGAGTAAAAGGAGAGATGGAGGAGGGAAGAGTTTCTAGAAAGAGATTAGGCAGATAATAGCAGTAAAATGAGGTTTGGGATGTGTTAAAGGATGGATGCATGAGGAAAGAATTTAGAAAGGGTTGTTTGGGAGATCATAGTAGTAAAATGAGGTTTGGGGTGAGCTAAGGAGGGATAGAGAAGGGAAGAGTCTAGAAAGGGTTACTCTGGAGATGACAGTAGCAGAATGAGGTTTGGGATGAGTCAGATAGGGGAGGCAGAGGATACATTGAGAGAGGCATTGGGTGAGACAGTTGTTCACTGGAGAGAGTCAAAGGTGATATTTTTTTGTCTTCTAAAGTAGGAGTAAAGTAATAAATATACAGATACATAACCACATAGAAAGGGTATACATGTTTAAGGAAGATAATATATCGACATTTAAAGTTGTATTGTATAAACTCAGAATTTCAAGTGCTGATGTACTTGAAGCTAATTTATTAGTGTATTTTTATAGTTTTTTGTTTGTTTCATCCTTTCCTTAATATTTCAATAGTGAAGCACCTGTAGATAAAATAGCTATGATAATATTTACATATTGCAATAGATAAATAAACCAGAGATCCATAAGCATCCAATCAAATAACTTATATGAAAACCATGCAGTGACCTATAAACATGTGAACTGATCACAGACTGATTGCGGGGTCAGGGCTGGCGGCCGGGGCCCTTGGATCCATTTTGGACGTATTTTGAGATAACCAACCAGTGGATATCCCAACCTGAATTTAAGTAGTCTGCACCGGCAATGCATATCATTCCACCCCTGTCTTGAACATTCTACACCACGGACTCTATAATGTTATGTATTCTTTCGGTTTACATTGTCGACATGTACTTACACACCATGTTATGCTTTGTTTATATTCTCTGCGCTCACTTCCTGTCGATACTCTTTGTTCTCACTTCCCGCCAATACCGACAGATTATACTCACACTGTTAGTTTAAATCAACTGACCTGTGCTTTTTTATGTTAATGCATTTGTATCCTTATTTTATTAAATATGCGATTCACTGAACTGTTTTTGATTTCGTCGGTGTACACAGCTGTTTGTACCTGTGCTTAACCCATGTAATAGTAACTACCCCATATGTATCTTGTGTAACCTCTACTTGCCAACTATGTAAAGTGCTCTGACACCTTCGGGTCAAGTTCGTGCTATATAAAACTCAATAAATAAATACAAATAAATGTAGGGCCCTCAAGGCAAGGGAGATGTGGGTTTGTGAAATTACATGTAGGAGTAGTCTGGCAGAAGAGTTCTGAATCCTTTGTAGTCGTTTCATAGTTGATAAAGATGATCCGTGGTAGAGGCGATTGGCATAATCAAGTTTAGACAGTACAAGAGAGATAGTAGCCTAGACCTTGTGTGGAAATTCCAGGTGGGGAAAGATATGTCGCAGAATTTTCATTGCTTATTTCAGTTGAGGAAGCATTCGATTTGAGATGGCTCCATGTCATCCACTGATCAACAGCTCTGAGGCAACTGACGAAGTTTCCAATGTCTTTGGGGCTTTCCATTTTAAGGAGTATTTGTGTGCCATCTGCATAGTTATAGCATGTGAGCTGAAATTCATTGATCAGTGCTGGTAATGACTTAATGTAGATGTTGAAAAGCATTGGTGAGGTGATAGAGCCTTGAGGAACCCCTGCTTTTGTGAAGTGCGGTTTGGATGCGAAAAGGAGAGTATGGATGCATTTGTTCTGTTTTGAAGGTATGATGTGATCCATTCGAGAGCAGTCCCCTCTATGCCGACTTCGTAGAGTCTTTGTATTAAAGTGTCATGGTCAACTGTGTCAAAGGTAGCTGAGAGGTCCAAGAGAAGTAGGGCAGCAACACCGTTCCGGTCTACTATGTTTTTAAGGTCATCCCAGATGGCGATGAGAGCAGATTCTGTGCCTCTTCCTGGGCGGCATCCTGTTTGGTAGTATGAAAGTATGGAGTTGCCGTCACTGAATTGTGACATCTGGGCGAATGCTGCTCTTCCTATCAGTTTGCCCAGGAGAGGTCCATTTGTAATTGGGCTGTAGTTAGAAATTCAATCCTGTGCACACGCTAATTTTCTTTACAAGTTATGGCGTAATTCTGCCACCATCATAAAATAGTTCAATATTTCAAATCACAGATTCCTGTAATCACAAGACTTTGTAGGGTGTTCTTTCGTTCTTTGTTCTTTATTTATCATTGAGAATGCCCAGCCAACACGTGTTTCGTCGTGGGCGATTACCCAAACGACTTCTTCAGGGCTAAAAAATATAAATAAGATATATACATTTGGGATCACCAGATCCACCATATGTTTGTAAAAAGACAAAGTGAATGGTGTTCACCCAGTGACATTTACTGCATTTCGAACATCCCATTTGAAAAACATCTGTGACTTTCCAGTAATAGGTCAAATGATTTCCAAGTTATTGTAACTTATCATTGTATATACTTGTTTGTGATTTTGATATGACGTACATTATTAATCAAACATCCCGTGTAAAAAGAAAAAAAAAAACACAACCGTGACTTCCTAGTAAAAGTCGAGTGATTTCGAGTGACTCTGTGGATTACCTAATAAACAAACATTTTGAATAATGGACAGTAATTGTTATTACGAGCCGATTTCTAAGAAATCAAAACATGTCACTGGTATATAACGTTATAAGGGAAGTGGTCTAAAGGAATAGGGTCGAACCATATCAGGAAATAGAACCAAAAACCGTCCTATTGCCAATTTGAGTTAACTGAGGGGAGACAATCATGGATATATAGACGTATTGTGGCATGCACTGGGTGTGAGAATTCAAACATCCCTACCTGTACGGTAGGTGAGTATTGAAATTGATTCTGAAAATAAGGTGACAGAGGGATATTGTTTTAGTATAAAGTCCCCTTATCCTGGGGTGAAAATTCTAAGAGACTACTGTATACAGGGGATGGTGAAGAACACTCACCTCCCCGCCGGTTTTAATTCCGTCCCGGCGTATTCTGAGTATGACCCCTGGTTCTAAATATCTCATACAATTCCTAAACAGAAAATTAATTAAATGGTATCAGAAGTGTATCGGCATTCTCAAAATTTAAATGAAACTCCACCACCTCCAGGGAGAGTACTCTTACCGATCACAATGTATCCCAAATTTATGAGTTGAGAGAGAAGCTTCGCGTTGTATTGCCCACGTCAAAAGCCTCAGGAAGGCGATCTATAAATAACAAAATATCGGCCTTTCAGAATCCCAGAATACAGGATATGCCTTCAAATGTTTAAAACCCCCGCGTTTTATATCCTTACCTAGAAGCGAGTACGCTCCGCGTTGTATACGACTCCGTGCCTGTCTAAAATGAACCGGAAGTGATTACTGCATTTCCGGGTACCTTAAGTACAACGGAGGCCACCGTCGTGAAAGACTATACCGCGCATCTTCTAGTGCGTTCACTTATCCTAATTATAATCGTGATGTCCCTGTTCGTTCTGTTATAAAGTTATTTTAGTAAACTCCTCCATAAAAAGGAGCTCGAGATCTAATTACATAGCCCTCCGTGGAAATCATTATATTTGACCATCATATATGCCGGTTTTGTAATTTTAAGGCTATTTAGTTCAATATATTCTTAATATGCGAGAATTCTATTACAGACCCTGTGTTTAATGTGGGGTTGTAAGCAAAATTACTATATAAACTTGTTATAATATTCCTATATCCATGAATATCATCTCAGAGTTGGGATTTGAGATTAGAAATCAAAGGGGGTAACCAACACCACGAGCAATATCCGGGTGTACTAACATGCATACAAACAATATGTTATACCTGAAAATTCATATCGATAATAATGGCATATACATAATAAAGTCATCTTTGACACACTCAAAGACGGTACATGGTATTATATCTCATGTCTGGTAATCTAAACTCATCCGAGCCACTAGATGTGATCCCTCTTGGAATATATGTGGTAGTTGCATATGTCAGTTTCTGTACAGCCTATTTAGGGACCAATTGTCATCCAAGCAGTTCGTTTCCCAAATGCTTGGAGGTATTAGTTGCCCAAAAAGTACTGCATTTCATGGTCAGTATTCAGACCGTCTTCCACTGCCCTGATGCGCATAATCCAAGTTGCTTCAGAGCGTCGCAATATTAGCTCCCTATTGCCCCCTCTTTGAGTGGGTGGGATATGGTCAATTCCAAAAAATGAAAATTGTTTGTGTGGTCCCTGTGAGCTACATATGGTGGTATGCATAGCCACTGGGTATCGCTCATCTCTTTGTTTCAGTGCCCTGACATGTTCACTTATCCTTTCTCTAAGTGTTCTGATCGTACTCCCCACATACATACGATTACATTTGCAAACAATTATGTATATCACAAATCTAGTTGTGCAATTAATTTTGTGTTTTATTGTGTATGTGCGTCCGTCATGTCCTCTGAAATTCCTTTTCTTGTCCTCAGCCCATTTACAGACCCCACAGGATCCACATTTGTGGAAACCTACTGAATAGTTAGTCAACCAATCTGATTTCCTTCTACTCTCTGGAAAACTGGGACTCAAAATATTCTTAAGCGTCTTGTTTTTTCTGTAGGCAATCAGGTCACTAGATGAATTCATTACAGGACGACCACTGTCTGCTTTAAGGATACCCCAATGTTTGCTCATAATCTTCAACAATGATTTGGAAACATCATTGTAGTTCGTTATCAGTCTGACTGGTTGTTTCGTGTCCCTGGATTTATTTCTATCCTTTAGTGTGTTGTATCTAGGCGTGTTTCTGATTCTATGTTCCGCTCTTTTAAGTGTCAGCTCATCATACCCTCTTTTTGTGAACCTGTCCCTCATGTCTTTCAGGCATGAGGTAAATTCTCCTTCCTCAGTACAGTTCCTTCTAGCTCTTGTGTATTCCCCGAAAGGGATAGCCCGGATCTGGTGTGGTGGGTGTGCGCTGTCCGCATGTAGGATTGAGTTGCATGCCGTAGGCTTTCGGTACAGCCTGCTATGAAGAGTGTTGTCCTTGATATAGAACTCAATGTCTAGAAATTCTATCCGTGTTCTGCTGTATTTGGAGGTGACCCTAATACCCATACAGTTGGAATTCAAATGTTGACAAAATTCCTTAAGTTCCAATTCCGTCCCTGACCATAGTAAAAAGCAGTCATCAATGTATCTGCCCCAGTAGACAATATGTCCATTCCATGTGCTGCCTCTCTCTCCCCAAATCCACGTTTCCTCTAAGTACCCCATAAAGAGGTTCGCGAAAGATGGTGAAAATTTTGAGCCCATGGCCACCCCCTGTCTTTGCCTGTACCATGAATTGTTGAAAATAAACACATTATTATTCACAATTAGGTCCATCATTGTCAGAAGCATCTCAGTATGTTTCCATAAAGACGCGGGTCTCCTCTCCAATAGGTTCTTAATGGCAGTATGTACCAGATCCGATTGGATACTGGTGTACAGTGCCACCACATCTAAGGTTACCAAAAACATGTGATCTTCCCAAGTAACATCTGATAGGATGCTCAGGATATGTTTTGTGTCCCTTATATGTGAGGGGAGGTTCTGTACTAGTGGTTGCAAAAATAGATCAATATACTCCGACAATCTTTCAGTTGGCCCCCCAATGCCAGAAACTATGGGTCGTCCCGGGGGAAATGGACAGTCCTTGTGCACCTTAGGTAAAGTGTAGAGGCAGGGGTAAGTTGGTCTATATACCTTAAGATAAAGATATTCTTCCTCATCCAAAAGACCCTCTGAGTGCCATAGTCCTAATAGTCTGTTGATCTTAAGTGTCAGTGGGCCTATTGGGTTCATGCCTAATTTCTCGTAACAAATCATGTCATCTAATTGAGAGAAAATTTCTTGATCATAGTCATTTTTATTCATAATCACTATATTTCCTCCCTTGTCCGCCTCTTTGATTATTATTTGGTCATCCATTAATAGTTGTTTGATAGCCTCCCGTTCACCAGTGTGTAGGTTGTCACCCCTCCTGTGTCTCTTTTTGCGTCTTTTGTCGTCCATTTTGTCTAGGTCTTTTAGTACAACTGTATAAAATGTGTCAATAGCGTTTCCCCCAGTCAGTGTAGGTGTCCACTTTGATTTCATTCTGAGTCCGCTAGCCACACTATAGTCTGTATCAATGTTAAGTTCTCTTAACAAAGTTTCCATATTTGAAGGGGTTTGATCTTCATCCGTGAGCGATAGTAGTAACTGTGTGTCCCGTATGTCTTGTATACTTTGGATATCAGAAATCAAACACACAGGTATGTTTTTATTGCCTTTGTTTATTCTTGGGTTGTTCACAAAGAATTTTCTAAGTTTCAGACCCCTTATGAATTTAAACAGATCAATTTTTGTTCTGCACACGTCACCCTCCTCCACCGGACTAAACCCAAGTCCTTTTTCAAAACAGTACTCATCCCTTCAGTTAATGTTTTTGATGATAAGTTCATCACTGCCACCTCCTTTTCATCTGTGCCCCCTAGATTCTCTTGTCTCCTGATCTTAGGTTGTAACCCTCTCGTGTCTGACCTTTTGCCTCTCCTGGTTTTTTTGTGGTGTCCCCTCGTTGTGGTTGTGTCCTGTTCCCTCTCTTTATAACGCGTAGCTCCCGTAAAAAAGCTGAGTCCCCCTGTCTGCGGTCCCCCGCCGCACTGTCTGCTTCACTGTCACTTGTAAGTGGGGCATTGAGGGATGTCGAGCTCGAGGAGATCGAGATGGTCTGAGAGTTGGCCCTTGTCAGCCCAGTCTTTTCACTGCGTGTTACCTGATCATATTTTCTCGCAAATGTAAAAATTCTCCCATCTCTATAGTCTATCTCGTCCCTGCGTAGCTTTCTAGTTTTTCTCTGTTTGATGTCCTCCTGATGTTTGTCAAGGACGTCCTTTAGGATAGCATAATTTTTGTTTGTTGCCTCCTCGAGTCCTAGGTCTTTAATTTCCCTTTCCAAGGTGTCAATTTCAGTTTGGAATTTGGCCACTTTCCGATCAGCATTATCAATCAGAATGCCCATAAGAGTTTTAGAATTCTGTATCAGTGCCTCCTCCCATAATTTTAAATGATCCTCGTCCAGGTCATCGTAAGTAGGGAATATTTGGGCTCTTAAGCCCCTCGGTATTCTTCCCAGTCTTAAATATTGTCTCAGGGTGACCCCGTCCCACCATTTAGAGTTCTCTGTTTTTTTCAATCTTTCAAGTTTGATGAATTTATCCTTGAGACCCTCCTTACGGGATGCGGTCCCGCTGGTCGTGGATGTGGCTGATAAGTTCCCTTTTGCTAAATTTTCAAAAAGCTCTTCGGCCATTTTACCCCTATCCATGTTCAGTGATCCTAGTGAGTTAGTTTACTGCGTTGGGGCTGCCTCCTTACTGTAGCCTAAACTAGTGTACAATGATCCTCGGGTGTTTTCTAAGTAAGGAATTGGCGCCTACCAAATATACGCTAGTACATACTGGACTTATTATTGCGGTACAGAGGTGAGGGAGACTAACACCCTTAACCCTCAATTGGGGACCCTAGAAGGTCCACTGTAACTAGAAATTCAATCCTGTGCACACGCTAATTTTCTTTACAAGTTATGGCGTAATTCTGCCACCATCATAAAATAGTTCAATATTTCAAATCACAGATTTTGCCAACATTTGAATTCCAACTGTATGGGTATTAGGTTCACGTCCAAATACAGCAGAACACGGATAGAATTTCTAGACATTGAGTTGTATATCAAGGACAACACTCTTCATAGCAGGCTGTACCGAAAGCCTACGGCATGCAACTCAATCCTACATGCGGACAGCGCACACCCACCACACCAGATCCGGGCTATCCCTTTCGGGGAATACACAAGAGCTAGGAGGAACTGTACTGAGGAAGGAGAATTTACCTCATGCCTGAAAGACATGAGGGACAGGTTCACAAAAGAGGGTATGATGAGCTGACACTTAAAAGAGCGGAACATAGAATCAGAAACACGCCTAGATACAACACACTAAAGGATAGAAATAAATCCAGGGACACGAAACAACCAGTCAGACTGATAACGAACTACAATGATGTTTCCAAATCATTGTTGAAGATTATGAGCAAACATTGGGGTATCCTTAAAGCAGACAGGTCACTAGATGAATTCATTACAGGACGACCTCTGATTGCCTACAGAAAAAACAAGACGCTTAAGAATATTTTGAGTCCCAGTTTTCCAGAGAGTAGAAGGAAATCAGATTGGTTGACTAACTACTCAGTAGGTTTCCACAAATGTGGATCCTGTGGGGTCTGTAAATGGGCTGAGGACAAGAAAAGGAATTTCAGAGGACATGACGGACGCACATACACAATAAAACACAACATTAATTGCACAACTAGATTTGTGATATACATAATTGTTTGCAAATGTAATCGTATGTATGTGGGGAGTACGATCAGAACACTTAGAGAAAGGATAAGTGAACATGTCAGGGCACTGAAACAAAGAGATGAGAGACACCCAGTGGCTATGCATACCAACATATGTAGCTCACAGGGACCACACAAACAATTTTTCATTTTTTGGAATTGACAGTATCCCACCCACTCAAAGAGGGGGCAATAGGGAGCTAATATTGTGACGCTCTGAAGCAACTTGGATTATGCGCATCAGGGCAGTGGAAGACAGTCTGAATACTGACCATGGAATGCAGTACTTTTTGGGCAACTAATACCTCCAAGCATTTGGGAAACGAACTGCTTGGATGACAATTGGTCCCTAAATAGGCTGTACAGAAACTGACATATGCAACTACCACATATATTCCAAGAGGGATCACATCTAGTGGCTCGGATGAGTTTAGATTACCAGACATGAGATATAATACCATGTACCGTCTTTGAGTGTTTCAAAGATGACTTTATTATGTATATGCCATTATTATCGATATGAATTTTCAGGTATAACATATTGTTTGTATGCATGTTAGTACACCCGGATATTGCTCGTGGTGTTGGTTACCCCCCTTTGATTTCTAATCTCAAATCCCAACTCTGAGATGATATTCATGGATATAGGAATATTATAACAAGTTTATATAGTAATTTTGCTTACAACCCCACATTAAACACAGGGTCTGTAATAGAATTCTCGCATATTAAGAATATATTGAACTAAATAGCCTTAAAATTACAAAACCGGCGTATATGATGGTCAAATATAATGATTTCCACGGAGGGCTATGTCATTAGATCTCGAGCTCCTTTTTATGGAGGAGTTTACTAAAATAACTTTATCTATAACAGAACGAACAGGGACATCACGATTATAATTAGGATAACTGAACGCACTAGAAGGTGCGCGGTATAGTCTTTCACGACGGTGGCCTCCGTTGTACTTAAGGTACCCGGAAATGCAGTAATCACTTCCGGTTCATTTTAGACAGGCACGGAGTCGTATACAACGCGGAGCGTACTCGCTTCTAGGTAAGGATATAAAACGCAGGGGTTTTAAACATTTGAAGGCATATCCTGTATTCGGGGATTCTGAAAGGCCGATATTTTGTTATTTATAGATCGCCTTCCTGAGGCTTTTGACGTGGGCAATACAACGCGAAGCTTCTCTCTCAACTCATAAATTTGGGATACATTGTGGTCGGTAAGAGTACTCTCCCTGGAGGTGGTGGAGTTTCATTTAAATTTTGAGAATGCCGATACACTTCTGATACCATTTAATTAATTTTCTGTTTAGGAATTGTATGAGATATTTAGAACCGGGGGTCATACTCAGAATACGCCGGGACGGAATTAAAACCGGCGGGGAGGTGAGTGTTCTTCACCATCCCCTGTATACAGTAGTCTCTTAGAATTTCCACCCCAGGATAAGGGGACTTTATACTAAAACAATATCCCTCTGTCACCTTATTTACAGAATCAATTTCAATACTCACCTACCGTACAGGTAGGGATGTTTGAATTCTCACACCCAATGCATGCCACAATACGTCTATATATCCATGATTGTCTCCCCTCAGTTAACTCAAATTGGCAATAGGACGGTTTTTTGGTTCTATTTCCTGATATGGTTCGACCCTATTCCTTTAGACCACTTCCCTTATAACGTTATATACCAGTGACATGTTTTGATTTCTTAGAAATCGGCTCGTAATAACAATTACTGTCCATTATTCAAAATGTTTGTTTATTAGGTAATCCACAGAGTCACTCGAAATCACTCGACTTTTACTAGGAAGTCACGGTTGTGTTTTTTTCTTTTACACGGGATGTTCGATTAATAATGTACGTCATATCAAAATCACAAACACGTATATACAATGATAAGTTACAATAACTTGGAAATCATTTGACCTATTACTGGAAAGTCACAGATGTTTTTCAAATGGGATGTTCGAAATGCAGTAAAAGTCACTGGGTGAACACCATTCACTTTGTCTTTTTACAAACATATGGTGGATCTGGTGATCCCAAATGTATATATCTTATTTATATTTTTTAGCCCTGAAGAAGTCGTTTGGGTAATCGCCCACGACGAAACACGTGTTGGCTGGGCATTCTCAATGATAAATAAAGAACAAAGAACGAAAGAACACCCTACAAAGTCTTGTGATTACAGGAATCTGTGATTTGAAATATTGAACTATTTTATGATGGTGGCAGAATTACGCCATAACTTGTAAAGAAAATTAGCGTGTGCACAGGATTGAATTTCTAGTTACAGTGGACCTTCTTGGGTCCCCATTTGAGGGTTTAGGGTGTTAGTCTCCCTCACCTCTGCACCGCAATAATAAGTCCAGTATGTACTAGCGTATATTTGGTAGGCACCAATTCCTTACTTAGAAAACACCCGAGGATCATTGTACACTAATTGGGCTGTAGTTGTTGGGGTCAAGCGGGTCCAGGTTTGTTTTCTTTAAGAATGGGCGTATGTATGCCTTTTTTAGGTCTTCTGGAAAGGTTCCCATTGTTAAAGAATATTTGATGATTCTTCTTACTGGTGTGGCAGCAGAGGTAGTTAAAAGAATGTTCTTGAAGATTTGTGGTGGACAAGGGTCAGAAGGGCAGCCTGCTGGCCTGCTTGCTTTGACCAGATCCATACATTCACTTTGTGATATTAGTTTGAAGGAATGCAGAGGCTGGGTTAGCATACTCTTGGAAGGAATTTTTGAAAATGAGTTGGTGCTGGCTGTTTTCCTTTGTTTTACATAGGAGTCCAACATGTCTGCTTTGGTTTTGATTTGCCAGTTTGTCAGTGAATTCTTGAGCAATGGGATGAGTTCCTTCTGTGCATGTAGGTTTATGAAATTCAGTGAGAATTTTATAAAATTCTTAATATGCACATTTAACATTTTGAATTATGTCTGAATAGTACCTTTTTTTTTTTAGCTTTTTTGATTGTTGACTTGTGTATTCTGTTAAGTTTGCATAGGTGAAGTTTCACTTGATTGCTGTTTGTTGCGTTGCAGCTTTCTAATTTGTTATTTTATCTTTATTAGTTCTCTATTTCTCCAAGGTGCTTGTTTTCTTTTGTCCTGTTTTGTTGTTCTTAGTGCTATTAGGATATCAAAAACTTCGAGTAGTCACTCAAAGTTTTTGAACTGAATTTGTGTCTAGATCTGTGTTGGATGTTAGTTGTGTTTATAATTGCGTTTCTAAGTATTCAAAATTGAGTTTGTTCCACGGTCAATAGCTGGATGCATGTAAAGTGTTCTTAGGTGTGTTGACTGACAGCGTACTCGCGTCCGGACATCGCTACAATACGTACAACCCGGATCGTCAACATACGTGAAATACTACCCACACTCTGGTTTTAGGACCTCATTGCTACACCTAAGGACGCCCCGATTCTGCTTTTAACACAATTTTGACTAATGGGAGAAATATTCCGGTACACATATGGTATATTCCCCATATTTGGGGTCCCGTTTTCCGTACGTTATCATATGGGGCATTTATTTCCGAGGAATTTCTGAAAGACAGGATATAAATAGCTCTGGATTATCACTACCTTCGGGACGGAATTACAACCAACAGGAAGGTACTACACCAAGAAAGACATAGCCCCAAAGAAGTTGCGGGTTATTGTGCACATATTGCGACAAAACACGTGTTGGCTAAGGAACACAAACAACAGAACAAAAGACAAAATAAAAGAAGATATATAAGGAAACCAAGATTGTTCACACTGAAATGTTATATTTTTTGTAGTGACCATATTTGCGTGTGCTGGGGGACTGTGTTGAAGTTGTTTGTTGGTTTTACTACGTAGCAGAGAGGAGGGTGGTTCTCTCTACCTCTGCAGCACCGCTTTCTAACTCAAACATTTGACATAATATACTGTGAATTTCCCTGTGAGGCGCCACTTCCCCACAAAACTTACCACCCCTTTTCCTTCTTCTTAGGTGTGTTGATTTGTGGCGTTTTATGTTGTAAAGCTACCAAATGGTGGTCTAGCCATGTCACTGGAGTAATCCTTTAAAAGGTAACTAGTTCCGGATTTGCAAAAATGACATCTAGAATGTGTCCAGCAATGTGTGTGGTTTTGTGTTCGATCTGCTATAGGTTCAGTGTGACTAGACCAGTGATGATAGTTTGTGGATGAGACATATTGGGTTTGTCATACCAAATGTTTAGGTCACCAAGAATGCATATGTTGGAGTGTAATGTTATAAGGTTTGAAACGGTGTCAAGAAACATGTCTGGGAATGTTGCATTGATAGGTGGTGGTCTGTAAAGGAGGATGAAGTTACAGGAGGAAGCTGGTGTAGGGTTGCATCTGGTGATGAGGGCCTCACAACCTAGTATGGAAAAGTCGTCGGCTTTGGTGAGATTTATTGTTTGCTTGAATATAACAGCTAGTTCACATCCTCTTTTGCCTATACGATATTGTATGACAGTTTGATAGCCTGGGGGAATGGCTTCATGCAACACTGGAGCCATGTCATCTCCCAACCATGATTCAGTTTTGAAGAGTAAGTCAAGTTGTGTGTTAGTGAGTAGGTCGTAGATGTGATGCTTGTTTTTAGAGAGTGATTAAGCATTTATTAGTAGGCAGTTTAAGAGATTGTGTTTGGGTGGTGGTGTGACTTTGTTTTCTAGAAGAGTGAGCAGTATGTTTTGAACTTGTCGCAGGTGTGTCATTAGTGCTGGTGTTAACTGCATAAGGATAGCAATAGTGTTGCTTTTCTATATCGTATTCCTTGTCCAGCAGGCTTAGAAGGCATTTTGTTGGGTCTGCGTATGTAGTTGGTGGAGATGGTGTTTGAGAGTGAGTTAGTGAGCTGTGTTGTTTTTGTAGAGTAGCCTTGTTGTGTAATAGACATGGAGATGCGAAGTTTTGAAGAGTGACATGTTTATTTAGTTTGTGTCTGTTTAGGGTGGATGGTGTATGGGTTAGGGGTGGTGGTGGAACATGTGGGACATGTTTTAAGGCTCTAAATTGTGCAATGGATGAGAGGTGGGTGAATGAAAGTTGTGTTGGCGTATTTATGGTAGGTGTTGCTGAAGATAGAAAATTTGGGAGTAAAGATTGCTTAGGATGTGTATTATTTATGTAGTCATGAGGGTGGGAGTGGGCGTATGTTTCTAATTTGTGACTGGATGTATTTATGAAAATGTGTGTGTGAGATTTTGATGTGCTGGTCTGAATGTTATGTTTTGCTTTTGTCGAGTAATGAGAGGAAATATTGATGTTATTTGCACATGCCCCCTACGATATCTCTTTTAATCCATTTACATGAAGGCAACTATGCACGTATAAGATGGGGAGGAGACCAGACACAGTTGACAGAAAGAGTACCGGTCTGCAAAGGCATTCCACAGGGATGTGTGCTGGCACCTACCCTGTTTTCACTTTTTATTAATGACATTGCTTCCATCTTGGTTCAACTGGAGGCAGACGCTCCATCGTTGGCAGGTTTTAAAACTCCAATCCTTATATTTGCCAACGACACCCTGTTGATTTCCAAGACCCCGTCAGGCCTCCAAAAACTTTTGGATCGTTTTAACGAATTTTGCGAGGATCGGGCTTGGAAATGAACACTTCAAAGACTAAGGTGATGTCCTTTAGGCAGCATAAACTAATCCTGAGAGCAACTTCTCTTGGACAAGTTGACTCCTTTACATATCTAGGGGTTACTTTTGCAGGGGAAATGTCCATTACAATGCAGACGCAGGTGTCATTACAATGCATGCCATTACAACGCATGTGCCATTACAACGCATGCCATTACAACGCATTGTAAGGTGAGTATTGGAGGTAAGTGTTTATTTTTAAGGTGAGCATTTGAGGTAAGTTGACTGTATTTTTTTTATACTTGGGTATTAGTCTTGGCAACCACACATTAGTAAGGAAATAACCAGGCTAAAGCAGATCTCTGGCACAATACTTAAGGAGTTTTCAACATCTTATTCTAAACCCATTACTCCTGTACTTAAAATGTATGATACCAAGGGTCTGGGCTCAACCCTGTATGGGGCTGAGCTGTGGGGATTTGCCAAACACGATGACATCACAAAATTTGAGAACAAGTGTTAGACTTGGCATCTTTTGGCGTGTTTCCCCTGACTTTTTGCTTTCTGACCTCCTGGTTTTGACTCTGTTTTTGCTGGTGTAATGATTCTGCGCACTTTCCTCACTGCTGTCCAGTGGGAAAGTGCAAGTGCTCCTGTAGAAAATGTGTTATGGATTGGTGTTTCCATGATTGGCCTATTTGATTTATGTGTCCGTCCCTAGTAAAGTGCACTGCGAGTGCCAGGGCCTATAAATCAAATGCTGTTGGTGGGCTGCAGCACTGAATTGTGCCACCCACGAAAACAGCCCGTAAAGTGTAACTCTGGCCTGCCATTGCAGAGCCTGTGCGCAGCCTGGGGCTGCCATGTCGACTTGGCAAGTGCACACACTTGCCAGTCCCTAAACCTTCCCTTTTCTACATGTTAGTCACCCCTAAGGTAGGCCCAAGGTACCCCTGTGGGCAGGGTGCATTGTATGTGAAAGGTAGGACATGCCCTGGTGTGTGTGGCATGTCCTGATAGTGAAATACAGCCTACTTCGTTTTTCACTATTGCAAGGCTACCTGTTCCCCATAGGCCAGAATGGGCAGTTTTGATTATTACATCCTATGATCCTAACTGACCCAGGGAACATGGTAGAAATTCGAGTTTAGTATGCCTGAACTCAGAATGATAAAATGCATCTTTTAGTGAAGTTGGTTTTAACATTCTGTGTTTGAAAATACCACTTTTAGAAAGTAGGTATTTTCTTGTCTAACCATCCAAGCCTGCCTTTGCTAGGTTGTGTATTCCTTGTCTGGAGTGTGAGTGACAGGGGCTGGGGGATTCCAGGAGACAGGGTGAGTCAGCACAGGGCTGAATAGCAAGATCTACATGTAGATGGGTGGGAGGAGTTGCACCTGGGACCTGAATAGGGCTGTGCCTTCCCTCCACAATGCTGGCTCCACCTCCTGTGGTGTGTCTGATGTCCCTGGCCTACACTGGAAAAGGAAAGAAGGAGTCTTGTCAACAAAGTGCTCCAGGACTGACCAGAACTGGTTTGGACTAGGCAAAGGCCTCTCTGCCTTCAGAGAACAAAGAGAAATTGAGGATAAAAAGGGGGACCCAAACCCCAGAGCTTTAGAACTCTTTTGGATCAAGAAGACTGCCAAGAAGAAGAGCTGGAGAATCTGTGAGGAGGAACTACCACTTTGCTGTGTGCTTTGCTGTGTTGGCCTGCAGTGGCTGCTTCTGTCTTGGGCAGTGAAAGGACTGGACTGAACTTTCTGCAATCTACTTTGTGAGTTTCTCCAAGGGCTTGAGGTAGAGCTTGCCCCCTGTTCAAGAAGTCTCAGGAACAGCAAAGACTTCAAGCCCAACGCCGTCTATGACGCCTCTGCCGACTCCATGTCCTGAAGGCACCGCAGAGGGCACCGCCGCAACGCCGCACCACGACCCTGGTCTCACCGACGACGCCTGCTGACGCCGCCACTGAGCCGCTGCTCGCACCGCGACCTGTGGGCACCGCACTCCGTACCGCCTCGCTTCACGACGACGCCTTGGTATCCCCGACGACGCCGCTCCACGCCGGACTCGACGCCGCTGCTTGCACCGTGGTTCGAGGGCACCGCTCGTAAAGTTACACGACGCACCGCCCTCATCCCGCACCGCAGCCTTGGCCTACCGACGTTGGTGCTATCGACTCCAGTTCGTCAGCCGACGACAGCGCTTCAGCAACGACGACGCCGCTGCTGCACCGTGACCTGCCAGCACCGTGACGAGCACCGCCTTCATCTCACACCGCGACCCTGGTCTCACCGACGACGCCATCTGACGCCGCCACCGAGCCGCTGCTCGCACCGCGACCTGAGGGCACTGCATGCCGCACCGCTGCACTTCGCACCGCAGCACCCGACGCCTGCCGACGCCAGCGCTCCTGACTTCAACAGAGAGGAGTTCGACCTGCAAAGCGTGTGACTTCGAGGGCCCCGACGACGCCTGCACCGACCTCCGGAACCGACGCCTGCGGACGCCGTGTTTTCGGAAGCTCACCGCGAGGTCATTGACGCCCTGCATTTCTGAAAGGTACTGTTTGCGGGTCTTCCCGACACCGTAGCTGACCCGCGACGCCGCGGTCAGCCAGAACTGTTTGGATTTGTTTGTTCACGACACCGTGATAGCCCCGGACGGAGCTATCGACATCAAGGAACTGTTTTTCAAGGATACTGTGATAACTGAAGATTTTTAAAGTACTGTACTGTGGATTTTTATCGTATTGGTCTTGTTTTAAGTATATAAAAATATTGGATATTTTTCTAAACTGGTGTGGTGTCCGTTTGTAGTGCTTACACTGTATTACTGTTGGTTATGTGCAAATGCTTTACACACTGCCTCTAAGATAAGCCTGACTGCTCGTGCCAAGCTACCAAGGGGGTGAGCAGAGGTTATTTTAGGTGTGTAACTCCCTTATCCGGACTAGGAAGAAGGGTCCCTACTTGGACAAAGGTGCAAGCCCTGGCCAACTAGAGACCCCCATTTCTAACATTGGTTGTCAGCGGTGAGGATAGAACTTGTGTTTGCACTTGACTTACAGTGATTGGTGTGCACTACTACCATATCTCAGACCATTACGTACCACATACAGGTTCTTTTTCTTTTTGGCCTATTTTTGATCTTGCCAATTTGAACTTGCTACTTCAACATGCCTGAATCTATAGTATCATCAATTGCATCAGTAGAAATTGCCTTTGAGGAGGATCGATTGGAAGCCTACAATGTCAAGGAGTTAAAATCGATTTGCAAGAACCTGAAAGTCCAGGTCAGAGGCCTCACCAGGAAGGATGAGCTACAAAAGGCGCTGAGGGTCTGGGTAGCAGCCAGACATGCCAGTGGGCAATCTGGTGATCTCAGTGGAGAGGTGGAGGAGCCTGTTCCTAGGGTGGATGTGCTTTTGGGAGGAGGGGAGCCCTCCAGGCCAGGCAGCAGTAGCTTGTCCCCAGAGGAGCTGGAGGACAGGCGGGAAGCAAGGAAGTTTGAATTGGAGAAACTCAGAATAGAAAGTGAGAGGGAAGACAAGAGAATAGCCATGGAGGAAAGGAAGATGATGTTAGATCATGAGAGAATTATCAAGGAGCTGGAGCTAAAGAGTAGAACCGGCTCAGATGGTGGCAGCAACGCTTCAGCACACACAGACAGGATTGTACACATCCCCAAGAATGTAGGTAAAGAGTACAAAAAGGGTGATGACATACAAAGGTGGTTTCAAAGGTGCGAGTCGTCTATTCATATGAATGGGGTCCCTGAGAGGAACTGGGGGCAGGGTTGTGGCCTCTCTTTCCAGAAGAAGCTAGGGATACCCTGATAGCTTTGGGTAAGGGGCAGGACCTCACCTATGCTGACATGAAAGACGCTCTCCTCACTAGGTATGGACTCACTCCTGAGAAGTACAGGGATCAGTTTAGGTCCAGTAAAAAGTCTGAGGCCAACACTTGGTTGGAATGTGTGGATATGTTCTGTAAGTCGCTGGATGGTTGGGTGAAGGGCAGTAATGTAACAGATTTTCAGGGGCTCTACAATTTGATTGCATGGGAGCACTTGTCTAGTCTATGTTTTGCAGATCTGCGCCAGCACCTAGTTGATAGTAAGCTAACTGACCCCAGGAAGCTTGCTATGGAGCGGACCGCTAGGTGAGTACCCGGGTCCACAAGAAAGCGTTTGGGGAGACTCAGCCAAAGGTGGGCAGGGTCCCCAGCAGAAAAGTGGGGGGAACAAGGGTAAAGCACAGGAGTTCTCTAAAGGGCCCCAAACTAGTACCCAGGGTAAAGGTTCCCATCCCCCAGGTGATAAGAAGAAAGGGGTCTCTACAGGAAAGCCTGCTGAGACCGGCCCCCGCAAGTGTTTTGCATGTGACCAGGTGGGTCACTTGAAGGGGGACCCCAAGTGCCCAAAGGGGACACAGCCACCCACCGGTGGACAGTCCAAAGTGTTGGCTAGTGTAGCGCTTGGGGAGGAGGGGTGCCCACAGGAGGGCGGGGATCCCGCAGAAATGACCCTCGTCTCACTAGGGGACAGTGAGATGGTCCCAGGAAACCAGGTGCCCCCTAACACAAAGAAATATAGCACCTGGGTGACCATCAATGGAAACAGGGTAGAGGCTCTCAGAGCTACTGGAGCCAGTGTGACCTCAGTCCGGTGTCACCTGGTCTCTGAGAAGCAGATAGTACCAGGGGCATTCCACCAAGTAGTTGCTGTAGACAACTCTGAGCGCCAGTGTATGGTGGCGCAGGTTCCCTTTGAATGGGGGGGGGTCTCAGGTCCCTTGAGGGTGGTTGTGAGCCCTACCATGCCTGTAGATTGTCTGCTAGGAAACGACCTGGAGCAGTCCTTATGGAAGGAGGTTGAGCTCAGGTCTCACTTGGAGATGCTTGGGTTGCCAGAGTCGGCATGCGTGTCTACTCTGTCAATGGCAGCCAGAAAGGGTGATCAAGAGGACTTGGAGCCTGGAACAAAGGCCCAAGTCCCTGCCAAGAGGAAGGGCAGGGGGCGTGGGAAACCGGCCCCTGAAGTTCCCACGGACCGGGAGGAGGCGGACCTCGAGGGGGACGCCCCGGTGCCTACAGGGCAGCAGGTAGCCGAACTGGGAAACATCTCTGAGCTGACCCATTGGCAGCAAGAAGGGGGTCCCACCAGGGAGGAGTTCTGCAGGGAGCAGAACGAGTGCCCGACTCTGGAGGGTCTGCGGCGGCAGGCTGCAGACCAGGCAGCTGGTAATCAGTCCGGGTCACATCTGATCTACTGGGAGAATGGTCTCCTATACAGTGAGCCTAAGGTTGCTGAGCCTGGGTCAGCCCGTGTGCTGGTGGTACCCCAGCGCTTCAGGACCTTCCTACTGGGTCTGGCTCATGATGTGCCTTTGGCAGGACATTTTGGGCAGGACCAGACCTTTGACAGGCTTGTCACCCACTTCTTTTGGCCCCAAATGCGAAGGCAGTCAGATGCACACTGTAGGTCTTGCCAAACTTGCCAGGCAAGTGGTAAGAGTGGGAGGAAGGTCAAAGCTCCTCTCCAACCTTTTTCTGTTGTTGGAACACCCTTTGAAAGGGTGGGGATGGATATTGTGGGGCCACTGGATCCCAAGACAGCCATGGGCAACAGGTATATCCTGGTCTTGGTGGACCATGCCACCCGGTACCCGGAGGCAATCCCTCTCAGGACAACGACGGCGCCAGTGGTGGGCCGGGCGTTAATGGGGATCTTTTCCCGTGTGGGCTTCCCCAGAGAGGTGGTTTCTGACAGGGGGACCAATTTCATATCCAAGTATATGACATCCCTGTGGAAGGAGTGTGGTGTAACCTACAAGTTCACCACTCCTTACCACCCACAAGGAAACGGTCTGGTGGAGAGATTCAACCAGACCTTGAAAGGCATGATCAAGGGTCTAACAGAACCCATGAGGCGTAAGTAGGACGTCCTCTTGCCATGCCTGCTCTTTGCATACAGGGAGGTGCCTCAGAAGTCTCTTGGGTACAGCCCCAGTGAGCTCCTGTATGGCCACCCTGTCAGAGGACCTCTGAAGGAAGGCAGCTCCCAGGAAAACTCCCCAGGATGTGTTTAGTTACATGCTGGCCTTTAGAAACCAAACTGCCCGCTTCAGGAAACTCGCTCAGGCGAACCTAGAAGCAAGCCAGGAAGAAATGAAGAGGTGATATGACCAGAATGCCACTCTGGTCGAATTTCAACCTGGGCAAAAAGTGTGGGTCATGGCCCCAGTGGAACCTTGTGCCTTGCAGGACAAGTGGACTGGGCCATATGAGGTGGTGGAGCGCAAAAGTAACGTCACCTACCTGGTGGATTTGCAGACTCCAAGGAACCCTTTGAGGGTCCTTCACGTGAACCGCCTCAAGCCCCACTTCGAGAGGTCCGAAGTGAGTATGCTCTTGGCGACAGATGATGGGGTGGAAGAGGAGAGTGAGCCTCTCCCTGACCTCCTGTCTACCAAGGAGCATGATGGGTCAGTAGAGGGTGTGATCCTCTCCCCTACACTGACTCAAGAGCAGCAGGGGGACTGTCGCCAGTTATTGGGACAGTTCGCCCCACTGTTCTCTCTGACCCCCGGTGTTACTCACTGGTGTACCCATGACGTGGACACTGGTGACAGCCCTCCTGTAAAGCACAAAATTTACAGGTTGACTGACCGGGTCAGGGCCAGCATCAAGGAGGAGGTCTCCAAGATGTTGGCGTTAGGGGTGATTGAGCCCTCCAACAGTCCTTGGGCCAGCCCAGTGGTCTTGGTCCCAAAGGCTGCTGCACCCGGTGCCACTCCAGACCTCCGGTTTTGTGTGGACTACCGTGGGCTCAATGCCATCACCAGGACTGACGCGCACCCCATCCCCAGAGCTGATGAGCTCATTGATCGGTTGGGAGCTGCCCGGTTCCTCAGCACGTTTGATTTAACGTCTGGGTACTGGCAGATTGCCTTAACCGATGGGGCCAAGGAGAGGTCAGCATTCTCAACCCCAGAAGGTCATTACCAATTTCGGGTGATGCCCTTTGGGTTGAAGAATGCCCCTGCCACCTTTCAGAGGCTGGTCAATCAGGTGTTGGCTGGACTGGAGGATTTCAGTGCCGCCTACCTGGATGACATTGCTGTGTTCAGTTCCAGCTGGGAAGAACATTTACAGCACCTTGAGAAAGTGTTGAGGGCTCTGCAAGGTGCAGGCCTCACGATCAAGGCCAGTAAGTGCCAGATCGGGCAGGGTTCTGTGGTGTACTTGGGACACCAGGTAGGAAGCGGCCAGGTGGCGCCCCTACAACCCAAGATTGACACCATTCTGGCTTGGGAGCCCCCAAGACCCAGACAGAGGTGAGAGCCTTCTTAGGTCTCACCGGCTACTATAGGAGATTTGTTAAGGGCTATGGCACCATCGTTGCCCCCTTAACAGAGCTGACTTCGAAGAAGCAGCCCAGGAAGGTGATCTGGACTGAGTCCTGCCAGAAAGCTTTTGATGCCCTGAAGGCAGCCATGTGCACGGCGCCCGTGCTCAAGGCACCTGACTTCTCCAAAGAATTCGTCGTGCAGACTGACGCTTCAGAGCATGGTGTGGGAGTGGTGCTCTCACAACTGAACGAAGAGGGCCTGGATCAGCCTGTAGTCTTCCTTAGCAGGAGACTACTCCCCAGGGAACAGAGGTGGAGTGCCATAGAAAGGGAAGCTTTTGCTGTGGTCTGGGCACTGAAGAAGCTGAGACCATACCTGTTTGGGACTCACTTCCGGGTTCAGACAGACCACAGGCCCCTCAGATGGTTGATGCAAATGAGGGGTGAGAATCCAAAACTGCTGAGGTGGTCCAACTCCCTACAGGGAATGGACTTTACGGTGGAACACCGCCCTGGCACAGAACACGCCAACGCAGATGGTCTGTCCAGGTTCTTCCGCCTTAGTGAAGAGAACTCCCAGGAGGTTCGGTAGTTCTCCCTACTTTCAGCTGGAGGGGACATGTGTTAGACTTGGCATCTTTTGGCCTGTTTCCCCTGACTTTTTGCTTTCTGACCTCCTGGTTTTGACTCTGTTTTTGCTGGTGTAATGATTCTGCGCACTTTCCTCACTGCTGTCCAGTGGGAAAGTGCAAGTGCTCCTGTAGAAAATGTGTTATGGATTGGTGTTTCCATGATTGGCCTATTTGATTTATGTGTCAGTCCCTAGTAAAGTGCACTGCGAGTTCCAGGGCCTATAAATCAAATGCTGTTGGTGGGCTGCAGCACTGGATTGTGCCACCCACGCAAACAGCCCGTAAAGTGTAACTTTGGCCTGCCATTGCAGAGCCTGTGCGCAGCCTGGGGCTGCCATGTCGACTTGGCAAGTGCACACACTTGCCAGTCTCTAAAACTTCCCTTTTCTACATGTTAGTCACCCCTAAGGTAGGCCCAAGGTACCCCTGTGGGCAGGGTGCATTGTATGTGAAAGGTAGGACATGCCCTGGTGTGTGTGGCATGTCCTGATAGTGAAATACAGCCTACTTCGTTTTTCACTATTGCAAGGCTACCTGTTCCCCATAGGCCAGAATGGGCAGTTTTGATTATTACATCCTATGATCCTAACTGACCCAGGGAACATGGTAGAAATTCGAGTTTAGTATGCCTGAACTCAGAATGATAAAATGCATCTTTTAGTGAAGTTGGTTTTAACATTCTGTGTTTGAAAATACCACTTTTAGAAAGTAGGTATTTTCTTGTCTAACCATCCAAGCCTGCCTCTGCTAGGTTGTGTATTCCTTGTCTGGAGTGTGAGTGACAGGGGCTGGGGGATTCAGGAGACAGGGTGAGTCAGCACAGGGCTGAATAGCAAGATCTACATGTAGATGGGTGGGAGGAGTTGCACCTGGGACCTGAATAGGGCTGTGCCTTCCCTCCACAATGCTGGCTCCACCTCCTGTGGTGTGTCTGATGTCCCTGGCCTACACTGCAAAAGGAAAGAAGGAGTCTTGTCAACAAAGTGCTCCAGGACTGACCAGAACTGGTTTGGACTAGGCAAAGGCCTCTCTGCCTTCAGAGAACAAAGAGAAATTGAGGATAAAAGGGGGACCCAAACCCCAGAACTTTAGAACTCTTTTGGATCAAGAAGACTGCCAAGAAGAAGAGCTGGAGAAGCTGTGAGGAGGAACTACCACTTTGCTGTGTGCTTTGCTGTGTTGGCCTGCAGTGGCTGCTTCTGTCTTGGGCAGTGAAAGGACTGGACTGAACTTTCTGCAATCTACTTTGTGAGTTTCTCCAAGGGCTTGAGGTAGAGCTTGCCCCCTGTTCAAGAAGTCTCAGGAACAGCAAAGACTTCAAGCCCGACGCCATCTACGACGCCTCTGCCGACTCCGTGTCCTGAAGGCACCGCAGAGGGCACCGCCGCAACGCCGCACCGCGACCCTGGTCTCATCAACGCCGCCTGCTGATGCTGCCACCGAGCCGCTGCTCGCACCGCGACCTGTGGGCACCGCACTCCACACCGCCTCGCTTCACGACAACGCCTTGGTATCCCCGACGACGCCGCTCCACGCCGGACTCGATGCCGCTGCTTGCACCGTGGTTCGAGGGCACCGCTCGTATAGTTACACGACGCACCGCCCTCATCCCGCACCGCAGCCTTGACCTACCGACGCCGGTGCCATCGACTCCAGTTCGTCAGCCGACGACAGCGCTTCAGCAACGACGACGCCGCTGCTGCACCGTGACCTGCCAGCACCGTGACGAGCACCGCCTTCATCTCACACCGCGACCCTGGTCTCACCGACGACGCCATCTGACGCCGCCACCGAGCCGCTGCTCGCACCGCGACCTGAGGGCACCGCACCGCTGCACTTCGCACCGCAGCACCCGACGCCTGCCGACGCCAGCGCTCCTGACTTCAACAGAGAGGAGTTCGACCTGCAACGCGTGTGACTTCGAGAGCCCCGACGACGCCTGCACCGACCTCCGGAACCGACGCCTGCGGACGCCGTGTTTTCGGAAGCTCACCGCGAGGTCATCGACGCCCTGCATTTCTGAAAGGTACTGTTTGCGGGTCTTCCAGACACCGTACCTGACCCGCGACGCCGCGGTCAGCCAGAACTGTTTGGATTTGTTTGTTCACGACACCGTGATAGCCCCGGACGGAGCTATCGACATCAAGGAACTGTTTTTCAAGGATATTGTGATAACTGAAGATTTTTAAAGTACTGTACTGTGGATTTTTATCGTATTGGTCTTGTTTTAAGTATATAAAAATATTGGATATTTTTCTAAACTGGTGTTGTGTCCGTTTGTAGTGCTTACACTGTATTACTGTTGGTTATGTGCAAATGCTTTACACACTGCCTCTAAGATAAGCCTGACTGCTCATGCCAAGCTACCAAGGGGGTGAGCAGGGGTTATTTTAGGAGTGTAACTCCCTTATCCGGACTAGGAAGAAGGGTCCCTACTTGGACAAAGGTGCAAGCCCTGGCCAACTAGAGACCCCCATTTCTAACAACAAGTTTCTCAGGAATTTGACTTCCCTCCCATCTAGTACCCCGTTATACCCATTGTTCAGTGACCTAGGTGTTACAAGGGCCACGTATAAAATTAGTCTACGCCCATTGTTGTACTGGAGGCGCATGTGGACCATTCCCGAGCTTGCACAATATACTAACAGCCTAATGGATGTCATGAAGGCTGACCAATTTAATTCAGTCCCATGGCTTTGAAACATGTAGTCAGCCTTATATTCATTAGGCTTTCATGATCTGTGGAACCAACATATTACATCTGTTTTTCCATCCAAAGATGAGTTCAAAATGAAATACTGGTCGCTTGTGGATGACAAGGTCATTTGGAAGTCAGCCACTGCTAAGCTGACAAGTGACTATATGGACATCGAGATACGGTTGGGGTGAGAACTATTCTGGGATGTAGTAACGGTCCCATTGTATAGGAGACTTTATTTCCAGTTTCGTATAGGTACCCTACCCCTTAGGTCATTCACAACAAGTTGGAAGGGTGAAAGAGGCAGCACTTGCCCTTCGTGTGACCATCAGAAGGAAAGTGTTTCACACGTTATGTTTGCTTGCCCAGGCTATTCATCTACCCGGCATAAATGCTGGCACCGATATGTAGGTCACTAGGTGTACGGAATCACCAGGATGCCCTCCGTATTCTCAGATCAGATTCTTCTATACCACTGGTCATCTCTGTTGCAAAAGTTTGGGCGCAATGTGGGTGCTACGCAGGAAAGCCCTAGGTTGATCACCTGTCTAACAATTTAACTCTCAATTTGTCTTATATGTGCCCTATCTGGGTTATTTCTTTTAATACCGCACTTTTAAGGATATGTCTTATTTATAAATTTTGTTTATAACTGTATATAGACATATATCCTATATGATTTTTAGAAAATGGATGTGTTTTTTAACAGTTTTACCGTGCACGCTGCTGTGTGATGAATTCTTCTTTTATGGCCCTGGTGGCCGAAATAAAGAGTTTTTGATTGATTGATGGTATTGTTTTCTGAGAAGGATTTGTATGTAAAGTACTGTTAGCGAGTGGAAGTTGAATGGTAAAGGGGTGGTGATGTGTGTTGGAGAAGAGTGTATGTGGTGTGTGAGAGGGGATGGACAAGAGTTATAAGTGTTTGCGTAAGATTTGATAGTCGGAAGAGGTAATATGTGTGGTGGAGGGGAGTGTAAGGATTGTTTGGTTGTGTGCTCGTGGTAAAAAAAGGAGGAGGGTGTTGGATGACATGATGGAGGGTTGAGTATAGGTTTGGTGGTGACAGAAAGGGGTCTGTTAGGAGCAAGTAGAGGGCAGAGCTGGTGTTTTGTATGAACAGGGAGTGTGTGTCTGGATGGATTCAAGTTATGTATAATGTGACTGTGTTGGATTTGTTAGTGGTATAGGACAGGGTAGTGTTTTGTGTGAGAGTGAATGTGCCATTGTGTGGTAGTAGGGGGTAGAAGGGTGTATAGGTGAGGTTTGTGGGGTTTTGTAGTGATTGTTGAGACACTGAAATGTGATTACTGTTTGTTTGTAGTAGATGAGTAGAGTGCATTTGTTGTGAGTGTGTTAAGATGTTAGAGGGTATTGATGAGTTAAGGTGGTTGCTGGTAAATGATAAAAAAAAAGGGCAGCATTTCTGCCCCGAACAGGCCCAAACATGCAACTGCCCTTGTCCTCTCCACCCTTAGCCTCGACGCCCGTGCTGAGACCCCCTGAGCCCTACGGTTAAATAGCCCTAGATCAGGTGATCTTTGGGCAATGGTAACCCTACCTCTAGAACCAATAGGAGACCTGGGCCTATCAACCAATCACAGCCCTAGCCCTGTTAACCAATCAAAACCCAAAGCCTAAGTCCAATAGAAACCCTGGACGTAGGAACCAATCAGAGCACATATGCAACAACCAGTAAGAAACGCCTATAAGGGGCATGTGACCTTAGACACAAACTTGTGGGCAGGGAGCTGCTCCCGAAGACAGAATCTCCTTGGATACAGACAGGCACAATCCACACTTTGTAGTTCCTGTTCAACCCTTCAAGTAAGGCCCAAATCTACAGCCACTTAAAAATACTGCTTTTCGCACACTTCAACAAATCACTTTTTCTAGCCAAAAATGAGTGCTACATACACTTTCCAAACACAGTTAAAACCATAAAGCAGATTTAGCAGTCTCTTAAACACACTCTGGTTAGCCTCTGAGTGCCAGAAAACAAACTGAACCAACAGGATGCAAGAGACTAAAAGGCCCAGCAGCCTGAAAACTAACTAAGCTGAAAATTGAGATTTCATCTGAAACATTGGGATCATGGCCTGAATGTCCTGGGGTCTCTAAGAGTGGGGAGTGGCCTTCAAAGCAACAATTCTCAGAATCATCCCAAAGAAGAGCAATATCTGTGTGGGTTGGAGGTGTGATTTTCACCAAATGATCAAGATAAACAGATTGAACAGTAGTGACACCGTGCTCAGCAAATGGTCTAACACAGCGGTGGTGAGCCCGTCATCAATTGCTAGTTGTTGAGGTACAGGAATTCATGTATCCACAACCTGGGAAGATGAACTGCAACTACCGAAGTGACATTCAAAAAGATCTGAGGGGCCAAAGTAAGGCCAAAGGAAAGAACATCAATCTAATAGTTGGTGGGGCCCAGTACAAAGCGGAGGTACTTCCTGGGGAGCAGGAGGATAGGCACATTGAAATACAAATCCTGTAAGCACACCATCCAGTTCCCTTGATCCAAGGCCAGAAGAACCCAAGTAAAGGATAGAATCTTGAATTTCTCCTTCCCAGAGAAAGCAGTTCAAGACCCTGAGATACAGCATCAATCGTAGGAACAGCAGGAGTACAGCCTTGCCTGATCTCTCCTTCGGGCAGTATTTGAACTGAGCAAGTTTTTGTTGTGTTGCTGGGGGATCCACAGGACTGCTGCACCCCTGACTTTTGCACCACCTCTATCCCTAAAGCCCTGGAAGTTTTTCACAGGCTGTTGAATGGGCTGCAATAGCTGACCTTGATGGAAGGGGAGGCCTCTAGTGGAGCTCCAAAACCTCAGTATTCTTAGTGACACTGCCATGTGGGTGAAGCAAGACCCTCGCTCCATGTCGAGAGCTAGATCACAATCTACCTTGAACATTTCACTACTTTGACTTCAGAGTTTACAAGAGAAAGGCATGCCACACACATCAGATTCAGATTATTCCCGCACCTATTCACCATCGCGGGGCGCATCTGAGATCCAGCTTTCAAGCACGCCATTGCCTAGGAGATCAACATCAACTCATTTCTCCCCAAGCCCACCACCTAATACTACGCCTCAAACGGCCCCTACTGCTCCATTAAGAGCACCCGCCGAGCAGTCCACAAGTGACTACTCCACCTAGATCTCCTCAAAGATCCAAAAGTCCAAGAAGGTGCCACCACTCCAGATCGAGAACTAGATCTAGGAGGCCTTCTAAAATTAAGTCATCATCCAGATGTTTCAGAAGATTGAGTAGGAGATCAAGATCTCGACATGGAGGGCGATCTCCAACCTGGACATCCAGTACTTGCTCATCTGTCAGTGATTATTTATCTTCTTTGACGGACATACCCCCAGCAAGGGTCTCCCCAATAGATGGTCTACTAACCTTTAATGACATGTTGGTAAGAGGAGCAGCAAAATTAAATATCACCATGCCTACTCCTACTACTGTTATTTTTTAAACTCTACACCACAAAGCAACAGCAAAATCTCTCCTTTCTCTGGTCCCTGGTATTCTTGAGTCCGCGATGCAGCTATTCCTTACATCTGCTTCTGTAAAGTCTGCTCCATCTAGACTTCTCAAGAAATATAAACCACTTGACCAAGGTATTTGTAGCTAAAGCAAGGAAGTCTCAGATTATCTCTCCTTCCTCTTCTGTTCCTCTGGATAAAGAGAGGAAGCGTAAATATTCACTTGGAAGAAAGATGTGTGGGACATCAGCATCTACAAAGAAGGCTGTAAGTGCTGAAGCTCTTTTGGGGACACATGAAAGGTCTGTTAAGGTTTCTCTTCAAAGATATACTGAAAAACTCCCAAACGAGGACAAACAAGATTTTTAAAAAATCCTTAATAAGGGCAGTCTAGTTTCTAACCAGATAAGACAATAAAAATAAAGCAATAGAAGTGAGGCTTTTCTGCATGTTGATCAACAATGTTTTTATATTTGGGTCCTCCGTCACCCCCCTAGCACTGAACCAACTCGTGATTGGTTCAGTGTGATCTGCTTGTCTTTTTAGCCTAGAACAGAAGTTTTGTTTGGCGTCGCCCCTCCCCATCTTGAGCTCAGCAGGATATGGTAGGATATACTCCAGCAGGGTTAGTTCTGTGAGAGAGGTGTGCAGAAGAAGGCACAAAAGCCACTACAATCAGTCGCTGGCTGGGGTAGGTTGGCACTACTCTACTCCACAGCTGCCCAAGGCCGTCACTGCGCAGTTCACCTGGCCCACCAGTGATCACCAAGTGTCACAGTTTGTGCCCACTGCTCATCAGAGATGTGGGTGAGCATGTAGCACAGCCCGAGGTAGAGCCATCAGGTGGACTCGTTCGTTCGTAGTGCTCAGCAATCCATGTCCTGTGTAAGTTCTCCGTGTCTCCAGGGGTGTGTTATGATGCACCGGGGTGAAATGACAAATTTGTGGCGATAGCAGAGAGCCAATGATGTCGCTCCTCTAGGGCAGTGACAAGGGTTTGGGGGACCCAGCTCCCCTGGCACCAAGTGGGTAGCCAGAAGCAAACGTGGAGCAGTAGCAGCGGATGGCAACCGGTGTGCCTGCCAGCTAGGACGCAGCGACGGCAAGGCAGCAGGAGGGAAGGGGTGAAGCTCCTGTAGGCACAGAGGGCAGAGGCAGTGTGGCGGTGATGGCACTAGGCTGTGGGCTTCTCATGTTGTGTGGAGGCCCTCGGCATTATGTCAGTGTGGCTTGTGCTTCCCGCTGCCAGAACAACAGTCCAAGCTCCTGCACACGGCCTATCCCAGGTCTACCCCCATACCACGAACAGCCCTCACGAGCCCGCAAACCGCGCACATACTATGCTACCCTTGGCACCGCCTCCGGCAAGTGAGGTTTTGCACTCTGCCTGGGGGAGTGGAGCGTGGGGGCCACAGAAGTTCCAGTAGTAGCAAGTTAGCAAGCCACAGGACATTATCGCCTGGCGTGACTTGCCCTGTGGCAGTCCCTAGCCCCTGCTCCATCGACCTAAGTAGAGGAGTAAGGAGTAGAAAGAAATAGAGCACTCGTGCTCCCCTGGGGCTATGCTGACAGCCTCATTTATCTGTAGCATGCTGCACCATTCTATCTTTTAGGCCACAATGGTATAAGGGCTATAAAGGAAGAACACCAGTAGAATGAGCCGGTGGAGCAACCAAGCAGGCGCCCAGTTAGCCAGGGAAACTGTTAGCACAGCTGTCAGGCCTGGGAAAGGCAGCCCCCCCCACCCCCCACCAGCAGCCGCCCCTCCTAGAGACGCCATCTCCATCGAACCCCAGCAACGCCACCCAGAGGCACGCCAGGCCCAGTACAGACCACAGGAGTGCCCCGTGCACCAAAGCTTCAAGGAACAAGGAGGAACACTAAACCTAGAGCAAAAACGAGAGCCCAGCCGAATCAGATAAATGCCAGGCCAAAGGATATGGAGCTGGAGCCTCATCATCCTTCTCCACCACCTTCATACCGCAACCTCATGCATTCAAGCCCCAACCTTTATTCCCAAGCGAGGGGCACCCCCCAAGAAAGCAGATCTTCCCAAAACCATTGTTTGACTGCTGCCATACAATCCTTAAGTTGCTCACAATCTTTGACTTTGCCTTTCCCCGTACAGTCAACCATTTCCCCCTCACATTCCAGCCATATATGTGAGGATCCCTCCTTCCTTCACTGGTCAGGCTCAGCAACAGAGATTCCCGCATGCTGCTTCAGATCAAGTTTGACCCCAGCTTCAACCCCAAACAGAATTACAAACTATTACCATAAAAATGCCCTGCTCAAATCATGAACTAGGGCAAGGCCTTAAAAGATATCCCACAAGGATGGCAATGTGCCGGCAAGGTTATCCTACATAAACTCTTCATACAACTAACGCAACTCAGGTAACTCATGTACCCTTATGTCCCGCTCAGAGCACTTAATGGAACCTGAAATTGAAACCACTCAAATTAGCCCCTTTTGTGGCAACGTATATCCATGACGGGGCTACCCAGCAGCAAAACTGGGAACCCAATTTAGTAATTCTCCTAGCTCTGTCAGCCAAGGTCCTAACTCTCACCATTATACTGTTCAGGACTCCAAGCTGCAAATCTTGCCCGGGCTCAGGATAGTACTGCAATTGCTGTGGTACACAGGAACCCAGAACTCGAGGATTCCCCTATTCCTTTCAGCCCAACATTCTATTCTGTATCTACAGAATTCAGACAATCCCTCAGAATAATCTAGCTGACACATCTGCACCTAGTCTACCTCAATGTCTAATTTAAAAGGATGCAAACTTTGTTTGAACTGGATGCCAAAGTCTTGGGATTGGTAGACTTCTACAACCCGCAGGGCATATCTTCCCAACTGCACCCAACTTGCAAAGGCTCTGGAAGCATCTCAGTCTCTAAGTGTGTATCTGAGGGGGTCTTTACCATCACCACAACGGCAGAGTAATTGTCGCTAGAACACTTCAGAAACACCCCCTGTGCAACCTATTTGCGCTATTACGAGAACTATGTGTTGTACTCTAGACATCGTTGCAGGGGCTCTGACTGCTCAGACTTCAAAACTGGATGTACAAACTGAGATCATGCGTGGCATAGCAACTAATGTTGCAGCGGCTAACAGGAGAACGAGTTCCAGGGAATGCGCTGTGACAGATTTTCTCAGGAAAAGAAGTTCGAGAGAACCTTGCAACTGCTTAGCGATCCCAGCCAAACTAGGAGAAATTCCTGAAGTAATTAACTCAATCATCATGGATTGCATGAAAGCATTCCATATGGCGGACCTGCGCCTGCCAGATCAGCAATATAGTATGTCTCCATCTAGTCTCTATTCCGATCAGGGCACAGGGTGCCCATCTACGGAAGCAGATAAGCTTATAAGCAAGGTAGGAGCCATGGCCACTGTGAGGACTGAGGAGCCAGTTCCACACACCATCCAAAATCCAAGAAGGAAAAAACGGGTCAAAGCCTGCCTATACTCTATCTTCAAAAAACTCCATCCCAAAAATTCTAAAGAAGCATCAGGTGCAGAAAACAACAAGCAGTGCACAGAACACCATTCACCCCCCAACACCGAGGAAGACCAGTAGGGGTGTAGCGGTACTAAACTCAGTCGAACAAAGCTCTCAATTCATGCATGCAATGGACCCCACAAAAAGATATAGCTGGAACTTGCTTACCAGCTCAAATGCAATCTTGACTACAAGAAGCACACCCATATCCAGGGCTTCCCGACTGGCCCAAGAGAGATGCCCCTAGTGCCTATCAAACCCCCACCCCGACCAAGAGATTGCCCCAGGATTTACGATCCATGAGAAGATCTTCGTGGATCCTAGGGGCCCCCAAGTTAATTGCTATGATCCAAACTGACCCATTGCCTGCTGTCTCAACCGTCACCTCGAACATGGTTACACATCCGATCGTACAACCATCTGAAACGGATCTGAATGGAAAGGAGCTAAACTCAAGGACGTGTCTCGCTGATAGAAGCCATACTCTGAAGTTAGGGGCATTGATCTTGTAACTAGTCACAAAGCGGTTGTAAAATAATCAAGTACACAGCATCATCGGTCACCTGCAGCGACTCTCTTACAAGAATCAGATCTGCCCCAGACCCTATAGATCTTTCCACAAGCAACCGGCTATACACATCTCAGGTGGGGTTCACTGATATAATATCAAGACAACAAATATCGACTTACAGAATTATTGAAACTTTAATATCATTAACAAAAATATCGAGACCCTATACTTAATTTACAAAAGTCACTGATATAGTACAAATAAATATCGACGTCAAAAATATCTAATCTAGCATACATTGAAAACAAAAATATCAGAAACAAAAATATTGCGACTTATAACTAACCATAGACTATGTCAAAAATATCAAACAACAATATAGATTACATAAATATCGTTAAAACAAGTAATAAGTAGCAGTAAAAAATACCAAAAGCACAATATTTAAACAAACAACAAAAAATATATTGTACAATAATAAATACAATTTATGAATAAAATATATTATTTTACTTAACCAAAATAATACATTTAAAATATATCAACATAAAACTCCTCTAAATATAAATTACACATATTTACATCCCACTTACATACAACACATATTTATATTTACAAACAATATTGTTTCTTTACATAAAATAAATACATATAATATTAAATAAAATAAGTTATCTCAAATATGAGCATAAAAAACATTAATTGGCTTTTTCCCAATAAGGACATAACTGAAGAAATAATTAAAAGGAAGCTAAAACAACCAATAATATGAAACTATACAAAACTATAACCAATAAAATAGCTTAATCAATTAAACAAACAATATAAAAGCCACAGTAATCTTAATGAAAAAATAGCTAAAAAACACCAAACATCTGAAGAGGAGGAATCTCTCCTGGATTTCTCCTGTAAAAGAGAAGCCTGCAACATATACAATAATACATCCACTTCTCCAAGTAAGTAACAATTATACTTAAAATAGAAAGTTAAATAATTTTAACTTTGAAAAACAATTCTTAATAAACAATTACTAGCACAGTTTTTAACATTTATCCCTTTCTATAGATTATTCAACCTTTAACCAAACTCCATCGACAAGTACACATCAAAGACCACAAAAAAGTAAGTATATCTAAAAAACGACTTTAAACGTACTAAAACAGCAACAGTTAAAATTCTGAATAACTTAAACGTCATTAAACATCAAAAATATAATATGTGCAATAAATAAAACTACCTTTTCTCTTCCAGAAGAAAAAAACACCGAATACCGAAGAAAAAGTTTTTTTTAGAAAAGACAAGACTTTGCTAAACAAGATACAAGGAAGTTTTTGAAAAGAATGAAAATGTCTATTTGACTGTATATTAATAAAAACATTTATTAATAACTATTTGTCTATATTCACGTTATTACTGTAAATAAAGAAATAATGACATAAGGTGCAAAATTTATAGCATCACAGAAGGTGAAGCTTTTACTGTGTTACATGGAATACAGTACAGTCATGAAAATGCTTCTGCTGAACATATTAATTGGAAATGTACTAAACATTATTCTAATGCATGTAATGGGAGGGCAACTGCCAAAGAAACTGTAGTAATTAATGTAAAGAAGCATAACCACCCTCCCAATGTAACAGAAATAAAAGTGAGAGAAGTATTAAAAATACAAGAGAAGCAAGCGCTAGTTCACAAGAACCCACAGCACAAATACTGAAAGATATACTACCCCACGTACCAGAACACATAATAGGCCAATTACCATCAATACTCACCTTTAAACACCTTATAACATGAACTAAAAGGGCCACCGACACCCTACCTGTAACTAAAACATTCAGAGATATAGACATCCCACCACAGGTTACAAAGACCCACAGAAAGGAACAATTCCTATTATATGATAATGAAAGTCATGACAAACGTATACTTATATTTGCTATCAGTACAAATTTACTCAAATTAGCCCAATATCAAACATGGATGATGGATGGCACATTTAAAATATGTCCAACTATCAATCAACTATACACCATACATGATGAATTTCAATAAACTAACATACCTTTTAGGTATGCATTACTCCCAAACATACAAGGCATTACCTACACGGAACTGCTAAACCAAATTAAGCAACAGATGTAAGAAAGTGCTCTCTTTTTGCATGGTTGCCCCCACATTTTGCTGAACTGCTGATGTACTTATACTAAGTTTGCCCTGGGCTCCTACCAAACAGGTACCCAGGGCCTATGTTCTTTCCCTAAAATTGCATTGAAAACAAAACCCAATTGGCACTCTCTGGCCACAGGTCAGCCCCTGGTAAATGGTACCACAGGTACCCAGGGCACTGTGACCAGGGAAGGCCTCTAAGGGCTGCAGCATTTACTGTGCCACCTTTAGAGGGCCTGTACCTTTAAACCAACACACTGCCTTTGCAGGCTGCGTGTTTTGCTGCAGAACAAAGTGAAGAGTCTACATAGTACACATGCCTGTGCGCCCTGCCTACAACCCACTGCCCTGGCATAGATCAGCCACCCCTCTAGCTGGGTGCACTATACCAATGGTGAGGGTACAGGTGCATGAGCCCTGTACCCCTACAGTGTCTAAGCCAATTCTTAGACATTGTAAGTGCAGTAATGCCATTAAGAGTATATGGTGCTGGGAGTTTGTCATTACGAACTCCACAGAACCATAATGGCTTTACTAAAAACTGGGAATTTTGGTATCAAACTTCTCAGCACATTAAACCCACACTGATGCCAGTGTGAGATTTAATGAAAAATGCACAAAGAGGGTATCTTAGAGATGCCCCCTGAAAAATGACCTACCACTAGTGTCCAGGCTGAGTGACTGCTCACCAGCTGCCACCACCAGACATGTTTCTGGACCCCTGGGTCGAGAGCCTGCTTCTATCGGGGGTCTGAAACAATGCACATCCTGGGACGAGGTGCCAAGCCTCCTCCCCCAGGATGGGCAGGGTCCACGAAGGGGAAGCTTCAAAGGCTTGCCGCCTTTGTGAGCTTCCCCAGGCCTTTTGCTGCTTCCAGCAACTGGTCCCCACCAGTTCTGACTCCCAATTTGGGCGGGAGAACCGGCGGGAAAACCAAGTGAGGAAGGGAGGTGTGCCCACCTTTACCAACCCCACCCCTCAGGTGGGGGAGGCGAGGTGAAGCACAACTCTGTCCCCGCCATCTTGCAGATGGGGGGACCCAGCCAACCAGAGTGAGGCATATGCCCCCCTCCCACTGGAGTGTGGCATAATAGGAGGTGTACCCACCCCAAGGAAGGGACCCATTGGTCCCAACCTTTACTTACCTGTAATGCCCCTAAATCGAGTATTTAGGGGCACCCCTGAACCTTGCCTCCTCAGACAAGAAACGACCAAGAAGAAAAGAAGAAGGACCGAACAACCGTGCTGAACTAAGAAGAGGAGGACGCCCAGTGACTAGGCCCCAGCCCTACCGGCCTGTCCCCACCTTGAACCTGCAGAAGCGAAACTCTGGTGTGTCCTGTGTTGCGGTCTGATTACCGTTACCTGTTCCGGGTGTTGGGTTGCGCTTTTGTGGCGTCTTTGCTCATCTCTGGAGGGGGGGTCCTTCTTTTCTTCTTCCTTTCGCGCGCTGCAGCGTTTACCTTCGCTTGGTCTGCACAGCCGCTGTTGGTTTGGAGGGCGGCCTGGGGAATATAAATGGCTCACCTCCCTTCTGTTCCTCGCTTGGGTTCTCTTCCGGTTCGTGACCCGGAAGGAATTTGGACGCCGACTCTGTTTTGGATATCTCCTGCTGTTCGGATTGGATTTCTTGTTGTTTGGGGCTCCAAGCAGCAATCGGTTCCGGCTGGATCTCCTCAATTCCCCTTCTCTTTATCCGGAGTCCTGGAATCCGGGATTGACGCTCTCTGTGACAATTTAAGATGCAAGGTGCTTTTTGTTAACCTCGTTTTCTGTGACATTTGGTTTCCTTTTTTTTTTTTTTATTTGTCTTTGCTTGCCTTCCCAGTGCAGTGGAGGGTTATTAGGCTATAGAATTACCTCCTCTGTGTTTGGAGCCATACCCTTGGATTATAGGCAAGTTTTTTGTGCCTTTGTGCTTTTTCCCGCAATGCAAGTATTTCCTATGGGAATCCTATTTTTTTTATTTGAAACTGAGCAGTTTGTAACTGATTAAAAGAGCTCAGTAGTTCTGTTTTCATCAAACACAGAAGGAGACTTTTTCTGGAGTCCTTGGAGACCAGTTCCCAACAGGAAGGGGCGTTGCTCTTTGGGGTCCATTGATGTGCCTGACGGTTGAGGCTGTCCGAAGAGAAACAGACCTGTGTTACTACTGCTATCTTTGTTTTCTTTCCCTTCCTACCTTCCCCCCCTGTGCGTTGTCCGCCCGTGCTGTTGTTTTGGTGTGCACAGAGGGTCAAGGTACAGGGTGGGGGAATGGGACTCTCTTCGTTCCTGCAGTACCTGTAATTCAGGTGAGTGGAGCTGGCACAGAAACCCAAGCCCACGAAATTTAGGCTGCCCGAACGAAGATGGACCAGGGCGAATCAGCATCCTGACAAGGGGCCTTGGGGGTTGGTCCTACTCTACAGGACTTAGCGTTAGCCCTATCCTCGGTTCAGAATGAAGTGAGGGATTTTGGGCAGGAGAATCAGGCCTTGCAGGTAGAGCTTAATGCTTATAGGTCCAGGGAAGGTGCCTGGGGAAGGGATCCGGGGGGGGGCTCCTAAATCACAGGTGCCTTTAGTACAACCAGCCACCTTTCATTTTGATCATGTTTCTAATGCTTCTGGGGGATCCCCTGTTTCGCTTACTGTTAATTCATCCGATTCCGGTACCCCTGGCTGTTCCTGAGAGGTTCTCAGGGGACAGCAATCAATATGGCGTGTTCATGAACCAATGCCATCTACACTTTATGTATAGACCTGCAGCTTTCCCCGATGATGCAACTAAAGTGGCTTTTGTTGTGTCATATCTGGCTGGGGCTGCTGCCATGTGGTCTGTTCCTTTAGTGGATAATGATGATCCTATTTTGTACAACTTTCCGGCTTTCAAGGAGCAGATGCGCCATCTGTTCGCTAAACATACTTTTATGCAGGCGAGTGACGCAGAACTGCTTAAACTGAGACAAGGGAAACAGGATTTATTGGTGTATATCACTACGTTCAATCGATTGGTGTCTGAGACACATTGGCCTGCGGCAAAGAGGACTTCGCTCTTTTATCAAGGTCTCTGTGAGGAGTTGATAGATGTCTTGTCTCAGGTGGTGGATCCTCCTGACGATTGTACGGAGTTCATTGATCTAGTGGTCAAATTGAACCACAGATTATTGGAACGACGGGGCGAGAGAAATCGGATGCCTGTCCATCGGTTATACACTGGTCGTGGTGATCAAAAGGACGAGGTTGGGGATAAAAAATGCTTCTGAACCTATGCAGATAGGAGGGTTACGTGGTCCTTTGTCGAAGGAGGAAAAGGACAGGCGTCGCATGCTTAATCTCTGCCTATATTGTGGGAAGAGCGGGCATTTCGCACGCGAATGTCCTGTTAAACCATCTGTTGTGCCTGGTAAGAAATCCGTGGCTTTTGTTGGGTCTGGAAGGGCAATGGACTGTTCAGAATCATTAAGGGATATGAGTCCCTACGATGTGTCTGGATCAGTATCTCGTACGCCACGCCATTTTACGATCACTGTCACCTTAGTGGTTACCAATAGCAAGAGAAATACTTTTCCTGTCCTGCTAGATTCGGGGGCAACAGGTAATTTCATGGATATTCAGTTAGCTCGAATACATGACATCCCTTGCATTTCGAAGAAACAGCCGGAACCAGTGAGGGCGATTGATGGTACTGATCTGTCGTCGGGGTTGATCACGAAGCAGACAGAACCGCTCATTCTGATCTGTGATAACGGTAATTCTGAAACTGTGTGTTTCGATCTTATAGACGCCCCTACATTTGGTATTATTCTTGGGGTTCCATGGTTACAGACAATCCTAGGATAGATTGAGCCAGACGTACGGTAACCTTGGATTCCATACATTGCCTACAACATTGTTATCAGGAGGCCATGGATTGGGTGTCTCCTTTGGCTTGTGCTATGGGTTGTTCTACTTCGGTGCCTGGTATCCCCGCGCAGTACATGGAGTATGTTGATGTGTTTGATGAGGTGAAGTCACGTGTTTTGCCACCACACCATGACTTTGATTGTCGCATTGACTTGGTTCCGGGGGCTGTTTTGCCCTGTAGCAGGATTTATGCCTTGTCCGAACCTGAAACCCAACATTTGCGTGGATATCTGTACGAGATGTTGGCTGCTGGTTTTATTCGACCCTCTTCTCCGGTGTCATCTCCACTTCTTTTTGTACCCAAGAAGGGGGGGGAATTGCGCTCCTGTATTGACTATAGGGGGTTAAACAAGGTGACGATTAAGAACAAATATCCCCTTCCTTTGATATCGGTCCTATTGGACCAATTGAGACATGCCACTATATTCACTAAATTAGATTTGCGAGGGGCATATCATCTCATTCGTGTTCGCAGAGGAGACGAGTAGAAGACCGCATTCCGCACAAAGTTCGGTTTGTACGAGTATTGCGTTATGCCTTTCGGTCTGTGCAATGCTCCCACAGCATTTCAGTTTTTTATCAATGAGGTGTTGCGGGATCTGTTGGATATTAGTGTCATTGTGTATATTGATGACATTCTGGTTTTCTCTAGGAATGCCCTGGATCATGACTTTCATGTGACTCAGGTCCTGCAGAAATTACGGGACAATCATTTGTTCGTGAAAATGGAGAAATGTATGTTCCGGGCACCTCGAGTGGAGTTTCTAGGTTTTGTCATCGCCGCAGATGGTATCCAAATGGATCCCAAAAAGACGGAGACTATAACCACCTGGCCGGTTCCGACATGTGTTAGGGATGTGCAGGTTTTGTTAGGCTTTGCCAATTTCTATCGGCGATTTATATCACACTTTTCCGATATAGTCACTCCTATCACCTCTCTGCTAAGAAAGGGGGTTGCTTTTCAATGGACTCCGACTGCTCAGTTGGCGTTCCAGACCTTGGTTGAGGCCTTCACCTCTGCTCCTGTCTTCAAACATCCAGACCCAGCACTCCCGTTTTTTTTGGAAGCAGATGCCTCACAATATGCTGTGGGTGGGGTTCTGCCTCAGCGGGATATTGATACCGGACATATGCATCCCCTGGCATACTATTCTAAGAAGTTACTACCGGCCGAACAAAACTACACCGTGGCCGAGAGGGAATTGCTGGCTATTAAGTTGGCCTTTCAGGAATGGAGACACCATTTGTGGGGGGGCTCGGCATCCGGTTACGATCTATACCGATCATAAGAATCTTGAGTTTTTTCGTTCTGCTCGGGCTTTGACACCGCGGCAGATGAGATGGATGATGTTTTTTAATGAGTTTGATTTTACCATCACGTATAGGCCTGCGGCCCAGCAAGCGAAATCGGATGCCTTGTCCCGCATACATGTGACTCCAGTATGTGATGCTATTCCTCAGGGTGAGAGGTATATGATACCCACAGAGAAGATAATAGGTTGCTGTTCCTTTGATGAATTTGTGGGTGAGATAAAGGATTGGTATCTTCTGTTGATATGACGCCGTGGTTGTCCGACATCTCTTTCCAGTTGGAGGACGGGGTGTTATATCATGGTTCTCAGTTGTTTATACCCCCCGAGCTTAGAGACAGGGTTCTCACTTGGTGTCACTCTTCTTCCCTAATGGGTCATCCTGGGATCACCAAGACACGGGACATTTGTCTTTGTTGGTTTTGGTGGAAAACAATATGCCATGATGTGCAAGTGTTTGTGTCCTCTTGTCCAGTATGTGCCGTTAATAAAGCCTCGCACTCTCTTCCTGTTGGTCTTTTACATCCATTGCCAGTTCCCCCGGCCCCTTGGCATACAATTAGCATGGATTTTGTTACGGATTTGCCAAAGGAAGCAGGATATACCATCTTGGTGGTTGTTGATTTGTTCACCAAAACCGCTCATTTCATTCCTTTGTCCAAGGTAACTACTGCTCAGGAATTGGCTGAGGTGTTCATAGCACAGGTTTTACGTTTACATGGGGTATCTACTGCCATTGTCACTAACAGGGGGGCGCAGTTTGCGTCCCATTTCTGGAGAGAGTTGTGCGCGTCCCTAAAGATGGAACTCCGTTTGTCCTCGGCCTACCATCCACAGAGTGATGGACAAACGGAGCACACAAATCAGACGATGGAACAGTACATTTGTTTTCTTCTTACCTCTCTTACTGGCAGTTGGGTGAAGGCTCTTCCTGTTGCTGAGTTTGCATACAATAACAGCCTTCATTCAGCTTTGGGTGTTTCCCCTTTCTTTTGTTCTATGGGCTTTCATCCTCGGGCTATACCCATTCAGCCTTCTGGTAGGGTTCCCGCTGTGGACTCTTTGAGTCGTGGTCTGACGGCTATATGGCGTACGGCCCGGGAACATTTGTTGGCTGCTAAGCTGAGAATGAAAGCCAAGGCAGATGGACATCGTCTTCCGGCTCCTGTTTATGTCCCAGGGGATAAGGTGTGGCTGGCTTCCAAACATTTACGTTTGGGAGGTCCTCGTAAATTGCAACCTCACTTTGTGGGTCCCTTTCAGGTACTTCGGGTGGTTAATCCGGTTGCCATGGAGCTAGACTTGCCTGATGATTATCGCATTCACCCTGTATTTCATACCTCCCTCCTGGAACCTTATGCTCCCACCATGGTGGCCTTGCCATCTCCTCCCCCTTTATTGGTTGATGGGTGTTAAGAGTTTGAGGTTCATGCCATTCTTGACTCTAGGAGACGGCGGGGTCGTTTGTTTTACCTGGTGGATTGGAAGGGTTATCCCCCTGAGGAGCGTACTTGGGAGCCGGCTGGTAATGTCCATGCTCCTCGTTTGGTGCGCTTGTTCCATCTCCGTCACCCTGCCAAGCCCCCCCCCTGTGGGGGGTCTTTTGAGGGGTGGGTACTGTTGCGGTCTGATTACCGTTACCTGTTCCGAGTGTTGGGTTGCGCTTTTGTGGCGTTTCTGCTCATCTCTGGAGGGGGGTCCTTCTTTTCTTTTTTCTTTCACGCGCTGCAGTGTTTCCCTTCGCTTGGTCTGCGCAGCCGCTGTTGGTTTGGGGGGCGGCCTGGGTAATATAAATGGCTCACCTCCCTTCTGTTCTGTTTTGGATATCTCCTGCTGTTCGGATTGGATTTCTTGTTGTTTGGGGCTCCAAGCAGCAATCGGTTCCGGCTGGATCTCCACAATTCCCCTTCTCTTCATCCCGAGTCCTGGAATCCGGGATTGATGCTCTCTGTGACAATCTAAGATGCGAGGTGCTTTTTGTTAACCTCGTTTTCTGTGACATTTGGTTTCCTTTTTTTTTTTTTTTTATTTGTCTTTGCTTGCCTTCCCAGTGCACTGGAGGTTTATTAGGCTATAGGATTACCTCCTCGGTGTTTGGAGCCATACCCGTTGATTATAGGCGTTTTTTTTGTGCCTTTGTGCTTTTTCCCGCAGTGCAAGTATTTCCTATGGGAATCCTATTTTTTTTATTTGAAACTGAGCAGTTTGTAATTGATTAAAAGAACTCCGTAGTTCTGTTTTCATCAAACACGGAAGGAGACTTTTTCTGGAGTCCTTGGAGACCAGTTCCCAACAGGAAGGGGCGTTGCTCTTTGGGGTCCATTGATGTGCCTGACGGTTGAGGCTGTCCCAAGAGAAACAGACCTGTGTTACTACTGCTATTTTTTTTTTTTCCCCTTTCTACCTTCCCCCCAGTGCGTTGTCCGCCCGTGCTGTTGTTTTGGTGTGCACGGAGGGTCAAGGTACAGGGTGGGTGAATGGGACTCTCTTCGTTCCTGCAGTACCTGTAATTCAGGTGAGTGGAGCTGGCACATCCTGCAGCCAGCAACCTCAAGAACCCCGAGGACCTGCCCTGCCTTCCAAAGAAAAGACTTTGTCTCCCATGAACACCGGATTTGTTCACCCACAAACTCTGGCTCCGGTCAAATCCGCGAGTCTGCACCACTCTACACCCATCGCCCACGGCCCGAGCTCGAGTGGACCAACACCACGAGATCTCCCCGGCAATCCTGACCTGAGATCTGGTGATCTCTGACCTGCTTCGAACCCCCCAGCAAAGCCTGCAGCCTCTTTCTGGAGGATCCCCCCCAACCGCGACCAGAGCTGGTAAGAGAAACCCGACGCCTAAAGACACCCCTGCACCCGAAGTCCTGCGGCCTTGGGTGGCCTAACCTATGGTGTCCCAGCATCCCAACTTACCTCTCCAACCGGTGGTCACCTCCAGAAGATCTTTGTCCCCGAGCCTGCAGTCTTTGTTTTAAACCAGAGAATCCCCATTGAAATCAACAGGGCACCCGACACCAAAACAGCACCCTGCACCCAGCCGCCCCTGCGCCGCTGCGGGTGCACTTCGTGTGCTAAACAGGATCCCCCTTTGCCCTGAGCCTAACACCAGGAGCTTTGCTCCCACAACCCAGTGGCCTGCTCGTAAGCAGTCACCAACCGGAGGCCCTCTATCCCCCATTGGATAACATTGGGCCTCAGCACTCTGCACCCGGCCGCCCTAGTGCCGCTGAGGGTGTTTTGAGAGTGCATCCTAGACCCTGGGGGAACCCTTGTTCTACCCCCAGAAACTCAACCCCAAAGACTGAGTACTTACCTGGTAACCGATAACTTCATTTCTCTCCATAGGCAACCATTGACTGTTTTTCTCTGAAAAATGTTCTAAATGTGGAGTTGATTTTTATGGAAACCTGAAAAATTACAATTGTGCAAAACTGATTTTACTTACCTTTCTCTAGGAAATGTCCCAGTGTGATATCTAGGCATATCACACTGAGTAGAAAAAGCAACTTAAAAAGTAATCTAAAAAGTAACTAAAAAGTAATCTGTACAGTAATTTCAATACCTTGACTTACCTGTATTTCAAACAACTGCATTTGAACTTTGCTGTTCCACTGGACTGTGCACACTATACCTCATTTTGGTATAGTATATACAGAGCCAGCTTCCTACAACAGACAAACAACTACTATGCCCCAAATTTTATTATTGACTTTCAGCAAGCTATGATCCAATATAGATTAAAAATATACCCCCATACAGAGATGTTAGTATCATTTTAATCAAAGTATATGGTGTCACCTACAGAAATCTGCACTCAGGGGCGATTACAAGTTTGGTGATCTGACCGCCCGACCTCCACGCCCTCTACGACACTGCTGTGCCGGTGATCTACCGCCTGCCGTATTACGAGTTATGCTCTCTGAAACGTCGACCGTGGCGGCTTGACTGCAGGGACCGGGGCGGTCTGCAATTTTGGCATTGCGTCCACCGACCCCATCAGGCCCGCGGTCTACCCGCCGGGCGTATTACGACTATACAGTCATACGGTCTCCCAGAGGCGGTTAACCTACGGCGGCTACCCAACGGCGGGTGACTGCCCCAGTATGCGTAAAAAAAATCATCACAACAGTGACCATTGGAGGGATTTAAAAACTACACAGCTGACGTGCTTTGGCAAGCAGACATGCCTGCAAATCACACTATAAAAAACACCCCATCCCTGACCAGCATCCTTTGCTTCCCAACTACAGCATTGCAAGACAGACTGCCCTTTTCACAGCTAACCATTTTTAACTACCCATTTAGCACTCTCCACTACCTGTAATTTTTGTTTTGCACCTTTTTACCTCGATCACTTATTTGTTTTTCATTCATATACTCACTCACATTTTATTTTTATCACCATGCCTAGAAAAAAAACACTCTTCACTTGTTGCAGGGATTCTGCACATACACAGAACTATGCGCAGGATTATGGGACCTCGGTGTATAGGGGCTAAGCCTTCCTACCTCCTTAGTGCCCACAAGCCCAGGACCGACTAGCTATAGTGTCTCACTCGCTCTCCTACTCACAAACGGAGAAACCAATGATTAGACACCCCAGAACACAACACTCCCAGATCTCTCAGGAATCTCGGTAACAAGACACATCTTTTCGCTCACACTCTCGTACTTGTCCACAATAAGATCTGACAGAGACACGAAGATAGTTTAAAATATTTATTTTAATTAACGTGCTCTAAAATGCAGTATACATGCCACAACCAGCAGCAAAATACATAATATCAATACAGTTAGCATTGCAGCAAGGCCATATATCATAAAGGGAAATATCATTTTTATAAAGAAAGTGGATAAAGGACTATAAGGCCTAACCACCCTCCCCTTGGTAAGCATCAGTATTATTATATAATAGAAGATCTCTGGGCTTTATCAGCAGACCCCATACCTCAAGCCATAGATCGTATTTCTACATCACAGGTGCGGGTTGCTCTTCTCCCTGTAAAGGTCCCTCTCTAAGTGTGTGTTACCTAAACATGCATCCCCATAATATCAAAGTACGATTCTCCAGCAAAAACAGCTGCATTGGTATGTTTTGTCTAAGTGCTAGGGCGTGACCAGAACAGAATAACAAGAGTCAGTGTTTATCGACCTTGCTCACAATGTTCAGACTAAACTCCAGGAACAGGCTGAGAACGAGCACAGAAAAGAGTTCTCATGTGAAAGGCATAAACAGAGTCTCGCAAAAATAAAGAAATGTACTGTTGTGCGTAAAAGCAGCATCATGGCTACCGGGCTCATGCTAACTTAAAGATGTCGACAACGTCCCTAGCGACCACGTGACACCCTCCCCTTGGCCAGGTTGTAGTGCATAGACAAACAGGTGTCAATGATAAGCAGAGCCAATTCGCATTATGTTCGACCCAAATAGAGTCAATCGAAAAAGGACAAATAAAAAAATAAAAAAATAAAAAATATATATATATATTCCAGTACTTCCGACCCAAGAATCCAAAAGAGGAAGGAACGACACTCCTTAGAGCTGAATGTTCAATGAGGTTTTTTATTCCACCATGAAACAAAAATCGATAAAAGAGCGTCTACCCATTTCGGCACAAAGCCTTTTTCACGACGCTTGCTCGCAGTTACGGAACACAATTTAACATAGTGATCACAAACTAAACATAGAAGAAGGGTGCATATACAATTCATCAACAACTCTGCAAATTGCAGCAGCCATCTTGTAACGTGGTTATAACACAAAAACAAGATAAATAATACAGGTAAAAATGGATAATTAATCATCTGATCATGCAATATCTGTGTACAAAATCATTGTGTTATGTCTAACTCAATTGTGACCCATTTGGAAAATGGATAATTAATCATCTGATCATGCAATATTCTGTGTACAAAATCATTGTGTTATGTCTAACTCAATTGTGACCCATTTGGGCAGAACGAACGCGAGCGGCGTACACGCCGGAGCTGGGATATCCAACCTCCAACAATTTTGCCGGATCGGGCAGCAGGCTGTTATTTTGCAACCTCACGCGCTTTACTAGAAAAGAAAGACTTAAGAAAAAGAAGAATACAAACCACAGGAGACGACATCTCCAAGATTGGTATTCCACTTACAGAAACCCTTTTCGGGTTGGAAGTATCACCAAAAATAAGAGAGCTCAAGACACTGACAATAGCCCTGAAGAAGTCGTGGGGTAATCCCATGTAACAGCGACGAAACATGTATTGGCTAAGAAACGAACTGAGTGATGTACAGAACTTACTTCGCTTACAGACGAAACTGAATAAATGACCACGATAAATACAAGACATGTCGTATTGTGATACATAGATGCTATTTTATGCTTAAATTTTGAAACGTGTGCAGAGGATCTGTTTTTTTGTAGTAAAGTGGTCTGGTGACCACGCACTTGGGGATGTGGTGGTTTTTCCCTACCTGATGCACCGTGCCAGATTTTGCTACAACTACTTAATATTTGCGATATAACCTGAGAGCGCCACTCACCTATTGTATACCACCAATTCTTTTAGTACCGATTCCAATTAACCCTTGGTACCTGAAAGTACCCGCAATCAGGAAGGGAATTAATGTAGCCACGAAACACTACTTTCAAGAAAATGTACACTCAGTCAAATCAGCCCAGATACTTTGGGAAGCATATAAGACAGTGGTACGGGGACAGACCCTATCTTTGATCGCGGGACACAAAACGGGAAAAAAAAGCGAAGGTGGCCGAAATTGAACAGGAAATCCTTGATCTTGAACGCCAAATAGTGGACGGGGGGAGGACAACCTACAACACACATTGAAAATTAAACAACAGGATTATTCGAACTGGGTGACGGAGGAGGCCAGAAACAAAATAAAAGCGACGCGACACCGGGTCTATGAGGTCGGGGATAAAACAGGAAAGTTGCTGGCGTGGCTCGACCAGAGAGATAGGGCAAATCAGTGGGTGCCACAAATTACACTAGACACGGGGGAGCTTCTGCGAGACCCCAGAGAAATTGCAGAGGCTTTCGCAGACTATTATTCAGTGATTTACACCTCAGGATCGAAGGCAATGACACTAGATGCCTCTGACTTCTTAGCAGCTATTGCACTTCCAGTCACGACAACGGAAGAAAAACAACTCCTGGAGGCGTAAGTCACAGAGGAAGAAGTTACAAATGCGCTTAGGGCCCTTAACTCGGGTAAGGCGGGGGGACCAAATGGAATCCCTATAGAACTCTATAAACTCACAGCCTCTAAAACAGTATCACATCTATTATCAATGTTCGAAGGGAGCAGAATAAAAGGCATGCTGCCCGCTGACCAAAGATTGGGTACAATAGTAGTGTTCCATAAAGAAGGCAAACCCAGAGATAATTGCTCCTCCTACCGACCCATCTCCCTCCTCAATGCAGAGGTTAAAATTCTAGCAAAGCTATTAGCCTTGAGGTTGCTCCCACTATTGTCGGCCCTAATTCATCCAGACCAATCGGGCTTTATGCCCGGTCGTTCCACAGCCTTAAATCTCAGGCACCTGCATGGAGTGCTGGGAAGGGCCCAGAGGATCCGAGAAGATGCAGCGGTCCTCTCCCTCGACGCACGGATGGCTCTTAACACCATCGAGTGGCCATATATGTTCACGGTCCTGAGCCATTTGGGATTCGGCCCGCGATTTATGTCCTGGATTAGGCTTCTATATGAGAGGCCCCTGGCTCAGGTAGTGGTCAATGGGACAATCTCGAGAACGTTCCCCCTGCGTAGGGGTACGAGGCAGGGATACCCCCTATCTCCGTTAATATTTGCATTGATGTTGGAGCCACGGCGACATGGCTACGGAGGGATCCCATAATAAGAGGACTCCGTTGGATGGAGGACTGGGAGGATAAAATATCGCTGTACGCAGGTGATATTCTGCTGTACGTGGCCTCCCCCTGGGCCTCTATTGCCAGAATTCTTAATATTTTAAATTCCTTTACCAAATACTCGGGGTATACAATCAACTGGTCAAAATCAGTGGTGTTTGTCCTTAGCGGCCAAAGGCCTTCCCTCCCACCGGAATGTGAGGCTCAAGTGGTTTCGGAGGGATTCAGATATCTCGGAATATTCGTAACGCCAGACCCAGCTCGGTTTTACGCTCACAACTTGCTCGGCCCCTTCACTAGACTTCAAAATGATGTTCAACACTGGCGGGCCCTCCCGCTGCCACTTTGGGTAGGGCAGCACTATTCAAAGTGATGGCGCTGCCGAGATTTTTGTATATGCTGCACAACACCCCATACCCGGTCCCTGAGTCATATTTTAAATCAATAGATGGGGGGGTCCGATCGCTCCTCTGGGATGGGGGAGCCCCCAGAATCGCTCTGGTGAAGTTGACACATAGTTGGTATGATGGGGGTAGCGCATTGCCACATATAGAGTCCTACTACAGGGCGGCCCAATTGGTGACTATAAACCAATGGGTCCACCAACCACCCTCGGAACCAGCATATAGACTGGACCGGTTAAATCTCCAACCGAGAGGGTACTTGAAAGCGCTATACATCGACCCTAGGCACCACCCAGTGGACAGCCCCACAGCATTGATAGTAAAAGTCTGGCATTCAACCCTGGCTCAACTGGATTCGAAAAACAAAATCACCAAAGCGACCCCCTTATGAGATTCACAATGATTGGGCACAATGGGGACGAAATCGGGATTTGACAAGTGGGACTTGATAGGGATCTCAAGGGTGGGAGATCTGCACACAGGAGTGGACATGAAATCATTCGAGCAGTTGCAACAATCAAATGAATTAGCCCTGACTGGTATTCTTCAGTTATTTACAGATTCGATACGCTATAAGAGCGGTGGTACCACGGGGAGAGTCGATACCTGAATCCTCGCCGTTGGAGTATCGGCTCCTGGAAGAACATTTAACCCGAAAGGCAATATCCCTGACGTACAAGAAACTTATAAATAATATGCCTGACACCCTGGCGAGCCTGAAAGATCGTTGGGGACAAGATATTATTGATCTACAAGAGGAGGACTGGCCGGAGGCGCTAGCATTCCCAAAAGAAGTGGCCATTAGGACCCGCTTCAGACTGATCCAATTAAAAACTTTACACAGAGCATACATTTCCTGTAACACGTTACAACAAATGGGTAGGAAACCTGACACTCTTTGCCATAGAGGATGCGGGGAAGAGGGATCTTTCTTTCATATCCTGTGGGATTGCCAAAAAATTTAAAAGTACTGGGAGGCTATAATAATCTGTATGGCAGGAGTGGTGGGATTGGAACTGACTCCAGCCCCTAAGTGGTGTATATTAAATGTATGGGAGGACTCCGATCTGGGGCAAGCAGACCAGACCTGGGTTACCCTGGGACTGATGGTGACTAAGCGAAATATAGTCCGTAAATGGGGATCAGGAGAACTGACGACCAGAAGTGAATGGAAGCGAGATATGGACTGGTGTATGGTAGCAGAGAAAGCAATATATGTTAGCAGGGGTTGTCCGAAGAACTGGGGAAGAATATGGGACAAATGGAACAAGTATAGAGGGTACCCCTGTATGCCCCCCTGGGTGAGACCGCCCAACCTGGATTCAACCTACCCAGCCTGGAAGAAAACTAGGAATAGTAATGGAAATGTAGCCCTACAAAGTCATGTGTATTGAAAAAGTATGTAACATAACCTATCACACTATGTAACAAAAGATATGATCATGTACGTACAAAAATGTATGGATATGCTATTTATCTGCTTGGTTTTCAATAATAAAAAAATATTTAAAAAAAAAGATTTGATGAATTAGTTCCCCAAAATGTAGTGGGAGTTTCGTATTCAGCAGTGACTGAATCTCACTAGATGTTCTAGCCACCTGCAATTTGAAGGTCTCTCGAGCAGAAGTAAGAGCGACTTCTTGTTGAAACAATAGCACTTTGAGTGTGCTTAGTTTATTGAAGTCTGTTTTCAAAGTGGGAATGGAAGGCCACAGTGAGCTATCTACAATCCCGAGTGGGGGAGGAAAAAGAACATTGCTGCAACAAGTAACTCTTTCGGAAACGGTTACTATATACGTAATGCCTGCCCGTAACCCGCAGCAGTTGTGGTTATTCAGGATAAGATAACTACCGTTAGAAAGCAATGTGAGTGTGGGAATGATAGAGGGAACTGATGTTCCTTTTAGAAAACAGGCCAAATTGGGCGCTGATACGTTGCAAGCGCCGTGAAGCTGAACTTGTGTACAGACTAACGCATATCCTATTGTGGAATCACAATCCTCCCCTGTCAGGAAAACCTCCTTATCTACACGTAGACAGTGAAACGTAAATGGTAAAGACCATATTTCGTGCAGAAAAGTACTACCCAGGGGTTCAAATCTTCCAATAGGATAATGTTTCATACATGCAGTAAATTGAAAGAGGGAAATGGGCAAAGAAATAACCCCATGTATTAACCATACAGAGGAATCGGTCTCTGCTATTGAAAATGGCAGTTGTTCTAACTTCTCAATATGTAACAAGGTGTATGTTGAATCCTACATTGACATAAGCTTTTGTTTATCGGTCAAATTTAAAAGGCAAAAACAGGGCAGTTGTGTTCAAATAATCCCAAGGCACTTTCTCATTTTTCAATGTTTGTAAAGTCCAGCCAAATTGCATTACAGAGCGCAACTGATTTTGACCATGATACAAAACAGACACATCATTCTGCACAATGTCAATAACATATGAGACAATATTGTACAAAGTGTAAATAGGAGAAGACAAAGTATTAATGCTGTTTCCTACCACATCCAATACTTTACGCAAGTTGTCTTGATCTAATTGTTGCAATCTGAAAGCTGCCTCCGTTTGGGACAGTTTCCAGATTTCATTATAAGCTGCATATGCAAAACGCTTTGGATGAGGAAACCTGGGACCTAAAAGGAAATCAGCTAGATCAATGCCTCCATTTAAACATGAGAGATGTTGTTTCACTGAGGATAACGATGACTGTCCCAACCACTGTTGACACAATTTACCCACAGAATATGTAGTAACTGTATGTGTTTGTGGAAAGCGAGGGTCAGGTCTACTTAGCATAAAACCCCCTGTTAAATTTGAAAAATGCAACTGGCAAGTATTAGAACTAAGGGGCCATATTAACCAACCCAACGGAGCAATAGTGGACGAAATGAGGGTACCGTTGAGGACCATACCTTGTAAGTCCTCTAGAGAATAATTGGTATACTGCTGCCCGTCGTCATAAGCTGCTAATGACGGGAACGAGGGAGAATTAAATTGTTTTGCAGTAGCTAAACCAAAACATGTATGGGGCATATTCACAAGGAGCTAACGCTGAATTAACGGCACTTTATCGCAGCCAAAGTCATGATAAATATACCTCCCCATTCACAAGCTGGTGTAAACAGCCCACAGCACCAGTTTACCCGCGATAGCAGCCGCAAAAAACATCGCCACAGAGGACCCGCGCAACTATCGCTAATGAGATGCAGAGTGGGCGTTCCCGTGCCAACAGGCACGACAACATCACACCTCAACATTCTCAACAACCAGCCACATCGACGATAAAAACACAAAACAGGCGATAAGGCGCGTTAGCACCAGGAAATCTACACCTGCTCTGACCTGGTGTAAAGTCGTACGGCAGCCTGCAAACCAAAAGGGAGCACAGCCCAGGGCTACATCGGAAGGGCAACAGATGCCATGGAGCCACCCATCATGCGGCCCAGACACCCAAGAGGGCCACAACACCCACCGCCACCACCCCCAGGACCACCCCTCCCTGGCACCCCCCCGACCAAAGACATGCCACATCAGCCACACCTAAACATGTACAAAATATTCCGCTTGATGTAGCACAATCACAAATGGTGACATGCATGTGTCGTCACAGAAATGAGCAGCACACATTCACTTTCGAAGCAACAAATGAAACTTTATTAAAATGAACACCGAAATGAAATGAAGACACATGGCTGCTCCCCTCGGGACAATACGTAGGTCACAGCCTGTAAGACAAAAAACATGATGAGAAGGTGTGTCCTGCCCACATCAGAGGACAGAGAGACAGCGAAGGAGAGAGAGAGGAAGAGAGGGAGGTTGAGAGAGAGGAAGAGAGGGAGAGAGAGAGAGAGAGGAGAGAGAGAAAAAGAGGGAGAGAGAGAGAGAGAGAAGAGGAGAAAGAGAGGAAGAGAGGGAGAGAGAGAGAGAGTGCCGCCCCTGCGGACCCAGGCCACACTGCTCACCTGCTGCCACCGGTGTGTCTCCAACCACGTGCCGGTATGTATAGCAGGACACCAGGTCACACATCTGAGTCAGAGCCGTCAGCTGAAACAGAGTCCAGATACATGACTGGCACAGTACACACACTTGCACAAGACAACATCGCCTGCCCGCCCATGCACACCCAGGCAGAGGAACCCCAACCCCTCCCGCCTCCCATCGGAGCATGCCCGCCCATGCACACCCAGGCCTCAATGCTCACCTTCCGCCACCGGCGCGTAGACAGGAGGTCCCACCACGTGCCGCTGCAAGCCACAAGCCCGGGGCCCGCGGACATGGCACCCTCCACATCATGCAGCCCCGCTCCGCAGGCCACCAGGTCTCACGTTTGGTGCTGGGTCTTGATTACTCCATGGCATAGGACATACCAGTGCACCCGGCACCATCGCAGGCTGCACACCCGCTCAGCCCAATGGGTGCCACCAACTCTGGGATCCCGGAAGCGACGCCACGTGGTGGTAGGCCCGCGCTGGCTCTGGCCTACACTGCGGTCCAGCAGGTCACACAAAACCTGAGCTGTCCGGACCGCCGGGACGGGGCATCATCGCAGGCTGCACACCCGCTCAGCAGCTTAAGGTGCCACTGACTCAGTGCACCCAAAGTCACCATACCGTGGCGGGGTGCCTGTGCCGTCCGCAAGGCCCCGTGTGCCACTAACCCTGTGCAACCCCAGTCTGTGCCACGTGGTGGTAGGCCCGTGCCGTCCACAAGGCCTCATGTGCCACTAACCCTGTGCAACCCCAGTCTGTGCCACGTGGTGGTAGGCCTGTGCCGTCCACAAGGCCTCGTGTGCCACTAACCCTGTGCGCAAAAACTCATGGGCCCTTAATGATTGAGAACCGTGGAGCGTCCGTCATCCAGTCACCACCGGCAGAGGGGAATGTGACGTCGTCGGCCCCTTATGTTGGCGGAGTCGCATGGCCTGTGACGCCTGTGCCGGATGGGTGTGGTGTGCGTGCAAACCTGCCCTCGGAGTGGCTGTGACATGCTGACAACTAGACCAGTGACCTGCACACCACCAGCGAGTACGCCTGCGACGGGTAGCAATGAAGGCCCCCCCTCGGAGCGTTAGCGGAGTGGTCTGGCCTGCCGTACGCCGGACCAGCGCAGGGCTTGCAACAATGACTCATGGGCTCTGGGCGTGGTTCAGTCCATGTCCGGACAAGGAAGTGACTAATGCGTGTGTCCCTGTTGTAGTGTTCACGGGACCCGGTACACAAAATGCAATGTAGCACCCTCTGACTGGCATCCCACAGAATGAACATCATTGACGCAAGGGAAGTCACTGTCCCTACATTCATCCACACATTCACACATGAATGATGAAAGACATGACCCAGCAGTGCGTCACTGGATGTTTATTGCACATCCAGTGCAGTTATGCAGCTGGAGCGGTACAGGGCAATGCCGAGCACACTACACAATATGGGCACGTGGAGGGCCAGCCAGAGTCCATCCGGGGATGACATGTACTGCGGAAGAAGGAAGGGTACAGTCCGCAGTCTGGTCGCCGTGTCATTGGTCGTCAAACAGAATGTGGCAGTCCATGTCGCTGTCCAAAGTGAGTGCATCGTAGTGCATCGGGGTCAGTGGAAGGTCATGAGGCCATGTGCGGGACCAAGCAGAAACAGGCCAGGTGGTGGAAATTTATGCTAGTGCATCCTTCTGAGAGCCAACCCATCCACGTCCTCGTCCTCGGATGTGTGCTCTGCCCCACCTGTGGGTGTTGCAGTACCGGCTGCGGCACTGTGTGCCACTGACACATCAGAGGCCTGAGTGGATACGCCTGCCACACTGGGAGGCACTGACACACCAGGGGACGGAGATGTGGATGGTGTGGGGGCAGCCGCATTCATCAGCGACACGCCTTGTGGCAGCAATGCCATGATGAAGTACTGCAGGGCATGGTAGATCCCTGCTACATTTAGATGGTGTGCAGCGGTGGCTGCCATCCTTTCCGCCTCCATCCGCACCATGTCCTCCATGAGCCTCCGCATGTGTGCCAGCTCACGGCTGGCATCGCTGGAGCCACTCTGAGCAGACAGGTGTTCTTCTCTCCGCGTCATGACTCCAACGATGTCAGTCAGGGCTGGTTGGAGACCATGGGGCGGACGTAGACACCCATGGATGGCGTCCAGTTTGGTAGCCATGAGGTCGAACCCCACCCGCACCTGCTCAGCCGTCTCCCTCTGACCCTCCAGCACACGGCGTTGGAAGGCCATGTGTTGTTCCTGGGGGTCTTGGGAGAGTGCCGGGGCTGTGGGTGCCTCCTGCTGGGTGGTTTGGGTGGTGGGTGGGGTCTCATCGATGTGGCTGGGCTGCCCTGATCCTGGAGGTGAGTGGCGGATGAGGTCAATGATGTCTTGGATGGTTTGGGTGTCGATGCTGGTGTTGTCCTCCTCGTCATCAATGAAGAGTGGCTGGGACTGCTCTGCAGGAGGTGTTGACTATGCCCCTGCGATGTGAAGGGGAGATGGTGTATTACAATGTGTCCACATGTATGTAGCCGCATGGTACAGGTTGACATTCAGACAGCATGGCATTGTACATTGTGACAGTCTGTGGGTCTGGGCGAGGACCCAGGGTCATTGTGGGTGTGCACTGTGCCCTGCTTGCTTGTGCATGTGTGCCATTGTGGCCATCTCCACCCGTCCCCCCAGTACCTGGTGGTCACTCACCCTGTTGCGGTTGTGTTGTGTCCTGTCGAACAGTGTCCGGTCCCCCAACTCCAGCCACAGTCTCCACACTGATGACTGTCGACACCAGCTCCTCCATGTCATCCAGCACCAGCTGTGGCGCTGGGCCCCCACCTCCGGTCTGCGTTGCTGCCTTCTGGTTGGCGGTGAGTTTCTCCTTGGTCTTCCGCTTGATGTCATTCCATCGCCTCTTGACCTCGTCCATTGTCCGCTTGTGCTCTCCGACGGCATTCACCTTGTCGACGATGTCCCGCCATATTCCAGTTTTGGTGCCCAATGACACGTTGGAGGTGACGAAGAGTTGTTGATGGTGTTCCATCACCTCCGTGACTATGATCCTGTTCGCCTGCGGACTGAACTTGGTCTTCCTCATCTTCTTGTCTGTGCCCTTCCCTGTCCCCGAGGTCCCAGGCTGGTCGTCCAGGGTGCTTGTGGGGTTGCGCTCGTCCTCTGCGCCTGCTCCGGCTGCCTCCATGGTGCTTGGGTGTTGGTCAGTTTGTGTGTGGGTGTTTTTTCTACTTTTATGTTGATTTTTGACGCCTGCCAGGTGTGTGTTGCAGGCCTGGCGCTGCTTGTCGCTGATTTCCTAATCGCGCTTTGGCCCATCGCGTGTTTTTTGGTGTTGTGGTTTGTGTTTTTATCTCCATCGTGGTGGTTGTATCGCGGACATTGTCCGCGGTTTCGGCAGACTATCGCTTGCTACCGCCTTGTTGTGAATTCCACGTTGACACAGGGTTATTTTCCCGCAATAGGCTGCGATATTGAAAGTTGCGTTACGCTACTCTTGCAGTAGTTATCGCACGTTCTTGTGAATATACCCCGTAGTTTGTTGCACAGTCTGATTCAGGAATATCAGCTGTGATGGTATCAAACATGCACAATGCAATGATTCGATTCCCTGTACCTGCCAATCTTTAGTACCCCATATTGATTTCAAATCAATTGTGTCTTTCCAATAATCATAATCTTTTAAGGATAACTCGGTTATGAAAGTGGAAGAATATACCAATTTAGTATGGGTCAGCATGAATTTCGTGTGTGTTTGTGCACTCAATTTATAATAATAGGATCTCGGGTCGGATAGATTATAGCCAGAAAAGTAGACAAACTTTTTTTTCTGTGTTTGCGAACTACCTTCAAATGGGGCAGGACAATGTTCCCATTGCGTATAATTAACCTGATTGCGGACTGTGTTTGACTTATGTAAAAAATGATGACCATAATGTTGGAAACAGAATAAATCAGCAGAATTGGCAGAATTCAAATACAAATCCTCAGTTTCAAAAGCAGCGTAATATTTTAAATCTGAAAATAACGAATATAAGGCATTAACATCCCAGTAGTCAGAATGCATCCCCGGTGTGATGACGTCACCTAATGAGACACGAAAGACGTATGGCATTCAAATCGTCTGCGTCGGGCCGTATATTTCGTATTGAACATTATCACAAACAATGCCATCTACCACTGGCACAGCAGAAATGTTAACATGGGATTGATCCCTATTCATTATATGTAACGAGGTGAGTGGGGCTAAAACACCATCAACCAAATGTACATCAGAGCGATCAGGCAAATAATGATCATTAATCAAAAGGAAAAAAACAGTCACAAATCCAATCCACATGAAGAGGAATATCATTGTAAGAACCATCCAAATGTAGGTCCAAGGAGGAATCAGGTAAGTTCTGCGAAACCAGGAAAAGAAAACGAAAAATCAACTGGGGGGGTTCCTCCGCAGTAGAATTCGATGAAGAGGACGATGAAGTTAAAGAAAAGTTGTCTCTGTCCATGTAATAACCAACAGTTCCTAGTTGAGACAAAGGTGGTCGGTCAGCATTAAAAGATGATTGGAGCGCACGTGTAGGAATGTCCACCGTAAGCTCCATAGACGGCAAGTCATTACTTCGAGGTGTAGTCGTTGAAGCTGATGATGAAACAGGCAGCATATCAATTGAGGTTTCCACTTCACGCTCCCGGTGCACGGAAGTCGCCGTCAAAGACCTCACAGGAAGTGAAACATCTCTCCGCGGGACGGTTTTGGGCATACTATTCAGTATCGGCCAAATGGTGCAACTTGACATGTTCAATGGAAATGTAGCGATTTTCCTTGCGACCAGGTAGTGGAGGCAAAATCACAGTTCAGGTGCCCTTGAATCCAAGATTAAAGGACAGGAGAGAGAGGAGTTGGCCTAACGGCTAGGGCGGTCGACCTCAAATCTGGGGAACCAGGTTTGAGTCTCTGCAATGACGCTGAACATCCTGTGATTCGGGGCAAATCACTTAATCTCCCCGTGCCTAACAAAAATGATGAATGTGTCCTCATGTAATGCAACTGGTGCTATGTAAAGCGCTCTGATACCCGATACCGGGTCAAGTTCGCGCTATATAAAACTCCATAAAAAAAAAAAAGATCAGGGACTGGTGCACGGTAGGAGGGACCAAATTCCTTTTTGTTCTCTATCTTTTCCTGGACCAGATCTCCAACTTTAGGAAGCCACCCTGTGACTGGGATCAGCACCGCTGTGTCTTCGTACGAGTGCAACTCAGCTTTACCAAGAGTGTCTCGAGACTTTTGTAGGTCCTGTAACATAGCACAATGGTTATCTATGTCAAACGTTGCGGCTGCCCCCACAACGTCTAGACAAACAAGGTCTGGCACAAACATTTTGATGCCAAAGAGCATTTCGTATGGGGTCCGCCCACCCAGAGATCTTCTCGGTAGATTATTTAATGCACGTTGAACCCCATATAAATGAGTCAGCCAACCCCTGCCAGTACCTAAGACTCTAGCTGTCAAAGATTGCTTTAAGTCACGGTTCATTCGCTCCACTATAGAATTGCCCTCAGGCCTGTATGGAGACGAAAATTGCAATAGCACCCCCAGCGACCTCATTGCATCCTTGTAAGCCTTAGAGGCGAACGCCGGACCCTGATCAGAATGGAAGGTACCACAAGCAAATGTACCGATAAAGACACACAAATCTCTAATGACATTTCGAGCGTCAGCACTACGTTGCGGCCAAACTCAAAGGAATCTAGTGCACAAATCCACTGCAACGAGAATATGTTTATAGGCAGTGTTGGACGTCAAAGGACCGCAGTGATCAAGATAAATACATCCAAATGGTTGATTTGAGATGTATAGCTGCATGTGAGGTGAACGTGCAACCGTAGACGGTTTAATCTGTTGACAAATGTCACAAGAAAGTACATAATTACGAGTCTGTCTCTACAGACCACTCCACCAATAACGCTGCTGCAACAGAGACTGTCGCTGAAACTCCAGCATGTGCAGATGCCATGCCTTCGTGAGCGGCAACAATCAAAGGAAGCCTGTGGTCCTCATTGGGAATCAGCCGATCACCAACGGATGGAACGGAAGCGAAGGGAACTTGTTCCTGTGATAAATGATAAGAATACTTAGCAGGGAAACCTTGTGGGAAGGCCGTCCCATCCCTCGTAGCAGCTACGGCTGCCAGAATGTCATTATCAATTTTAGTCATGGACCTTGTAACTCCTGCTACTGAACACGTGGCAACTGCAGATTTGGCTGCCTCATCAGCCAAAGAATTACCAACAGCATGTGCTCCTACACGCTGATGGGCAAGAGTATGTATAACATGTGTGAGCGGCAAGCGTTCTTTAAGAGCTGCCACTCGAACCCAAAGTGTTTTATGCTTGATTGCGCTACCTTTAGAGTCCCGATAATCGTTTTGAGACATTAAAGGACTGGACACAATAGAAAGAATCGCACACTATAAGTGTAGGTACATCTGGATCAGCGAATTCGTAAGCCAATACTAAAGCCCGCAGCTCAGCCAACTGAGCCGTGCAGTCACCAAGAGACTGTGTGTGGACTAAGGAAGACTTAAACTCACCATCTACCATAGAGCCCGCCACAATTAGCACAGGCGTCGAGTAAGCATGTTTGGAACCAACAGCCGGCTGCGCCGATCCGTCTGAATGAACTATACACTTGTATTGGTCAAGCGGAAGCAAAAACTGTGGCGCAGGATGAACTTGTTCATACTGTAAAAACTCCTGCGTCTGCAAGGATGGGTCAAAGATAAAAGTGACATCAGCCAATGTCAAAGAACTCGCCCACTGAATCCAACGCGGGTGTAAGGCCTTAGAATTCGATACGCTCGCCTTTGTGACCGCCTCTAGAGTAGGCACTGGCGACACCATAAGAATGCGTTTTCCCTGAGCCAAAGAGCGCTCCTTCAGGATCGCCATCTGTACTGCTGTAAGAATTTTCTCAATGGGGAAAAAACACAACTCTGCTGATGTGTACAAATGCGATTTGTAGGCTATGGGGACCGTATCTCCCTCATTAAATGTCAGGTAAGTGAAACCCACTGTACCAGGTACAATCCGTATGACTAGGTTAGTTGTGTTGTCTCGAGTTAACAAGAAGTTGGTAGCAAGCAGATCAGACTGCAAAGACCGAAGAATTTCTGTATGTTCCGGAAGCCAGCTGGAAGACGAAAATGAGGGTTGTATCAATGCGTAAAGCGTTTTGATACGCTGAGCATAATCAGGAATGTATGTCCTCCTGAAATTTAAAAAAAACAGCAAAGATTGCAACTTCTTAAGAGTAGAAGGAGGCTGTAACTGAGCACATTTCTCCAGGAAGTGGGGGGCTAAGCCCCTCCCTTCATTATTGAGTTTGTAACCCAAAAAGAGAGGCGATATGAGACTTAGCAAAATTTTATTTATATCCTAAGACTGCAAAGGACAATATGATGCGCTCAACAAGCACTAGATGCGGTATCAATTCGTCATCAGTCCAATAAATGTCATAGATGTAAGAGAAAGCATCAGGATCAATGTCGTGTAAAAGTGACACAACACGCGCAGCAAACGCACCAGGGCTATTCTTATAGCCTATGGGCAATCTTGTCAATCTTTTCTGATTGCCGACCGCAGTAAATGCAGTCCAGTCACGGCTCTCAGGAGCCAAATTGTGACTGTAAAATCCATTGGAAATATCTAAAGTGGTTTTATACTTTTTACGGACAATGTTATTTATTAACGCAGAGCTGTGGGTGTTTTGTACGGCAAACGTACAAACATGACTGTTCAAATGTCTATAATCCAAAACTATGCGATATGAACCGTCCGGTTTCGATATCAGAAAAAGAGGATTATTCATTGATGAAACACAGGGTTCAATTACACCCTGATATTCCAACTGGGCTGAAATGTCACTAACAGACGCTTTCGCCTCTCTTTTGATCCGATATTGTGCCTGAGGCTGTGGCATTGAGCGCAAAGGGATCTCATGTGCTGGTGAATCTCTATCCCAACCCACCTGATTGCGATACACCGCCAGCGCAAGGGCTAATGCCCATTCCGATGCATAAGCCTGTTTAGTCTCTTCAGAGACGTAACTGGAAAAACTCGGAAGTATCACGTACTCACCTCGGGAAGAAACCAAAACAAATGGAGGAGGCCAATCCGCCTCCGCCAACAAAATGTTGTATGATGAGGTAAGGTTATCCCAAAGATACCCTTAATTGTACGTTGTATCTCATCTTCAATTTGGAGGACTATTTCATAAAGTCTATCTGGGGGTGCAACTCTTGTATCAGCTGTTTCCACCGTAATGAATGTGTCAGTTGCTCTCGCCTCCAGACACGGATGGAGGACCTCCCGTACTATGGTAACTTCCGCCGCGCTGTCGAGGAGTGTCACCTCCGATCTCCAAACGAGGAGCAGGGTTCTCACCGTCTGAGGCATACTTCGCTGTTAAAGCAGCAACTATTTTCTTTTGAAACGGAGCACGGTATGGCTGTTGTCCCTCCGGTTTGGCCTTTGCGTCAAACTGGCGTGGCGGATCACGACATTGTTGCGTGGTCTCGCCTTGTCTACGATCTTGACACTCCCCTCCACCGGACTGTTGATCCGTCGAGTCCTGCTAGGAACGAGGAGAGCGAGGATCAGGAACCTGAAACCTCTCTGGCGTCTTAATCTTAGAGCGGTCACGTAAATCATACCTACGCTCGGAAGCATCAGGTGTCGGTGAACTAGCACGTGAACCTTGCTTCTGCTGTTGTTGTTTATTCTTGTTCCAATTCTTTTTAGGAAAGAATGGACGCCCCTCCTTTTCAGGAGGGGGTTTATTCTGCGGTTGAGTAAAAGGTTTAATTCCCAAATTATTACGCCCTAATGATTTATACACCTTAGCGATAATCTTAAGCAATTCGCGTTGTTTATCCACGTCAGCTACTGCCTCAAGGCGCTGACTCACCTGCAAACTAACTGCTTCTCCCTTTATATTGGCTAGTATCATATCAGAGACAATAGGGAATACCCCAACCAGTCTCATCCCCAACTCCAGGGCTGCCTCCGCCCCGTGTTCCTCCTGAACCTTCTTAAGAACTGTCGGAAGCACTGTCATGGAGGGGGTGCCAAAGCATAGAGAATATAGCGCCGCAAACACCTTCCCCCAAGTGGTGCAGACTGCTAAATTGGGAATAAGACCTTTTGGTAAACTCATTGTATATATCCTGTGTTTATCCAAAGGAGTAGTATTGGGAAATACAGCTTCGAGTTGCTCAAACTGCTCTGCTAACCAGAACTGTAAATCATCCCTATTTTGAGAACGTCTTCCCATCACTGAATTAAGCATGATTGGGCTAATTACCATGCTCCCATGTCCTGGTTGCTGAGGAGGGGCTCCAGCCGGAGCCGCCTGGACAGTGCGAGTCATATATTGTATCACGCTCCTGTGAATATGAACTAAACATTCATGTAATTGACGCAGCTCTGCCTGTGTAACACCACGATAATTTGGGTGTGGTGTAAATCCCGCCAAAACTGCCCATGTGGCCCCGTCGACCGATAAAGGGCCTAAACGGACCATTGTAACAGGGTGAGGTAGGGCACCATTAAACCAGATGGTGTGCTCCCAAGCTGACAACGGAACTTCAAGTAACTGCTAAGGTCTATAATCCCGTGGAACCGCGGCATGTTCATATTCATGAAAGAAATTATCATTCCCATCCACCGCCGTAAAACTTAACCCAAGAGTAAAAAACCTTGAAGCGAAAAGCAGCGATTGCCTCAACCATAAAGATAATGTAAGCTCCCGTAACCGGGACTCCATGTTGAGTCAAATGAGCAGTTAGTGCTGCGCGATTATGAGCAGCAATAGCAATAGCCATTCTCGAAACAGAGTGGAAATGAAGGGGAACGGTAGCGCAACACTGGGTACTAAAGAGGAAAAACAAAACCTTTTAAAATCCAAGCTTGAAAAACCTATAATCTCTAATATAAGAGGTAAATCCCTCGCACCACGGACGTCTCCGGTAATTGGTGAAAGGGTTTCTTGGACAAGCACAAGCCCTACTCAGGGGTCTCGTGAATAAGTACCAGACCAAACGTTGGTGGCGCCATATTGCAGGGATTCTGCACATACACAGAACTATGCGCAGGATTATGGGACCTCGGTGTATAGGGGCTAAGCCTTCCTACCACCTTAGTGCCCACAAGCCCAGGACCGACTAGCTTTAGTGTCTCACTCGCTCTCCTACTCACAAACGGAGAAACCAATGATTAGATACCCCAGAAAACAACACTCCCAGATCTCTCAGGAATCGCAGTAACAAGACACATCTTTTCGCTCACACTCTCGTACTTGTCCACAATAGGATCTGGCAGAGACACGAAGATAGTTTAAAATATTTATTTTAACTAATGTGCTCTGAAATGCAGTATACGTGCCACAACCAGCAGCAAAATACATAATATCAATACAGTTAGCATTGCAGCAAGGTCATATATCATAAAGGGAGATGTCATTTTATAAAGACAGTGGATAAAGGACTACAAGGCCTAACCACCCTCCCCTTGGTAAGCATCAGTATTATTATATAAGAGAAGATCTCTGGGCTTTGTCAGCAGACCCCATACCTCAAGCCATAGATCGTATTTCTACATCACAGGTGCGGGTTGCTCTTCTCCCTGGAAAGGTCCCTCTCAAAGTGTGTGTTACCTAAACATGCATCCCCATAATATCAAAGTACGATTCTCCAGCAAAAACAGCTGCATTGGTATGTTTTGTCTAAGTGCTAGTGCCTGACCAGAACAGAATAACAAGAGTCAGTGTTTATCGACCTTGCTAACAATGTTCAGACTAAACTCCAGGAACAGGCAGAGAACGAGCAGAGCAAAGAGTTCTCATGTGAAAGGCATAAACAGGGTCTCGCAAAAATAAAGAAATGTAGTGTCGTGCGTAAAAGCAGCATCATGGCTACCGGGCTCATGCTAACTTAAAGATGTCGACAACGTCCATAGCACCCACGTGACACACTGAGCAATAGTTGACATTCATGGTGGATGAAATCATTAGAGTAGAGCCCCAACCTTTTGGCTCCTAAGTCCAGCATACTCCCCTCAGTAGGAAAACGGAAATGTGGAACAGGATAGCCAACAGAGTGAATGCTGTTTGTACCACCCTGCGCACACAGGCCGACATTAGGAGGAGGTGGACTGACCTCAGGATGAGGTCACATACCAGTTACATCAACCACCACCTGGAGGATCAGAGGACTGGCGGTGGCCCTTCCTGCACACCATTACAAATCTTTCCTTGGGAGGAGAAGGACTTGGCCATCCTGCATTCTGAGGGCTTGACAGGAATAGAAGGGGTAATGGACTTTGGTAAGTTACACTTTAATAACTGGCACAATATCACAATGTCCTGTTTGCTCTCAACTCTGATTTTGCTATTGTGTTCTCTATCTACTTTTCTAACATGCAATACTCAAAGTATCAGAGATGTTGGTTTGTCTGTGTCAATGCGTTTTGTCACATATAAGACCACATTTATCCAACTCCAGGACATGCCACATGTTGCAATGCTGTCTGTAAGTGGATATCTATAAAAATATCATTCCAGGACCCATGATATGTGTTAATATTTAAAAGTATGGTCTATCCCAAATGCATGTTTCCAACAGGTATGGCACAATAACCATTCGTCAAGTGTTGGTAAGTTGAGCTTGAAGTGTCTACAACTGCCATGAAGCCTTGTGACTGCAACTCTAACCAAGATGCTAGACCCCTTTTGCTCCTTCTCACTTGCCTGCCATGTCACTACTGATGTTCACTTTTCATGCAACTTACCATTTGTCAAGTGTTGGTAAAGTGGCATTGAAGTGATTACAACCACCATGAGGAACTGTGACTGCAACTCCAACCAAGCAGCTAGACTCCCTTTTCCCCTTCTCACTTGTCTGTCATATTACTACTGATCTTCACACATCATGCAGCTTACCATTTCTCAAGTGTTATAGTAAAGTGAGATTGAAGTGACTACAACTACCATGTGACCCTGTGATTGGAACTCTAACCAAGCTGCTAGACTCCTTTTGCCCCTTCTCACTTGACTGCCATGTCACTACTGATCTTCACTAGTCATGGACTGTGCATTGTACAGACAATGCTCTTCTCATATATACGTCTGAATACTTTGATGGTAGCCTGGTCTCCTCCCTCAACTAAAACTATTGATGGCATGAGTGACACCTTAATAACGGTGTACCCCTAATATATGTGAGCCATAAGGAAACTCAGCTGATGAGCAGTGGCAGGTGACCCCTTGACTCTGCACTTCTCACATGATGAACAAGGCTAAATATACAACCAAGCTGGGTGTTTGTCTGTATTAGACATAGCTAGGTCTTGGAATGGACAAATACACATGTTATGACTGCACTGTGTTTGTAGCAGAGTTTTGGAGATGTCATGTCTATCCCTAAAGCCAAAATGCCACATAGCTGCACATCTAATGAGATGATGAAAGCTACTACATCTATCAAATGTCTACAAATGTCTACTAACCAACTTCAACTCCATGCAAATAGAGGACAAGCTTAATATCTATCTATTATGTTCCATTCTAGGCCCCCATTTACTTTGACACAAACAACGTGGATGTAGATACCTCACTTCCGCCATTAACATTGTTCTCTATTTCTCAACAGTCCGAACCGCCACTGCACCTGCACAGAGGTTGGAAACTGAATAGAGTTCCTCTCCACCCCAAGATGAAGCCCTCAGTGATGACAACGCTCCTGAAGACTGGACGTGGATGATGGTCCTGGCCCACCTGGTCAGCCTGGGCAGACGCCAACACTGGGGCTCACTGTGCCAATAACAACACCTCCCACCACAGCTGCAACAACACAGCCAACCACTGCCCCGACAACCTGTGCACCTAGCACAGTCAGTCCCATCCTGTGCCCCCTACTCCTTGGTTCTGAGCCAACTATCACCACCCCAGTCACGGAGGAACCAGGACCCAGTGGGAGGGTGCAGTCTGTGCCAAGGTAACAGGGCCGTGGTGGTAGCCGTAGTAGGAGGGTAACTGTGGGCCCGCAGAGTGAGTCCACTGGTGACACCGGCACCCAGACTACCATCACCCAAGTCCTGGGAGTCTACCAGGACTCCCAAAGTGTAATGGGCCAGGTATTGACTGAAAATCAGGAAATGAAAGAACTGCAGAGGGACACATACCAGGAGGTTGCCAGCATCCATACCGAGGTGGCCAGCATCCACACCAAGGTGACTGGCATGAACACCAACATGGCCTCTCTGGTTGGGGTACTGCGGGACATCAACACCACCCTCTGCAGGGCTTTTCCACCTCCATCCACCCCTTCCTGTGGTCAAAGGACATCCAGGCCGTCAACATCTGCCACAGCCACAGGAAGGGAGGCACTGTTAGAGGACGACACGCCTGCACGCGCCCCTGTCTCAGCAGCTCCGGATCCCTCCTTAGGCAAAAAGAAGAGGGGACGTCCATCCAAAAATCTAGGAGCTCAGGATGGCAACACACCCACCACGGCCAGGAAGAAACCTTGCTCCTAATATCCTCCTGTGTGTGCTACACACAGGAGTAGTCACTTTATGGACTATTCCTGACCACTTTTCCATATCTGATGAGAGTAGTATGTTGGACTTTGGACTCCTGACCATTTGGACTCTACTACAATGGCTTCATCCACCATGACTGAAGACTTCACTTTTTGTTTGCACTGTGTAATTTAAAGTTTTATTTCCTGATCTTATCCTTGTTCACTTAATTAAAAACACGTCACCAAATTATTGTCTCCTGTTGTAATTCTCACATGTAACAATGTGAATGTACCACCATGTGAACTTTGCAATGTCAAAACTAGGGACTTCTGGAAGCATGGATATGTTGATTATAAACAATGTCCAACTCTGGATCACTACCATGTCACAACAACACATACCTAAAAGTGTCTGGGCTGAGAACATCTTTGTTCCATTGTTCAAATCATAGGCTGACATGATGTCAGACACATAGCAAATAAGACATGATTCAGTTATTCTGTTTCAGTGATCACATAATCATTTGCAGATTTTCACAACATGGAAGAAGAGGATACGTCTGACAAACTCCAAAACAATACGTAACAATAAATTAGATCTACACCATCAGCTGGAACCATATTGCCTACCTCACAAAAGGAATCCTATATCAAATAAACAAATAAACAGACACATGTCAGTACAACAGTTTCTGACCAAAGGGTCATTCCAAGCCAGTGTTGATTGCTTCTAGTGAAATGTCACAAACAAATGTTAGTGATGTGCCACGAGCACCTTGGCCTACAATGAGACACATCAACAAGTACATACAGTTCATACACAATTTAGCAAAGGTTAAGGCAGGATAGCATGAATTGGGCACAACACAACATTGTGTTGGAGCACATGATGGCACACATATTGCATTAAGACCAACACACCACAAGGAACATGTCCAATGGAAACCAGGTAGCTTCCATCCTATCGCTGTGCAAGCTGTCTTGGTACTGGCTTTGTACACCCAAACTCTGTGACAGACATTCCCAGGACCAATCCATGTCCACTCCGTGCATCTGAACAGCATCTATACCTGCTAATGTCACGACTCTTAAATGTCCAATTCAAGATGACATGGTGAAGGTACCTAAAACAGACCAACACAGAGAGATTAGCAAAGAAAACATACATATGACACACATCACATTGTCAACTTATAGAGAACACAGTCCAAGACAACATTTACAGCTGAACAAAGCTACACTTACATTCCTAGTATGTAGCATTAACATTCTCCTCACAACATCACTACAAGAGTTGCAAGAATAGTCAAAGTCATCATATCTCATACCATACCTTCACTCAAGAGAGGTCGTTTCGGATGAGATCTTGACGCAAGTCAGCTCTTTTCTCTTCAACACTATCATCATCTCCATTTGGCATTTCAGGGTCCCCACCCGGTGGGTCTTCATGGCCTGCATCCTTTGTGTTGTAAGGTATGCTCCGTCGCAGGGCAATGTTGTGGAGTATGCAGCAGGCAATGGTGATCTTACACACCTTCCCAGGTGAGTAGAGGAGGGCTCCCCCAGTCATGTCCAGATATCTGAATCTGGCTTTCAGTAGCCCAAACGCCCACTCCACTGGCCGCAGTGTTCTTTCATGGGCCTTATTGATGTGGACTTCCCCAGGCGTTGTAGGTTTCCTCACCGGTGCCAACAGCCATGGCTGGTTGGGATACGCTGAGTCTCCTAGATGGAATATAGAAGTGCAACATTTAGTTACACACTCTCAGATCATACTACCTGACATTACCCACACAAAGTTAGGACAGATCACACTTACCTACAAGCCAGGCCCTCTCCAGTAGTAGTTGTGACATCAGCTGGGGTATGGTGCTGTTCCGCAGTTCGAAGGAATCATGTGCAGATCCTGGGAACTGGGCACAGACGTTTGAAATGTACAAATCTGGTAAGCAGAAAACTTGCACGTTGATAGAATGGAAGTGCTTCCTGTCCCGGTGCACTTGATCGCTGGCTTGTGGTGGTACTAAGGCAATATGGGTGCCATCAATGGCTCCAATTACATGTGGGATGTGACCAAATCCATAGAAATCCACCTTCACAGTGGCTGAATCCTCATGTCTGCTGAACTGGATGTAGCTGGTCACGTGTCTCAAAAGTGCCGCTAGCACCTCTGTGAGTACCCGACTGAACATAGGGTGTGACATTCCACTTGAAATAGTGACAGTAAATTGAAATGAGCCTGTGGCCAAAAAATGCCAAACAGACATGAGTTTATCAAGTGGTGGTATTGATGTAGGATTATTTTTTTTTAAAGATTTTTTTATTGATTTCAACAAGTTACACAAATACAGTTATTGCAGTAATTTTGGCATATCTACACATCAGTATGAATCATTTACAGTTTTATACATTTGTACCATCCGATATTTCTGTTCACAAATGACCGTTCCTTCGTTGTTCCCGCTTCTCCATCTCCACAGTCGGAGAGATACATATTTCCCCCCGGTAAGAGTTCCATTTGTCCCATTTTTTATCCCACTTCTTGGGGCAGCCTCTGGATTTAAATACTTCCTTTTCGGCAATCATACATTTATCCATCTCCTGAGCCCAGCCCCCCTTGCTCGGCACTTCCGCTGCACCCCAATGTATTGCAATAGAACGTTTTACCAGTGTGTATCCCAGGGTGACCCATTGTTGTTCCACAACCGTGAGATCCGTTGCCTCCCATATATTAAGGAGCCCCAGTCTTGGTGTCAGTTGTATGTCCTTCCCTATGGCTTTATGCATGTGTTGTGTGGATCCCTCCCATAGAACCTTAATGAGCGAGCATTGCCATATAGTGTGGTACAGAGTGGCCTCTTAAGAACATTGTCGCAGGCAAAGTGTGTCTTCTCTACGCCCAATCTTTTTAAGTACGGCCCCAGTGAAATATGATCTGTGGAATACCTTCAATTGAATGAGTCGGAATTTGAGAGGAATGGCCGCCTCTTGCGGGGACATAAGTGCCGATTGCCAATCATCGTCCTCTATTGGACCTACATCCGCTTGGCATTGTTCGTCAAGGTTCCCAAGTGAGTCCAGGTGATGTAGGATTATTGATGTGAGGTAGGAGGACAGGCTCCAACTGATGACATAAATCCAGGATTATTTGACAATTCAAACGGAACTTCTGGATAACATGTCACTCTTCCATGGTGTGTAGGTCTGGAAATGGGCAGTACACTGGAGCCTGGCGTCTCCTCCCTCTCCCAGGGTACCTATGTGAGGAGTAACACAAAAATGTATAGTGGTCACAGTGTGCAGAGTAACATGTGAAGAGTATGACAAAAGTCATGTGTCTGAACATTAATGCTTCAAGAAGCATTACACATTTTACATCATCATTGTCAAATATTAAACATCCACCAGTCATCCCCAAGGTGGCCTTCACAGGTCTGTAACAGAACTGTGCATATCATCAATTCAGAAAAGTTAAATTGCCACTATAGTGAGGGTAGCATAACTTCTCATGTGAAATACAGCCAACCGCGATGTACAGTGCGCCGCGCACATTTTACCTATGTGCACAGTAATGCACTACACAAATGAAGTTTTGTACTGAATATGACATGGGAATAGAGCATTTAAAATGTAAACATGTTTGCTCTCATTAGTAGTGGTGGTTATGCACTTAACTGTCACCATTACTGTGTTCCCAACCGCTAACACAGTGGATGCCTGACCTCGCTAATAGGACATGTCAAACGTACGCGGCCGGCGGAAGTCGACCGTGCGGTGGGCAGTCGCATGCACAGCGGTCACAGCCATAGGCTAACGTTTGGGACAGTGGCGGTCGTGGCCCAATGGCTGTGTGTGCCGACGCTGATGACCATGTATGTGGTGTCGTGGCACCACTGGGCAGTTGGAAACAAATCTCACTTGCCTCCTGACACTGCTGCTATCAACACCTCCTCCATTTTAGCTGCTGTTTGCCACCTCTGGGAGCAATCATGGCACGCACTACAGAGGAGAGGGCCCCTCCCTTCATTCCAGAAGAGCTGGATGCCCTGGTAGACGAGGTCCTTCCCCTGTATGCCAAGCTCTATTGTTCACCAGAGGAACAGGTAAGTTACTTATTGAACACTATTTCACTGCTTCCTTTCTATTCCCATAGGCTGCAATATGCCTCTGAGTGTCAGAGTTTAAGCATTATGTTGATTGCATATATAGTGTGGCCCCTACATAGGGCACACATGTGATGAATTATGGGGCCCTGGACTTTGTGGAGAGAAGGCCACAATTGGAATGTGTGATAAAGGTGATTTCTACTTGTGTTACATGCAGGGCTCTATGCAGGGCTCAAGTTCATAATAGCTACAATTACTTCGCTTCTCAAATCACATCATGGTATAGGTGCATTGTTATGTATAGGCTTCACACCATGAGCCATTTCTGTATACTGTTACAAGCATTTGAGGATGATGTTAGCCAAGTGTGCCATCCCACAGATCACTCAGCCCACATCAGACTTTGTAAAACATTTGTCTGAGAGGTAACTAACCTCACAGACCCCTTCAGAGTGCCACACAACCATATGCTAACATATGGAATGGGCAGAAGTTTAACATTTCTGTATTGGACTGGTGGAAATGTGAGGTTCATGTGGGATAAGAGCCTCAGCCTGTAGTGAGCAAGGCCAGACTGTGGCAGGAGAACTGATGCACAGAGTAATGTCCCTGTAGACCTGCTGATCCATGGATGTTCACAGAAAGAGTTATCGGTACCACTAGTGGCCCTGATAGCTGTTACATGGATAAAATGAGGCATGGTGACTGAGGTGATCCCCTGACCTGATACTTTTCATTGACCCACAGTGTCAATGTGTGTCTGTCACTAATGACTGTCCCCTTACTCACAAAGGTCTGTTGACACTTTTCTAATAGTGTTGCTTCCACTGTACAGACTTATTGCGCATCTGAGACATGAACAATGTAGATTGTGGGTTACTTTGGAATAGATTTAGAAATGTGAATCAACTGCTTGGCTAGTATATTCCCTATCACACTACACAAACAATGGTATGTTAACTGTCATCCGTGTTATAGAGCCACATATGGCAAAAGGGGTGTCCTGTGATGGCAGTACAAACAACACAAACTTATTATTACTTACTAGGATATTCAAATAAGTAGTCCATGTGTCCACACAAGCCCCAGAGAGTTAGCTCTCAGTGTCTCACATAACAGCCCTTACATTGTAAACTTAGTCTTAGGATGTTGGGTATACTATGGTTTTCCCCTCTATGGACCATATGCATCAATGCAATGGGCATGGCAGTAAAGGTGTCTGGACTGTCATGGACAGGTAGTTTACCATTCAGAAGGTAAAAATGGTGTGTTGTGTGTCATGGTACCTCACATCACATTTATTTTTTATTTATTTTACAGAGTTTTATATAGCGCGAACTTGACCCGAAGGTATCGGGTATCAGAGCGCTTTACATAGCACCAGTTGCGTTACATGAGGACACATTCATTTTTTCTTTTTTTTACATTCCATGTAGGATGGCCCTGGCCAACATGGTACTAGTGGGCTGCCTCAGTCAGTGTTGGTCATGACCACGGTTGAGGTTAGTCATCAGATGACCACTAAAGTGTGTATCCATGCTTTAGTTGTACATAGCATGTGACATGGGCAAATATAATATGTTGACTCTTGATGAAGGCTTGTGCTAAATGTCAACATAATGTGTATCAAGCTGACAGTTATCCCCAAACTCCCAGTTACAAACTGTTTCTACATCTATTGTATCCATATAGGTTAACGCTCATCAGAAGAACGCCATTTGGAGATCCGTCGCCCGGAAGGTGCGGACCTTGGGAGTCTACATCCAGCGTAGTGGCCACTACTGAAAGAAGTGGGAGGACCTGTGACGCTGGACCCGGAAGATCGTGGAGGTCAAACTGGAGAAGTTCTCCCAGCATGGAAGGGGCGCACACAGGACCCTGACCCCCCTGATAGCCCGCATACTGGTGGCAGCCCACCCGGACCTTGATTGGCAGTTGAGGGCCCAACAGCAGCGACAAGGGGGGTGAGTCCTGACCAGTGTAATACTTGACATATTGCCAACTTTGAGTGTTACAGACAGGCATTTCACCAACCATACTGGTGGTGGCCCGTGTGCCACGCACAAGATGAGTCGTAAGTGTAGTAGTAGCTGCATGCTGCTGTGCTGTGGCAATTGTCTTTCTGACTTGGAACACAGCAGAGTCCTGTACACATCCAAATCTCTACTTTCGAGGAGACACCTGGCTGAGTGAAGTGAGAAACCATCTCATGTTCTCAGTAAATCTGGGTGACAATTGTACAACACAGGCAACTGGTCTTGCTTGTGTGAGGAGCGATGTTCCCTTACGACTGTCTCTCAGGTGATGGTGGCCCTATTGCATGTGACATGACATAGAGTTCGCAGTACATGCAGTGACTGTACAACAGTTCCCATTGGTAAGTACTGGTGATACAGTGAAATGAGAGTGCAAACATCACTGGTGCCATCAGCATTAGTGCATACATGTTGGCCAGTGTGCATTTGTTAGTTAATGGTTCATCTGCAATAGTGTTTCAAAACACTAATTCACTGACTGGTGACATGCATGAGGGAGTGAGATGTAGAACTGTGATGTTCAGTTATGAGTGTATACAGGATCCTTACCAGGCAATCTGAGTATGCAATACCAAAGAGTGGTGTGATGTGCCTGCCCATTGGGACTCTAGTGATCCTACATCTTCATGTCATAGATGTTCAGGGACACCCAAAACCTTCAAAGATGTATTGGCTTGTGGGTATTCAATCTATGACTGGCGTCATCACCTGTACCAGCCAGGATTGGGGATGTTCAAATGGCTATATGGAGTCTTGTGCTGCGTGAATTCGGAGTATCTATCTCCCAAATGTTTGGACCTCAATGTTTTCAGGGACTTTTATCTGTGAAATGTGATAAATAGCTAAACTACATGTGTACAGCTGTCATTTGACTTTTCAGGTAGTGGACATATGATGTAATTTGGAGTGCGAAGTGTCATCAGTGTGCAATGAGCATTTGCATGTGACATGATGTCTGCCACAACAGTAATTAATGGTACATTGGTGTTCAATTTGACCTTCATGACATCATGGTGTTTTATGAGTAATAGTTATATTTCTTTTATTCTGGGCCTTGTGTGAGCATTCAGTAAATCTCACTCTTGGATCCATCCTATTTGGTTACATCTCTTTTCAATGATATGAAACAAGTGCCAAAGTATGTAAGGTGATCAACTATTCTGGTATGGACATAAGGATGAAGTGTAGAGAATTCCATCAATGCCTTTGGGCCTCTCTGGGATTATGACATGAGTGGACCCAACTGTTTGTAGGTCATGTAGCAGGTGCTCATGCTAAATTAGAAGCCTATGGAGTGAACCATGAAGGTGGTGTGATATGTGAACTTCTTCAATGTTTTCATTGCATTTGTGATGGTCAGGTGAGGAAACACAGTTGTAATAACCAATGTTACATGTCATTTCATATACATCCAGGGCAAGCGGAGCAGAAAGGGCCAACGTCAGAGGGGACACAGCAGGTCACGGCAGTTCCGGGCGTGAGACGTCAGCCATGGAGGGACCCAGTGACCAGGAGGGTTTAAGGAGTGCCCTGGAGGACATCAACTTAAGCTCAGTATCATCTGAGTCATCTGCCGGTGGATACTCCAGAGTGGTGGCAGACCCAACAGGATTAGTTCCACCTTCATCCTTGTCCATCACCCCCAGTTCTATTGCCACCCTCCCTGTTATCCCCCCACAAGTTGGCCTTTCCCGATCCCCTAAGAGGTGAGCGATCTCCTTCGCTCCAGGCACCTCAGCCCCTGCCCCTGATAGCCCCGCTGCCCTGAGTGAGGAGGCTATTGACCTCCTGAGGAGCATCTCTGTGGGTCAGATTGCAGTCCTGAATGCCATCCAGGGGCAAAGCAACAGCTGACCCAGATGGTTGCCTACCTGGAAGGCATTCACACTGCCATGTCTGGCCTACAGAGATCTTTTCAGGCCTGGCCTCCTCCCTCACAGCAGCCCTCTACCCATCCCAACCTTCCACCCCCCCTGCCCCTTTCCCATCCACATTTCCTATTCCCTTGCCGATCCTAAGCACACACCTACCTAAGCATGCGCACACTTTATCTGACACAAGCACCCCACACAAATGCAAGATTTCAAAAAACTCAAACATACATGAACAGGGCAGACACTCACCCCCCTCACCATCCCCTCCACCCCAGCATATCCCCAGGCACCAAAGCAACACATACAGAGCCCTCCACAGACACACCAATACCTGCAGACACCGCAAACGCACCCACAGAGCTCTCCACAACACACAGCATACACGCAGACACCACAGCAACATCCACATACCCATCCACAACACCCAGCACATCCACATCACTCCCACCAAAAAAATGCCTACGCTCACAGTCACCCACACAACAGCCACCATCATAACACACAGTGCTGACAGCAGACCCTCCTCACACTTCCACTCCCCCTTCCTCCCAACCCTAACTCCATCCCGAACACCCTAGCTGTATTCCACGTGAGGATGTCATGTTCGCCCTTACCCCTCTGAAACCTGCCCCCCCCCCCCCCCAAGTCCCAAAAACATATCCCAGACCCAAACACAAACCTATCCCTTCCACTTCCCGCTCCACCCCTGGAAAACAGCCTCCCCAACCCCCTGAACCCAGTTCAAAAAAGAAAAAAACCTAAACCCAGCCCCAAACCCCTCAAACACAAGAAGCACCCTCCTAAGGACAAACCCACCCCTCCCTAAACCTCGGCCCCCCTTCCCAAGTACCATCTTCGAGGTGCCTGCTATGCCCAATGGATGCCCCTTTGTAAGGAGGTTCCCTGGCAGTATCAGTAAGGGCAACTTTAGTGGCACAGCTTTGTGCTGTGTCATAGAGTGCTACCACGAACTGGCATTGGCCTTTCTTTATACTCTTGTTGTGACATACTGTCATTAAAATCTTTTCAGAATTTTGAAGACATTGGTCCTTCCATTACTTTTTTGACTATTTGATGTTCATGTATAGTTAGTGATGTGTGAGTACAGTTGTGTTTGCTTCATCCCTAATTGCTGATTCAGTTGAAGTGGTTAGTATGTTGTGACCCTGGAGCCAGTGCTGGAGTAACACAGGACAAGGGGAAATTTTGGATGAGTGTCTATGTCGGATGACATCCAACTTGGGCAGACATTGCATTGGATGACATGTTATATAGTAAGTATTTCAGCTTGGCCTGGGCACTATCAACGTCATTTAGCTTGCACTTTTCCTTGTGATGTAGGTTGGATATGCAGTGCTTAATTTGTAAAATATTAAGTGCCAGGGCTCTGACCAGGAGGCCACTGCAGCTTGCACTACCCATCTCCCTTGTCATTGCTGCCAAAACAACTACTAACCATCTCTCTCGCATGTAAATGCAGCAGTTCAGATTATTCCAGGTCCCCAAAGCTAAAGGAATGGCTGGGGAGGCAGGTATTAGCAATTTTTTAATGTATATGGTTTTCCTAAACTGTTATACTGCTCATCTCTAAATTACATGAGCAGCGCCACCTTGTGGCAGACTGCCCTAAGTGTGGTGTTGACAATTAGGTGCCGGTGCCGAGCACTGGAAACCAATTAAGTGCCGGTGCTCAGCACCGGAAAGCACCGGCTCAAATTAAGCACTGTGGATATGTGTTAGGTATGTTGAAGTTAGATATTTGTGTATCCACACATGGAGGGTGTAAACTTGTCATATGTTTGTGTAATTATGCATGGACATGAGCCCATTTTGCAGTGGGTACCTTCCAGCTACTTCATCTTGATATGTGCTGTATGCTGTTAGTGCTGTGTTTGCTTTCATAAGTTGCACTTACCTATTGCCTACACATGCCTGGCCCTTAGTTATGCTATTGGTTGTCCCTGATATACTTCAGTTTCCAGGTCTAGTGCACATGGAGCTTGATTGGCATGTGCAAAATGTACTGTGCCCCAGGGCCCCAGCCTTTCAGGGTTCCCCCTGATAGAGGCATGGCTATCCTGCAGAGAGTGTTCCCATTGTGCCCTTAGGATGGTTCTCACACTGAATCTATGTAATTCCATTGACTGACATTGCCTTTTCATGTGGGTGATGTGTGAGAGTCCAATACAGAGTTGTAGCAGAGAAGGTGTGTTTCAGTTTAATGACACATCCATACAGATGTTTCTTTGACATCAAAACAGGACCTGGGATGTGTGCAATGTGAGTGTGTCATATTCACTATAGCATCTTGGTTAGCGTTGGAGTGAGAGGGCCTCATGGTAGTTGTAGTCACTTCAATCTCACTTTACCAACACTTCACATATGGTAAGCTGCATGAACAGTGAAGATCAGTAGTAACATGGCAGACAAGTGAGAAAGGCCAAAGGAAGAGTGCCACAGACATTAATAGGTGTGATATTGATGAGGTGGTGATGTTGGGGAACACAATATCATGCACACTATCACTGAATATGAGTTGAAAACACACGGCCATTTGTGTACAGTGTGCCTGTGCAGTACCATTGTTTGGCCTAGTAGGGCATCCTACAGATGTATTTATGATTATTGTTATGAAACAATCCCAGACAGGGTCCTTGTACACATGTAAATTACTTACAGACCCCAACTCCCTTGCCTGGCCAATGGCGGGGCATCGTTTTACAGAGGAATCTATGGAAACTGGTAGTTGTATGACTTACCGCCAATTTCGTCCATGACAGAGTGGGTTTTGAACGTGGTCGAGCAGGTACAGCAGCAGCAGGGCGTGTCTGATGGGCTACATGATGGTAGAAGACGAGTAGAGGTGAGTTTCGGCCTTATATCCCTCCCTTTCCGCCATCTCAGATGTGGTGGTGGACCGCCACGGTCACGCCGGCTGTAAAGCAACTCATAGTTGGGCCGGCGGTTTCACTGGTGGTCTGAGCCTCCCACAGCCTTATAGGCTCAATCCCCGGCCACTGCGGTCGGCAATGTGCTCGCGGCGTCAGTGGTTCAGCCACGGTCTTTGCAAAGTCAAAAAGACCAACTGGTAATACGGCAGTCGGACTGCCGAGCTCGTGGCAGTCAGACCGCGTGTATGGCGGTTGGACCGTCGAACTCGTAATAAGGGCATAAGTGTGGAATATGCCACCAACAGCCAATTTGCCTTTGAAGTCAAAAAAATGATTGCACTAGTCTGTGTCCCTGTGACAGAAGTAGCTAACCATTACAACATACTAATAGAAAGTCCCTATTACTACATCTAAGAAAACTACAGCATAATACACCAAAATAAAGTTTACAATTTCTTTAAACTCGTAAAATATTTTATCAGTGAAAAAAGAATTCTAAATGTTGCATTAATCACTGAGATAATAAAAATATTAATACTACTATTGAAAAAATATTTTGCATTTTTTAATATATAAAACAAACTAGCAAACTACCTACACATAATTTTAAAAATACATCAGATAGTTCATCAAAACAACATAATAAATATATCAACATGAAATAATTATAAATATATAACATTTCCCAACCACAGTAAATTAAAAAAATTAACTTACGATTTTGTTGCTGCAGATCTCTCTCCAAATCTGCATACTTCCGAAAGTTAATCCACCAAAAACTAGTTAAAACAATAGTAAAAAGCCCCCCCTCCGAAAAAATGGAGTTTAAAAAAAAAAGCAATCCCTCGAGGCAATCCACAGTCTGTAGGTTCCATATAGAACCCGAAACATTGTTTTTAAAAAAGAACCGCTCCAGGAAACCGAAAAAACAAGGAAATCTTTTTATGAAAATCAAACTCAGATTTCCTTAAAAAAATAAAACGGGGTGTCCGATTTCCCTTAGAAACATCCAGGAAAATAAAACCTGCAACAAATAGATAAAACACCCTCCCGCACAAAACACTACGGCCCTTATTACGATGGCGGTTGGTCGTACCGCCGACAGCCTTCATTTCGGGCAGGTGACCATCCGACAATGTGTCAGCGGTCCCACCTGCCAGATTAGGATAGGACTGTCTTGCAGGCGGTTGTAAAATGTTTTTTTCTACTGCGGCTTGTGCTGCGGCCCAGGAAAAGTGCTGCAGCACAAGCCACAGTAGAAAAAGGCACTTTGTGCACATCCATGCACCGTTTGCCAGGCACCATGTGGTGCCTGGCACACAGTGCATGGATGTGTGGGGGGCACTACATGTGCCCCCAGGCCACTTAGCAGTGGCCCACAGGGGATGGGGGCCCTGCTTAGGGCCTCCAAAGTCTGTTTCCGTCTGCCTGTTCATGGTGGTGGGACCGCCATGAACAGGCAGTCTGAAAGGGATATCCTAATCCCTACGGCGGTGCCTGCGCAGGCACCACCTCCATTGTAGGGTTAGGAGTCCAACCGCCGTTCCGACAGGATCTTTGATCCTGTTGTAGGCTGCGGTCCTATCCCCCGACCTCTGCGGTCCAACCGGCTGCATTGTAATGCAGCGGTCGTACCGATGCCCTGGATGGCGGGAGGACCGCCACCAACGGCCTGTCGGTGGCAGTCCGCCCACCATCGTAAGGAGGGCCAACAGTCCCAAATATATACATACATAATATTACTCTACACAAAACTAGTCAGCAATACATACACTACATGTAACTTACATTGAAAACACTTTACGCAACACCAAATAGCATCCAAAAAAACTATAAAACACACAATAAAATCACCAATAACACCACACATTACACACAACTGCCCAACCTCCCCCTACCTTACAAACACCTTACAAATCAATAAAAAACTACTTACCTTCCCCAATGAACAGCAGCACTCAACCGCGACTTCTTTCTTCCAAAAATTCGACCCAAAAATAACACCAATGGACTACTAAATATAGTTAGTGGTAGAAACAAATGGCAGCCTAATAAAAGTTTTTAAAAAAGACTACCTCCCGATAGAATACATTGTGAAAAATAGCAGAAATATTATTCAAATGTTTATTAAAATGTTTAAAAATATAACACATGTACAACAATGTTCCAAAAATTAATACATACATTGTAAAGCATAAATTAAATAATATTATAACATATATAAACATTTCTTCTATATATTAAAAATATTTATATTAAATAACAGTATGAAAATATATGTAAAATATGTTTGTGAAAAATATCCAAAAATGTACAATGTTTCAAATAATATAAAAATGTATATCACTGAAAATGTATTCAGAAACAGTTGTTGTGTATTTGTTTAACAACTATTAAAAATGTGTATTATATTAAATAAAATGCGTGCAATTTTTCTTTCTAATAAATATATATCAAAAATATGAATAAGTTGCAATAAGTATTATTTTCTTCAAAATACAAATAAAAAATTATATGTGTTGTGTTCTTCTAATACTAATGTTAAAATATTAATGAATTTCAAACGCTTTGCTTTTTTACCATACCAATGCAAAAACTACTTTTACAAATTATTTAATACTACAAACATAACACTTACTAGTCCCACTTCACTACAAACAAAGTAAACACATCTCCATAGCACTAAATACTTAAAACTCTATGTCCGACCGCCATCCTTTCATAAATGGAACCGCCCAACAGGGTGTCGGCGGTCCCGCCATAGGCATTAGGGTGTGACCGCCACCACGGCGGTCGCAATGCCTATATTTTGTATTGTGACAGGTGCTGCTGGGTGCAGCACACGCCGCAGTACAAAAAGGGGACACTGCACATATCCATGCACTACGTGGCAGGCACCATGCGGTGCAGGGATATGTAGGGGGGCATGGTGCCCCCCAGTTCCCATGTCTGAGAGCCAGAGGGTAAGAGGGGGCCAACCATGGGCCCCTATGTCCCTTTCCGCCAGCCTTTTCATGGTAGGTAAACCGCCATGAAACGGCCGGCGGGGTGGGACATCATAATCCCTATGGCAGTGCCTGGCAGGCACCGCCACCATTGTAGGGATTCTGGCTCCTGCCGGATGCATAACGGTCGGTCTTTCCGACCGCCACACATCCGCCCGCCATCGTAATGTGGCGGGCGGTGATACAGTCACCGATGGCAGTGGGACAGCCACCGACGGGCTGTCAGTGACGGTCCCACCGCCATCCTAATCAGCCCCTATATTCCCACTGCAATACAACTTACCTCAAAGAAGGTTTTGGACACTAAAAGGGTTAAATATACTATTCACACTCCAAGATAAATTATGTCAGGGAAGGTGCTGGACACTAAAGGGGCAACATTTACTATCCCCAATCCAATCTAACTTAACTCAGGGAAGGTGCTGGACATTAAAGAGGCAACATTAACCATTCACACTGCAATAAACCTTATCTCAAGGAAGGGTTTGGACACTAAAAGGGTTAAATATACTATTCCCACTCCAAGATAAAATATGTCAGGGAAGGTGTTGGACACTAAAGATGCAACATTTACTATTTCCACTCCAATCTAACTTAACTCAGGGAAGGTGCTGGAAGCTATAGAGGCAAGATTGTCCATTACCACTGAAGTAAAACGTATCTCAGGGAAGGTTTTACACAGCAAAAGGGTTAAATATACTATACCCACTCCAAGATAAAATAAGTCCGGGAAGGTGTTGGACACACATGGGGCAACATTTACTATTCCTACTCCAATCTAACTTGACACAAGGAAGGTGCTGCACTCTAAAGAGGCAACATTCACCATTCCCACTCCAATGTAACTTATAACAATAAAGATGTTGGACACTAAATAGACAAAAATTACAATACCCCCACTACTACAAAAGAAGATACCCAAAATATAGCACACTATAAAGTTAACATTTACTATAACCACCACAATATCAACAAGCTGAACAAACATCTATGTAATTTTTAAAAAAAAACATATTTATTCCAAATTAAATAAAACCTCATATTTTTAAATGTTTATTATCCATACAGCTTTTTAATATATGTCATACAAAACTAAATACAATAGTTATATATGAACATATTTAACACAGTACAATATTTGAAAACATATTCAAAATGTAATTAAAATTATGTTCATAATTAGGAATAATATAGTTTAAAAAGCCTTTTGTACTATATAACATTTTTGTTTTAATTTATTACATTTTCCTAAAACAATAGCAATGTCTAAATGTTAATGTTTCCTATTTATAAAATAATATATTAAAATATTTGCCTAAAGTTTTTTCTATCAAAATACGTTTTTAAATTTACTGTAATATTAATGAGTTTCAATAATTGTTTCCATTTTTACAACATTCAAAAACAATTTTATCACTTTTTTAAATAATACATTTCTTTTTTTATAAAGTAATATTAATAATTTCTCATCAAATATCACATAATACTATGTATTTAAAAATACATTTTTTTTAAATAAATTACAATAATTTATCTTTTTTTTAATTTGTTTTAAAATGTTTATTTTTTTATCAATAATGTTTAAAAAAATTAAAATTCTAAAATAATATTGTTAAATTAATTTAATTATTCAAAAACAATATCCACACCCTTATCCAATATTAATCCTAAACCCGACTTAAACATTTTTTTTACATTTGATTTATTACATTTAATAAATACACCTCCAAAAATAAACAATAGTACATATTTTTTAAAATACTCTCCACCGTTATCCCCTATTAACCCAACATCCCGCGGCGGAGTCTGTCTGACTCTAAGATGGCCGCACCTTAAGTGAGCTCCCGGTGCCGGCCACTACAATATCCTCGAATATCCTTTCAATGCTCCTGCTATACATGTAGAAACCCACCTAATGAAAGCAGATCCCTTCAGGGGCCGCAAGCTGTCTTTTTTGGGCTCAGACCGCCGGAGTATTCATTCGGAGGCGACAAGTTGCTGGCGAGGCCTGGTCTGCGCAGGCCCTGGGAAGAATCGCGGCCGCCTCTCGCTCTCGGAGAACGTCACATCTCCTGCCTGCTTCCACGAGAACTCTGCTTCCCCAAGGGACCACCGAAGGGCTCGGCTCGGTGCGCTGGGCCTGATTAATGTGTGGAGTAGCGATCCGCTGCTCTATTGAGCTGCGGACCGACGCGGATGCCACAGGGTCGCGTACTGCGACAGAGGCAGGAGCGGACTATGCAAATAGAGGTGAGCTGATGGAAGACCGGTGTTCCACCTGGCCCTGAGTAGCGCTCTCCCTTGCCTGTTGGATGCCTGTGGTCGGCGGAAGCGGATTGGGTGAGACGTGGCCTGGGCCCACAATAGAGGGAGAGGCCCCGATGCTTGCTGCTAACTACGCAATAGCGCTGAGCCCAGGGAGAACATTTTGGGCCTGATCAGGGACAAGCTTAACCTGAAACCTGCCTGGCTGCCACAGTACACCTGCACTGGGTTACGATAAAACCCCTCCCAATTTAGACTGCGCCAGATTGCTTGCAACTGCCCTTGAAGTTTGTGTAGAGTCGCAGGGCGGCCGTGGCAGTCGCGAGTCTGACGCAATGGGGAAAACAGATAAAAGTCAGCCCAAACTGAGCTTTGATCCACGCAGGTCGACGAGGACTCGGGATGAGGACGCCCTTGCCACGGATCTAGAGGAAGGTGCCCCGGGGGGTGAACACGACGTAGACAACATGCAACAAAGCCTAGCCACTATTGATGGGAAAATTGACTCTCTATCCTATCACATGGATAGCATGTCTGAAAGACTGGATAAACACTCGGCAAGACTCAATACGGTCGAAAGGCGAGTATCAGACGCCAAGGATTGGCAGGTGCAGGCTACAGAGAGCCAGAGGAAAGTTGAAAAGTCGCTGGCAGCGCTGCAGAGTAAGACCAAAGACCTAGAAGCACGTTCCAAGTGCAACAATCTGCGCATAGTTGGCCTGGCTGAGTCTACAACTACTTGCAGCATGGAGACCTTCATTGAGAGCCTGCTTGTTGAACTTTTGGGCCGAGAAACTTTCTCAGATGTTTTTATCGTAGAGCGCGCTCATCGCTCGCTTGCCCCAAGACCAGTGCCGGGGGCCCCCCCACGCCCGGACATAGCGAGATTGCTCAACTATCGGGACAGGGAGGCCACCCTGCGCCGCGCCAGGGAACTTAAGACACTTCACTACGAGAACTCAGAAATCTCGCTGTACCCGGACTTTACCCCCCAAGTGCAGGAAGCGAGATGTCAATTTGCCACAGCAAAGAGGAAGCTTCGTGAGCTCAATATGGATTACGCAATGCTGTACCTGGCGCGGATGAGAGTCATAGTAGAGGGTAAACCCAGGATCTTCACGAATGTAAAAAGTCTTCTACAACTGATCAGGCAGGTCGATGGAGCAAGTAAGCGGAAGGGACCCACAAGTGGCCTAGACTAGCAAGATGTGTAGTGGCGACCCCCGTCTTCGACTAGTACTGGGGAATAACAGCAACATATAACAAGAATTGGTAACTGTTGGTCATCCGTAAGTACAGAAGCATGCTGACTCTGATTGCTCCTGAACTGATGATGGTTTGCTGGCCCGAAAGGTTATGCACGACTAGGTAGAATTCTGAGGATCTGCTCACAGATGAACTGCACCGTCTTGTAGACAAGGAATACGACAGTTGAAGCTGGAAAAGTGTCTACGACTGCTAAAATAGACGGTAACAATAGAACTGGTCCTTGTGCAAGAACATTGTGGTATCCACGACTACATGGTGTAGCGATGGTAAACTGTTGACAACAATGTTAGATATATTCATATTAATGCAATAGGAATGGCATGGCACTTGTCGCCCCCAAGTGTAAACCACACAGATAGTTTTGTTGGGATGTTTAGTATCTGTTTTTTCTCTCTCTCTTCTTTCACTTACTTTTTTCTCTTACCTTTTTCTCTTACATTTTCTAAGGGGGTTTGACTTGGGGGGGGGGGTCAGTAAGCTAAGTCTCATGTTGAGGGACACGGCATAGGTAGGAGGGGTGGGTGGGTACTGGGCTTGTAAATGGTTGTACAGTAGTTGTTGGCGAAATTGAGGCATATGAGGGGGGTGCATACCTTACAATGCTAGACAGAGACAGATCAGATGGGTTACAGACCAGGCACTGCTGGCCCAGCACAGAGGCGTGGAAGCACCCTAAAGTTCCTTACATGGAACGTGCGAGGCCTGAACAACCACAGCAAGATACGCAAAATAGTGGCATATCTCCAAAGACACAATGTTGATGTGGCAATGCTGCAGGAGACTCACCTGGCCCCTCAGACAAGTCTGTTATCGCAGCATAGACTGAAGGGGGAATGTTTGGCAGCAGGGTTTACTTCGCATACGCACGTGTGATGTTGTGGGCAAGACGTAACTCTGGTATCGCGCTTAAAATGGTACACTCAGACACAGATGGCAGATTTGTAATTGCATACTGTAGGCAGGGGAGCTTCGAGGCATTGCTGATAGGAGGGTATGGGCCTAACTATAACGACCCGCAGTTTTATCAAGCGTTGCACAGCAAAATGATCACATACAACCACATACCGCAGTTATGAGGAGGCTACTTCAATTGCGTGCTATCTCCCGAGATGGACAGGTCAAAGGGCCCTCTGCGTAGGCCCTCAGCTGCAGCCCGCGCCATTGCAGCCATAGCTGAGACGGGGGGCTCATGGATGCCTGGCGACACATTGATCCCCAAGGCAGAGAATATACCTATTATTTTACGGTTCACGACATTCATACGTGCATTGATTATTGGCTAATATCCCGCTCCCTGCTGCCTTGCTTGGAGACCTGTGAGCATCAACCCAGAACCTAATCAGACCACTCTCCTGTACAACTCACCCTGCAAGTGCTAGATATATACCCTAAAATGAACCCATGGTGATTCCCGCAATATTCGCTCCTCGACATTGTGTTTCGTAACGAAATTGAGCAAGCCATAGATGAGTACTTTAGCATTAATACAGGAAGTGTTGCAAAAATGTCCACGCTCTGGGAGGCTTTCAAGGTCTTTATTCGCGGTATCACTATCTCCACACACAGCAGTGCTGCGCTCCATTAGAGACCGGCTGCATAGGCTAGAAGAGGAACTAAAAACAAAGGAGCTGGAACAGCTGCAGCAGCCCAGCCTTGTATTGCAGGGGCAGATTAAAGCCACATTGGCAGAATACAATGAGCTAGCCCAATCTGAGCTCACATACCTGGGGAGGTACGCTACTGCCAGGGTGTACGGGGAGGGTGAGAGACCTAGTGCCACATTAGCGGCCCTGACCTGGCCAAGTAAAACTGCAAATGAAGTTCTCAGTGTACAGGGACACCAAGGTAAACCAATTAATGGAGCACAAGCAGTAGTGGATAGATTCTGTGAGTATTACTCCGATCTTACCACATCTCGCCACACCATGACAGAGGAAGATATATATGATTATTTAGCCCATATCAAAATGGAATGGCTCACAAACGAGGATAGAGAGAGGCTGATAGCCCCTCTACGCCCTACAGAAATAACGGCGGCGCTCAAGGAGATGCCCTGTGAAAAGGCCCCAGGAACCAATGGGCTATCGGTGGCCTTTTATAAGTCATTCCAAGACAAATTGATTCCTCATCTTGTAAATTTCTTTGAGGAAATGACCCGAGAGGGTATTATGTCAACTACAATGCGCGAGGCGCTGCTGATAGCAATAAAAAAAACGGGACGGCCAGGGGAGCACTGCTCTTCCTATCATCCGCTATCATTATTAAACATGGATACTGAACTATTTTCCAAAATACTGGCAAATAGAATAGCCCCTATACTTCCGCGCATTATAGGACCCGAACAATCAGGATTCGTTCCAGGACGAACCTTGACTAGTAATCTTAGAACACTATTTGGCGCTGTTACCCTCAATGACCCGGCAATCCAAGCGGTAGCAGTGTTTTTAGATGCTGAAAAAGCCTTTGATTCTGTAGAATGGCCTCTTATGTTGGCAGTGTTGAGGTGAGTGGGTGTGGGAGAGGTTTACATAAAATGAATACAAGTCTTGTAACTCACGTGCCGCATCTTTATGAATGGGATTCTTTCTGCCCCTTTAGCGATAATGCGTGGCACCAGTCAGGGTTGCCCGCTCTCTCGTTTTTTATATGCGTTGGTTGCAGAACCCCTGGCATGCGCCCTGCGCGAATATCACTCACATCGGGGAATACGATTCCCAAACTACAAATTAATTATCTCGGCTTATGCAGATGATACCCTGCTATACATCATAACGCGAGTGCTGCGAGAAGTAGTACGATTTGGCGGTCTCTCGGGATTGAAAATTAATTGGGAAAAATCGTTAATATTTCCACTTACACCAGCTACCAATCCAATTACAACTGAATTCCCTCTAGTATGGACTAGTGACCCAGTAAGATATTTAGGAATACGAGTACATTCGGACCCAGACTTAGTAATACGGGAAAACTACGGGAAGGCAGTGCATCGCTTAACGGAAGCAATAGAACACTGGATACCTTTGCCTCTCTCATTGCTAGACCGCATAGCGCTTATGAAGATGATAGTCCTCCCCAGATTTCTTTTCATATTTGCTAACATACCAATATTAATACCCAAACAGGTATTTAGCACTCTGCACGCGCTCATGATCCGGTTGGCCTGGGCAGGAAAACAACCGCGGGTGGGGTGGAATACACTAACTCTCCCTTATGCAAAGGGTGGATTGGATGCCCCTGATTTAGAAAAATACTGCAGAGCCGCGCAGATTATACATGCGTATTACTGGCTTCATGGGCTGCAAGATTTCCGTCATTTGCATCTGGAACGGGTGGCTGCTGCCCCGGTAGTGCTCCCACACTCTCTTCTTGCCATGATGTGCCGCAGGCTCCGTGTAATAGACCCTATAGGCACCACGTGCTATCTTCTCCAAAAAGCGACCAAAGACAAACAAAAAAAACCCTATTGTATTCACCTGCACTACCCGTAAAATGGTGTGCCTGGCTTTCACTGAGTGCTGATGGGGCGGTTGTGCGCGCACTGAAACAAGTAGGAATTCAAAACATGGGAGATTTTTTTCCAAAATGTATCCCTAAAGCCCTGGAGTGAGATTATAACATTAATACCTGAGAGTACACTAAGCGTTACATACAATTGTCACAGAGCACACCAACATCTGCGTACACACTTAAGCGCTGATAAAGCAGAACCAGTTGAAGTAACCCCCCTAATATACCTGGTGCAGGCAACCTCCCCAACCCATGGGACCTCTGCGCTTTGTAAATTGTTGCAACACAATGATGATGCAGCCAGCAGAAAGGCACAACTAGAATGGAAAACAGACCTGGGTGTAATAATCACCGACAAACAGTGGGCGTACTGCTGCTCAAATATAAAGACCATATCGCAAAATGGCAGGCATCGATTGGTACATTTTAAATACCTTAATAGAGTATATTATACCCCAGCTCGCTTGCACAGATATGGCTTGCGAGAGGATAGCAGGTGTACGAGATGCGGCGCTGAGGGTGCTGGTTTTGGACATTTGGCCTGGTTTTGCTCTGAGATACACAAATATTGGGTAAAGGTGCTTGCAGAGCTTCAGAAAATAATAGGACAATCAGTTCCGGAATCACCAACATTGGCCCTGCTAGGGCTGGACTATGAGATCCCAAAGCAAGATAGTAAACTGGTGGCCATGGGCTTGCTGCTGGCCAAGAGGCGAGTAGCGATGCGCTGAATGAGGGGCCCAGTCCCGACGATTGCAGAATGGTACACAGACATGACTTATTGTAATACAAATGCTGACACTTATAATGCGTTGATGTCGATTCGCAGTATGCCTCGCGATATATGGGGTCCATTTACAGCATATCTGCAAAGTACGACGGGTACTGCCATTGAGGATGGAAGCCAAAGTTCAGAGAGCGGTGCACATGAGGGGAGAGGCGAGGTAGAGGGCGGAAATGTGTTTGGACCAGTATCAAACTGCTGGACTCCGGAGGCCATGGGACAAGTATTGTGTATATAAAGGTGTATAAGCCACGCCTAACTGTGACTAAGGGAGAATACATATATAACTGTGCGGGCGGAGAGAGGTGCCGGGAAAGTAGCCATATAAATAGCATTGTATAGAAATTTGCCCATGTTACAGAAGATGCATGAATTCCCATATGCCATGTGTATATGATTGTATTATGTGTACATGCTGAGTATGCCAACAGCTCCAAATGTACTGCGTTTGAAAAACAAATACATTTTTTTTTAAAACAACATCCGCTCCTAAAGTTTTTAAAAAAAATTCTAAGATATATTCTTTTTAAAATTAACATAAAAAATACACAATAATACTTAACTTTATAAAATACTTCACACCTTTATCCCCTATAAATCCAACGTCCCGCTCCTATTTTTTTTTTTTAAAATGTAAAAATAAACATTGCAATATATACACTAATACATTATTTTTAAAATACTTCCCACCCCTATCAACCCAACATACCGCTGCTACAAAATATAATTTTACTGAATAAAAACAAATTAAAACAAATTAAATTACAAAAAACAATTCTTATAAAAAGATTAGTAAAAAAATTATTAACTATTACTATAAATTAAAAAATATATAAACAACAATACAATATAATACACACTATTTATCACTAAAAAATGATATTACAAACAACGATATTAACTACATCAATATTAAACACGTTGATATTAAATACAACACCTAAAATGATATTTTTGACAACGATATTAAAGACAACGTTATTTATGTGTCATGATATTCTTGACACGATATTTATGTTACACAATATTTTTAATTCGATATGTTGTCCGAATACCCTCAGGGGGCGAAATCTGCCTGTTAGGTGGGCAGTCACCTCAACATTTATCCACCACACTGCAGTGGGCCGCTTGCACCCTCAGCTGAGTCATCTTGCCAGCAGGATGCATTTGGCAAGCAGTACTCCAACGAGAAACTCTTAATTACTGACAGCCAATTCAATGCCAGTAGCAAAAATATAATATTGTTTACAGTTCAAGAGGCCCTCACAATGTCCTAAATAGAGGCAACCTATTATAGCTGGTCAGGGCACTGCCTGACCTGGACAGAGTGTTGTCCAATGACCTACTTCAGGTAGGCTTCATCACCGTAAGAATCCAGGAAAGTCCTACAGAAGCATCTATATCTTGGTAGGCAAACAGGGCCATTGTGGAAGCGATTCTATTAAAAGAAGCTGAACTGTCAACTTGGAGAATCCTTGTTGCTGAAGGAAAGGCAGATTGGTACCTCAGCTTCTTAGAAACTCGGCTAGATGCCAGTGCTATACTGGGAAAGAGCCAACGTCAACTGCAGCTGCTCCTCAGGTTCGCTCACGGACCCGAGGCTCGCTTGCCTTATCATCAAAATCTGGGCCTAAGAATCCAAATAACAAAACCAGCCGGGAGCTACATATGCAGTTTGCCAACATGAACCAATCTAATTTTATCCCAGTTTTAACTGATTAGCTAGACAATCATACATCTTGGGGGCAACAGCCGGTAGCCCTGCAAGGAGCATCTCAAGTCAACTCAAAGCTCCCCCTATAGGATAAGAGTACAGCTCGCTGCGCGAAAGAGCAGGGGAGCTTGATTAGCTTGAACATTGCAGGTCTGCAACCAAAAGTAGAGAACAAAGAATGTTGAAAAAATGTAGAGAAAAGGACAACACAAGTTTTTGGAACTTGGTTAACTGGGACTGTGAGAATCCTTCTAGAATTCTGGATCCAGTTATCACCTCGGCCGCATGGGCATTAGGGAAAGTATTCAAAACATCAGCACCAAATATTGATATAGCAGCAACACCTCCCTCCGGTTCTGGTCAAAGCATGGATAGTTCCCTTTCAGATAGATCTGCGTCCACACCTGCAGTCATCTCCAACAGTAGGAAATGGGTGAACAAATTCTCAGAAGAGGAAGTACATGCAGCCATCTTGCCCCAAAAGGCAAACAAGGCCCTGGCCTGACGGTGTGCCAAGCGACACCTATCGCAACAATGTATCTTCATCTGCACTAGTATTAACCGCAGTGTTCAACGCAGTCTGGAAAGTAGAGATGGTCCCGGCTTCCTGGAAAACAGCAGTCAGTTCCGCTTCACAAAAAGAGTTTGCAGACCGACCCAACTAACTAACTATCTCTCAATCTCACTGCTCAACAGCCTTTCTGAAGACCTATGGAAAAGTAGTCTTCACCAGAATGGAATCCTGGGTTGAGGAAAAGAACTTATTGCTACTATGCCAGGCCGGTTTCAGAAAAGCCCATAGAACAATCGACCACGCAATTAAATTATACAACATATGTCTTAAACAAGTTGTCATTAAAAACACACATTGTACATGACGGTCATTGACCTTAAAACTGCATTTTGACTCGGTCGATAGAGCAATCCTATGGCAATCTCTTCACGAAATAAGTCTTCCGCCTAAACTCTTGACGGCTGTACAAGAGCTGCATCAAAACAACTCGGCCGGCGTCAGGTACGGCGCAAAAGGAGAACTGACACCCAATTTTGCGATAGGAAGCGGTGTAAGGCAAAACTGCGTCCTTGTGCCCTTACTATTTAATCTCTTTATAAATTATGTCGGCAGTGTGCTCCAAAGCCTAAAACTGGATGTTCCTCAGATTGGGGAGACAAATCTCAATATTACTCTTCAAAGATGATGTAGTTTGACTCTCCTGCTCTGAACTGGCAATGCATAAACTATTGCACTGCTTTGAGACCTACTGCACCAAGGAAAATCTTGTGATAATTACAATGAAAACCAAATTCATAATAAGAAACTGCAGGAACACCCTGAAGTCTACCTTCAAAATACATGGGCAGTGTTTGAGCAGAGTCCATTCCTTTGAATATTTGGGGATCAGACTTGATGACAAGTTATCTTAGTCTGCCCAAACATTCAAAAGCGAAGGGACCCTCCTACACTCCAGTAATGCAGTATTTAGATTCTTTCTCAAGTGCGGAAGGAGACTCATTTCACCGGCACTCTGCACTTACCAAATGAAAGCTGTGGCAGCAAGCACCTTTGGTGGGGAACTTTGGGGATTCAAAACCCCAAAGGGACTTGGTAAGGTGGAGAATAGATTTCTATACCACCTCCTCTGCCTGGGACCAGGGACCCCAATTGATATTCATAGGCTGGAATTGGGCATGAAGCCAATTAAATCACTTTTGGCTTTAAAACAATTCTTATATTGGGTAAGAATCTGGACGAAGCCTGACCTGGCAATTTACCAAAAATCAACCTGTGAAATTTGAAGAAGGGACAGAGTGAATAGCCTTCTCGGGTACAAACACACCTTGAGGACCCTTCTGACTCTAGGTTGTGAAGACTGCTGAATAATCCTGAAAATTCTCCCTCTCCTACCCCTGCAAGCAAAAAGACTAGTGATCCAGGCCCTCATTCTGTCCAGATTAGATCATAAAGGGCATTTCCATTATGGCCAGGTACTGCCTATACCCCCTCCTCCCTCATCAATATCAAGATAATAACATGAGAAGATTTTGGATTAGGGGGTCGTAAACCCCCGGCCGTATTTATTTGCATAAAATTTTAAAACAAAATTAATATACAATATTTACACAATACGCAGAAAAACATTACATTACATTGATTCATTGATAAGTACAGATGTCAGATGGCTAACCTTAACATATCACTAATACAAAGGTATTCCTATCCGAATCTAAACCTATCATAATCAATAACCATACTCATAACATTTCATATTTCATTTTCTGCGTATCCCTATTTTGAGCCTACGGCAAGGTCAATAACTGGCGCCAGATACTTACCAAATTATGCACGCCCTCCAACCGGAGTGCGCATGCGCAGGGGGCCCGTTCACCGTGAGGGTACTTCCCCCCCCAGGTCACCCCCGTACGCCCTTATGCCCGCCCTCCAACCGGAGTGCGCATGCGCAGAGGGCCTGTTCCCCGTGAGGGTTCTTCCCCCCCCAGGTCACCCCCGTACGCCCTGTAGATTATCTCCATAATGGGGCCCTTGCAGTTATGCGCCGTTTACTTGCGCCATTGTGCACGTGCGGGGTGGCCAAGCAGCCTACTGGAAAGCTTAACTCCCACTCCCCCGCACCCATCCAGCCAACCGGCTGTAACTGCCCCTGGAGTTCTATGAGAGACCACTTGTCCCTCCCCCTTGGGCGACCCCCTTCAAGAATGGTGCCGCCCTCTAAGGACCTTAAATTTACTGCTCACCAATCATGACCTTACCGCCTGACCAAGGAATAGCACTAAAATACGACAATAAACATAACTTGTACATGAAAAAACCTCCTAAAACAATGGGAAAGAAAATCATCACATATATGATAAACATAACCAGGTCAACCTGAAAAGGGAAACCCTTAACAATGGGAAAGAAAAATCATCACACATATGATAAACATAACCATGTCAACCTGAAAATTAACTTCCTAACAATACACCCTGTACAACCCTGCTTTTAGGGGACGGTGGGTGGGGAAATTAAAAAATCCAGCCTCCTAGCGAGGCTGGCGTGACTAATGGCAGGCTGAGGGAGCGGCGAGCAAAGAGGCCAACTCCGCCGCTCCCCAGCCTTTTATTCCCAAGATGCCAGCCAGGCCAGTTCTAACCGGCCTGGCGTTAGCCCAAACGCGTGACCCGGAAGTGTTTTCAATCATTTCCGGGTCACGCCCGGACTCCGACCAATTAGCGGTGAGGCGCGCCTGTCGCGTCATCACTGCGCGCGACAGGCCCGCCCCCGGATGGTCATCGGGTCGGGGGCCGGCACGACCGCCATACTTTCGGCGTGGCCGATGCCGGCCCCGCCTTTCAATATGGCCAGGTACTGCCTATACCCCCTCCTCCCTCATCAATATCAAGATAATAACATGAGAAGATTTTGGATTAGGGGTCGTAAACCCCGGCCGTATTTATTTGCATAAAATTTTAAAACAAAATTAATATACAATATTTACACAATACGCAGAAAAACATTACATTACATTGATTCATTGATAAGTACAGATGTCAGATGGCTAACCTTAACATATCACTAATACAAAGGTATTCCTATCCGAATCTAAACCTATCATAATCAATAACCATACTCATAACATTTCATATTTCATTTTCTGCGTATCCCTATTTTGAGCCTACTGCAAGGTCAATAACTGGCGCCAGATACTTATCAAATTATGCACGCCCTCCAACCGGAGTGCGCATGCGCAGGGGGCCCGTTCACCGTGAGGGTACTTCCCCCCCCAGGTCACCCCCGTACGCCCTTATGCCCGCCCTCCAACCGGAGTGCGCATGCGCAGAGGGCCCGTTCCCCGTGAGGGTACTTCCCCCCCCCAGGTCACCGCCGTACGCCCTGTAGATTATCTCCATAATGGGGCCCTTGCAGTTATGCGCCGTTTACTTGCGCCATTGTGCACATGCGGGGTGGCCAAGCAGCCTACTGGAAAGCGTAACTCCCACTCCCCCGCACCCATCCAGCCAACCGGCTGTAACTGCCCCTGGAGTTCTATGAGAGACCACTTGTCCCTCCCCCTTGGGCGACCCCCTTCAAGAATGGCGCCGCCCTCTAAGGACCTTAAATTTACTGCTCACCAATCATGACCTTACCGCCACAGGCCTGCATAGTTGCCCGACTATCAGGCCCCCCCCCCAAAAACTCATTGAAAGGTCCTGCCTTGTCCAGCCAACCGGCTAATTTTTACAAATAGGCGCCGTCTTCTTAAGAAGCACAACACCCCCCAGATGTACTCCCTGTGCTATAATCTGCAAGTGGAGAGCCCTAGATAGCCTCAACAAATTTGTTAAGTATTCTTACCGAGTGGGTCAATGCCCCCACAGACTTACCTCCACCGCCATTGGAATCTCTGCACCATCTGTGACCAGACCAGGGTGTACCCCGGGCATAGACGTGCCAACCAACCCACCTCAGCGATTAATGTTTCGACCCGCCCCCCTTTTACGTAGGCGTACCAAGTCATCCCCCCCCCAAGTGCAGGATAATAATGCTAGGGCTGGCTAACTAAGAGGAGATTGACATACCATCTCGGGGCCCTTAAATGGCCTCACTTGAATAACAGCACGATGCGCCTGAGAGACACGTTGCCCCAGACCATGATATTCTTTGCTGGTGCCACTGCACCCATCTCAAGAGGGTTGATGCCATATTGGAATAATCGACTGACTCCTGAATTTGTAACATTCGGAAGACTACCCAGGGAGTGCCCCACCGGCCCCAAGATCTCCCATAACATAGCCATGGAATGCGCGCCCAACCTACACTTGGCCACTATGCTCTGGGATAGGCTCCGCGTAAGCTTCACTCCACTCCGGAGCATCCCAAATCCGTGCAGGACTGCTAAGATGGCACCTGCGTGCACAGGCGCCATAGTGGAATAAGACGTCTACCATACAGGGGTGTTGAGGTGTTGCGTTTGCCCGTTACCCCCGGGTTTGGTCAAGCTGGCAATACCTACACCTGTAAAGCAGCGTACTGCTAAAGTACCCCAGCTGACACAACCTATGATTGTCATCCCTGTAGACCACCAATACAGTGCATGGGCCGCATCATCTCCCCCCAGCATGCTGGCACCTCTTGAGCCCTTGAATTGATGGCCCTTCACACTTGATGCCGTCGCTTGCCACTCACAATCCGGATCTTCCGGTCCCATTGCATGTCCATATCTTGCAGTCATTGTGGTGTGGAGCACTTCCCCGGTATCGCAGTCATGGATCCAGCCATACATACATGAAAATCAAACACAAATGATTAGTGCTTTAGCCTTTGGATAACAGATACAGTTTACGTGCCAGACCCCCAGCCCAGGGTGCATAGGTACTGTGGGACACAACACGGACATCTAATATTTCGGTAAACGGATGCATCGCTTCTGCGTGACCCTACACCTGTATCCAGTGCAAAATTGTACGCGCCCCCATGGTGCACAGGTATTATATGACCACCTAGGCATCCATACGCACCCAAACGTGCACAAGCCCCGAGGGGAATAGGTACCATGTGACAACACTGGAATAGAATGCTTAATTGTACAGGGCCAAGGACGTCAGTAATGTGTGACCCCGCACGGACATCTCACTGCATAAGTGTTCAGGTACTAGGGTGCAGAGATGCCGCTTGACAAACCACAGGTATATAATGCTTCATTGCACAAGCACAGGGGTGCACTGGTACCTCTCACTGCATAAGTGTTCAGGCTCCAGGGTGCAGAGATACCGCTCGACCACCGCAGGTATATAATGCTTCATTGATGCTTCATTGAACAAGCACAGTGGTGCACCGGTACCGTGTGACGCCCCACAAACATCCAATGCCCACGTGTTCCGGCACACGGGTGCAGAGGTACTGTGTGACACAATCCATTATTGTGCATACGTGTATGAGCACAAGGGTGTATAGGCAACGTTTGGCAAACTACCAGCATATAATGCATACGTGTATATTTGCACCGGTGCAGAGGCACTGCGTGACATAACGCGCTTCTAAAGCATACGTGCACCTGCCATGGGTGCCTGGATGCTTTGATACAGACCCTTAATTCATGTGTAACCGCACACGCGTGCATAGGTACTGTTGAAGGTGTGACAACAAAGCCTGGGACGTACTGATTTGACAACATAAGTGCTGACGTGGACTTGCGTGACGTCACCGAGTACAACGCCTCGCAGGACCGACCTCAAAACTGTGTAAATAAATTGCTGTGACATGCTAAGCGTAACTCCCTTAATGGGTAGTACCCCAAAATGTGGAATGAGAATTAGAGCGAGTAAATCCGGCTGTCATAGATCCTTAGCACGCGTAACCGGTAATATGCAGATATATACCTCGTGCTTCCCGTGGACCGGCCCAAATTGGTATTTATGGAATTTATTGTGAGAGTCCAGCCCAGCATCAGTTGTATTACGTAAAGAACATTGAAATCAGACTTAACCATGAGAGCGCCTAGCCTAGCACCAGTTGCATTACCATCAGACTTTCAACTGAAAGCGCTTTAGCATTGCCCCAGTTGTATTACATGAGGAACATTGAAATTTAGGCTTATAGCGAGAGTTCTTAGCATCGCACCATTTGCATTACATGGGGACCCCTTCATATATTTCCACAGGCGATTAAATGATTTTTTACCAGCATTACCTGTGTTCTAGGTCATTGATATGACCCGATAAATGAAAACCGGTAAAAGGGGAAGGACAAGTGCCATCTCCCCTCCTGGGTCCCTATGGGAAGGGCTGAGAACAAAAGTGAAATGCCCATGGCTAACTCCCCACTTTGTCCGATGAAAGGGGAATACAATCCACTAATTCAGGTATAGAACGTGCTAATGTTTACCAGCATACCATGTACCCAGGTTCCCCTGAAAGTGTACACCAAATGTGCGAGCACTACTAATTAAAGAATGACCCTGGAGTGCAAAGTTCAGTGTACTAGTGCATTCCTGATTACTTAAGGAATGCTGAAGCTCAAACGTTTGGTCAAAATCAAGGCATGATCCACACATGATGAGTTCACCTAGTGCGTGCTTTTTTAGTGCATCTGTTAAATTCCGACCCACTATCGTGTGCTTGGGATTATCTCCAAATCCAAAAGAATTCCATTGTACATGACTGCTCATGCAAAAGCTTGTGAATGGTATGCTCCGTGCCCCTTTAACTAGCAACTCGCAATTATCTTTTGCCCCTTTGGCTTTGGGTAACCAAGGCTGTCGGTAATCAAAATTGACTGCTCAGTTGGATTAGCGGAAAGACAGACGGGCAGACGTGGCTACTGTGCTAATAAGGCCTTTGGGCCCTAGAGCAGAGCAACAAATGTGGCAAACCATGTTAAATCCCTCCTTTGACTATTTGATGTATGCCCTTATGTAAGGAGACGGGAGAGCATTTGCCAATATTGATTTATAAAGTGACAACAAGTCAACCTGTGCAACAAAAAGCCTGAAAGAAAAACAGGCCAGCAATGAACCCCCCCCCCCTGCAACTTTCACAGTTTCTTGGTCATAATCAGTGACTTTTGACCCCCGCTATTAATTGTACAGGCAGATGTAATCCCAATCCGAAAGGATTTACGCCACCCTAAACTAGATTATTGATTTAGAGCTTTAATAACTGCCAACATGCAAGCCATCGCAACACAAGGCCTGAAAATACAACAGGCCTGCCCTGAATCTCCCCCCCGCTACCTTCACAGTTTATTGTGAAAAATTAGCGACTTTTGACTAATGCAGCCGTGCTGGGAGGTAGTCAGTATCCTACTTACTGTAATTCATGCATGCTTTTTGGTTCGCAATTACTTACTGCAGCAGCTCAAGAAACTGAGCTTCACAGAAAATCAAGTAAGCTATAAACCAGAAAATTAGCTGCCCCCAAAGCAGCTAAGCAGTGGTTCAGGGAGGAACACCGTTATTAACTGCCAACATGCAAGCCAGCGCAACACAAGGCCTGAAAATACAACATGCCTGCCCTGAACCCCCCCGCTACCTTCACCGTTTATTATGAGAAATTACCAACTTTTGACTAATGCAGCCGTGCTGGGAACTAGTCAATGTACTACTTACCGTAATTCATTAATGCTTTTGGTTCGCAATTACTTACTGCAGCAGCTCAAGAAACTGAGCTTGACAGAAAATCTAATACCAGTAAGCTATAAACCAGCAAATTAGGTGCCCCCAAAGCAGATAAGCAGTGGTTCACGGAGGAACACCGTTTTGCAAACAGTTATAAGGATGCGCTAGTGACTACCAAATTACAACAATGCCCTCAACCAACCAAAAAAGGGCACCTTTGGAGTGTTCAACACTAGTACACCCCACAGCACAGGGCCGCCTGGGACACTTCCCGAGCTATTTACCTTATAATGTTGGAGGCACACAGCCGGCCCCAAGCAGCCACTCCTATGACCTGCCCCAGCTGGCCCTGAACCAAGCGAGATCCTCGTTGTTCTTTTATTGCCAGGACTGCGTACACCACGTTCAAACCCAGTCGCCTGTAACCTACAATACAGCATAAAGCAGATCGAGTGCGTCCTCTAGGTGAGGCTGAGGAGCTGCCGTGCCTCCCACAATCCAGGAAGCTGCCAATACTGAAAAAGCCAATACTGAAAAAGCTGCCCCTGATCCCCCAAACAGCCTAAATGTGGTGCTAAAACGATGGGGAATACACTGCCCAACTGCGCTGTTCACCTCTTCCCCCCCCACCCTTCAAAGTATTCCTCAGTGCTTCAAAACCTGTCCTCGCGAGTTCGCTGCTCGCGCTACTGAAATTGAAGACAAACAGCTGATCACTCGGAGGCTGAAGTATAGCACGCGCTACCCCAGCCTCCCTCCAGATGCAATTATGATCCTGCTAAAACTGGCCCAGGCACAAATACAGCACGATACCTATGAATTCTCCGCTTCCTTATTTCCATTACAATACCAGCGAGGATCGGGGGAGAGCGGGCTCGAACCCTGCTGAACCGGGCAGAGTCAGTCCCCACAGAAGCGCTCCTAGTCACGGCTACCCTACAGTATAAACGCTCTCTTTAGCAGACCCCAAATCGCCAATTCAATACAACAGCTGACCACGCGGCACACTGAAATACGGCACCCAAAATTTACGGCGGGAATCGCGCTACCCCAAGCCTGCCTTAAGAAGCAATAATGACCTTGTTGAAAACTGGCCACTGCACAAATATAGCACGATACCTGTGAGGACCGGGGGAGAGCGGGCTCGAACCCTGCTGATGCAGAGTCAGCCCCCACAGAAGCGGCACACCAGCGGAGCTGCCATCGCACTCCCAACGCGCTCACCACGCGCTGTCCTCGCTCAGTGCGAATCCTGGAATCCAAGAAGAATGAGCGTTTGCGCAGCTGCCTTTCGAGTCACCCCTCACGCTGCCACGACGCCATCGAGCCGGACTCGCGGATCTTGGCTACCCGCTTACAGTCCTCATAAAGACCGTAGAAAAGAAACCTCCCCGCGAGGCTGCAAAAACGCCGATGAATCCCCCACGATACCTGCAAGACAAAATTAAAGAAATTTAAAAATCCAGCCTCCTAGCGAGGCTGGCGTGACTAATGGCAGGCTGAGGGAGCGGCGAGCAAAGAGGCCAACTCCGCCGCTCCCCAGCCTTTTATTCCCAAGATGCCAGCCAGGCCAGTTCTAACCGGCCTGGCGTTAGCCCAAACGCGTGACCCGGAAGTGTTTTCAATCACTTCCGGGTCACGCCCGGACTCCGACCAATTAGCGGTGAGGCGCGCCTGTCGCGTCATCACTGCGCGCGACAGGCCCGCCCCCGGATGGTCATCGGGTCGGGGGCCGGCACGACCGCCATACTTTCGGCGTGGCCGATGCCGGCCCCTCCTTTCAAGGAAATGCCCTTTATTTAGGTGACCCAAAAGAGGTGATCTCTAAATTGCAGGTCGTACAGAATTGTGCGGCGAGGCTGCTTACAGAGACCCCCAACCGTTGTTCAGCAAGACCTGCACTACGCTCTCTCCATTGGCTCCCGGTACAGGAGAGAATAGACTTTAAGGCTCTTTGCATAGCCCATAAGTCGCTGAATGGGAGCGGACCTCTAATCAATAATGCCATGATTCGCCCCTACATGGCCAACAGAAAACTCAGATCAAACGAACTCCATCTGGAGGTGGTCCCTAGGATCAAGAAGGCCTGAAGTGGCGGAAGGTTTTTTTCACTTAATGCCTCCAGACTCTGGAATGCCCTCCCGTTACATCTCCGGAGGGAACCGAACCATCTGACGTTCCGGAAACAATTAAAGACTTGGCTTTTCCCATAAGAGATTGGTCCTCTAAGCTACGACCTCAGCGCTTGGATGCTTCCGGGTAGCCATGCGCTTTACAAGTGTCAATTCAATTCAATTCAATCCGGAGGCAATGACTTCTGCAATCGTGCAACTACTTAAGGACAAGTATTGGACGTATATAAGCTCTGCAGCAGGAAGCCCTTTGTTAACTCAATTTTGTGCAATTAAATCAACTGCATTTTTTTTAAGTCTACGTGGACAAACTTTTCCCAGTTATGAAAAGATCCTGTTTTATCAAATTCTGATTGGGCATTCTACCCGTCAAAACATTCATCAAAAAATGGCAAAGACCTGGGGTAGTCTCAACCACATGTGACTGCAAACAAGGCGGGAAAGAAACCTTGCTTCATTTTATGTTGGTATGTACTAAGTCACTGCCAGCGAGGATAGAACATCTCAGACCGTGATTCATTAAGCACACTATAAGGCACTGCAATGCGGCATGACACATTACCTACATGCTGATAGCAGGCTTGTTTACAGGGCAGTAGCTAAATATATTAATACTGCTTGGCGATCAACAAGAGGCACCACCTAGAGGTATATCCCACTCCAAGGGTTAGAGATTTCTAGTTATGGCATTCATAGTAATACTCCACAGGCGCCACCGGGAACTCGGGCACGCCGCGCATATGGCGGTTGTGCCGGTCCCCGGGACGCGTCTCCTGTGGGGGGCGGGGTCAGCCAAGGCTGTGACGCGGTCGGCGCCCGCCCCCGCAGGCAGCGATTGGGCGAGGGGGTGAATGCCCCGGAAGTGTAAGAAGCACTTCCGGGGCAAAGTAGGAAGAACAGGTCCCGGATCCTGCTGGGACCTGTTCCAACCGGATTTTGGGCAAAAGCACCTTTAAAAAGGAACGCAGAGCGGCAGCAAGGTCTTTTCCTCGCCGCTCCGCCTTGGGGAAGATCTGCACGCCTCCGTCCATGCGGCAGAGGTCATCATAATCGCACCTTTTGTTTCTCTTCCCCTACAGGTTGTTTTCCTAAGGATTTCTTTGCTGGATTCCAGCGCGAGGAGCAGCACAACAGCTTTGGATATTCTCCCTTTCCTCCCTGGTGGACCTGCACTGCACCACAGCCGGGAGCCACACGGGTTAGAGTGCATACTCACCTGCCCCACTTGATTGGACTTATGGGAGTGGCTCTGGCTGTGGGGGTGCTTGCGGTCAACCAGGTTTTTCTGGACTGTTCTACGCGGATGGAGGAGTGGATGGAGGCAATGATGCGCACAATGAATGATATGGGGCAGTCCTTAGCAGAGTTGCGTAGGAAAGCAGATGGGCAGGAGGAGGCTGAGGAAAGGCCTAGGCATTCAGGGGTGGCCCCCAGGGCAGCATTCCCTCTGGTACCCCGGAGGTCCAAACCAAAGCGCGGGAGCAGGGGGGGGCTGCGCCGCCAGGGTTGCCAAGCCCAGGGATCCCAGGGCCTTCAGCCCCGGCAGGGGGATCCCGGCCAGAGGGGGGGAATGGGCCAGCTCCATTGGTAGTAACCCTTCCAGGGAATAGGCCAGAGCCATTGGTGGTAATCCCTCCAGGGGGCGCGGGGGGCCTCAGCCAGCCAGGCGCACCAGGGGGTCCCAGTTTAGAAGGGGCCCGACCCATCCAGTAGTACCCCCCTGTGGGCCCCCGGTGGTTGGTGTGCCTGGACAACCAGATTTGGTAGCCAGTCTAGCGGCAGTGCTCCCGTGGTTAGCCAAAGCGGGAACGGTGATTCCCTCTGCAGGCAGTGGTGTCTTGCTAGCCGAGGGGGATGCAGTGGAAAGGGCCAGGAAATTGGTGGCACAAGTAGAAGGGGCTAAGCAGGGGGTGCCACAATCAGTTGAGATGGGCCCACCGGTGGCAGTTGTTGGGGTTACGAGCGGGGCTGGGCAGAACAGTGCAGTGAGCGACAAAAGCGGCCCTGAGCCTTCCAAAGCTGGCACATCTACAGGGACTGAGCACGCCAAGACGCAAGCCGGCACGACTGCAGGTACGGTGCAACTGTTACCAAGTTTAGGTTTGGGAGAGCTGCGCTCATCGCGAGAGCGTCTAGGGAGACACATCTCACAGGAGGTGAAGGAGCAAATCTGAAAGGGGGAATATGTAAACATGTTTTCCTTACTAGTTGATAAGGATGAGAAAGAGGAGGCTAAAAAGATGAGGGAATGGGCTCATCCAAGGGATTGGGGCAATTGGCCCACCAGGAAATGATTGATGAAAGTTTGGTTAATTGGATAAAGGCATTTTCCAACTTTCATGCGATAATGGTGGAAAAGTTACCCGGGCTGGGCGCGCAATTGGCGTGCTACCAGAATGGGATCACATGTGCACATGATGAATACGCAGGGGTGGGTTGGAAAGAGTATGATAAGGATTTCTGGAGGGCAAAGGCCTCTGACCCGGGCTTAACTTGGGATCAGATGGATGTCATCTTGTGGTTGCGGCACATGAAAACCCCGAGCCAGGACACACCAAGAGGGCAGTCCTTTCGGTCTGGTACACCCCATAGAGGGGGAGGGAGTGGCAAGAAAGGGGCTTGTTGGGATTTCAACAAACGGACCTGCACTAGGCCCACTGGTTCATGCAAGTTCAGGCATGCCTGTTCTTTCTGTGGCTTATCTTCCCACCCAGAATCCAAATGTTTTAAGAAATCAAAAGATAAGGGAGGAAAAAAGCAGGAATAAGGGCTTGTTGCTTAGCAAAGCACACTCACCCATAAAAATAATGGCTTTGATACCATGGTTAAATAAATACTGGTGCCCAAACACAGCCCGGACTTTGTTAGAAGGTTTCAGGGATGGCTATAGGATTCCTGCACCCGGCTACTCTGGGGTCTCTTACTGCCGTAATCAGCAATCAGTGAGGGACAACAAGTCGGTGGCAATAGCTAAAGTTTTGAAGGAATGGCATTTAGGGAGACTGGCAGGTCCTTTCGATGCAATACCGGTTGCTGATTTTGTCTTCTCACCGCTGGGGGTGGTGAAGGAGGGTCCCGAGGGTCCCATCTTACCATCTAACTAAGAAACCCATATCTGACTTTGCACTACCCACCAAACATGAGACTCCTAGATAGGCCCCACCAGTCAGGCCCTGATAAATGTCCTAAATTGTCCACTTTCCTTCATCCTCTTAGCACATCTCACATAGGCCCAAGCCCACCTTCTTAGATACCTATACATAGGCCCAAACATGCCACTTTAGACACACACACATAGGCCCAAAAAGCCCAGTGCCTCCTGCTATCACTTTTAATAAAACAGATCTCGTAGGCTTCACTAAGCTGACAGCAGAGACCTGTGCCATCCACCGCGACACCACCCCAGCCCCCTTGTAAATTTCCACAGTTACGAGAATAAGATTAGCCCCCACCTACGTGACATTCTGCTGGTACATCTGGCTGTTTCACAAGCAAGGTTTGCAATATTTTTAGTTATGAAACTTTCCGCGCTTGCTTAACTGAAACTGGAAAAGGCGGCAACGTGACTGAGAATTAATATATAAAATATTAATTTCTGAGCATTTTACGGTAAAAGTTATCCTTTGTTTACTTTTTGCGGTCAAGAGCACTGACCACCTGCTAAAAGCTTAGTTTCACCATGATACCACTTCTCGGTTTTATATAAAACTTTCCACAGTTACTGTAAGCGGGCGGTCAAGGGCCCGCGTCAGAACTCACGTCAGACGTGGGTACAAGTTCTGCATTTAACCATATAAAAGAGCTGCGCCCAGGGTGCGGCTCCGAACTCTCTTCACATCAGTGCCTTGCTGCATTGTGAGGGTTCCCGATCGATCGTCCTTGTGACTGGGCCTAGAACTTCTACTTCCAAGGTGGTAATGCTCTTATCTGATTATTTTGCCTTTTGGCTTTATCAGCTTATCTGATTATTTTGCCTTTTGGCTTTATCAGCTTATCTGATTATTTTGCATTTTGGCTTTATCAGCCTATCTGATTATTTGCCTTTTGGCTTTGACAGCCTATCTGATTATTAGCCTTTTGGCTTTGTCAGTCTATCCAATTTAGCTCATCCAAACCCAAGCCATTGCATTTATTTTAGCTTAAACTGCGTAGACTTGAATGGTGTTGCTTTCTTAAGAAAAGATTTGCCTTCTAGGCACTAGCCTACCCATCCTCTTTAAATTCAGGGTTGCTCTTTAGGCAGCTGCTCATAGCATAATATTTAGACATATATTTGCTTCTCTTGAACAACTGATTTATAACATTGCCAATGCATTTATGTTTCATCCTGCTCATGTGTTGATGGGCAACATTTAAATTGAATTGCTTTCTATGCTTTTGAACTGCTTAAATAAAGAAGTCACTGTATTTTACATCGTGGTTCTTTCTTTCCAAGTGAACGAGCAGAGTGGGGGTCAGGCTCTCTGGAGTCGGTAAGCAGAAGGGTGTGGCCATCCAAAATTACCCTCATCAGCTGGCGACCACGAACAAAAAGGTCTCGGTTGGCGAGTCATCTACGGTGCGGTCCTGGGACGCACACTGGGGTTACACCTGTGTGGCTGCCCCTCAGGCTCTCCTCTCCTCACGTCCACCTGGGTAAGTCAGGGATGGTTTTCTTTTTTCTTCCTTGAATTTACCTCAGGTTGTGGCGTGTGTGGGGTGGTAGGTCTGGCTGCTTCTGCCATCCAGGGTCTCCCTTGTGTGTGCTCCTTTGTCCCCCTGTGGTTGACTGTCTTGCCACGACGTCCTCTGTGGCTGGTCACATCTTGCCGAGGCTCTTCGGTGCTGTCCCCTCTGCTGTCATCAATTCCGTCTTGGTTTCCTTCTGCTTGGGTTCTCTTGGCGTCTCTTATTATTGCTTTCTAGTGCATTTGCCTTTTGCGTATATTGTGCTTTCATTTACATTGTGCTTCCCTTTTGCTCGTGTTCTTAGGTTGCTGTTCTTTATTGCTAACTTAATTCTGCCTATTTGGTTTTGACGTTTTGACATGCGTTTTGATGCTTGAGGTTTGAGTCCTGCGCCGCCACATGCTACGTGGCTGGCCGAATTCTGGCATGGTGAATACATGCGTTTGCGGTTTTGACGTTTTAGTACGTTTTGATGCTTGAGGTTTGAGTCCTGCGCCGCCACATGGTACGTGGCTGGCCGAATTCTGGCATGGTGCATACATGCGTTTGCGGTTTTGAGGTTTTAGTACTGGGCACACGGTTATCTGAACTCCTATAGAGGCCACGGGTCCTTGACGCTGCTTAACAGTGTCTCCACCCCTTTGAAGGTTTGAAGTCCTGCGCCAGCATGTGGCTGGCCGAATTCTGTTACAGGATCAGGATTCCTTGATGCCGTTCATGCTGCCCGGATTCTAGTACAGGGCTGTTGCGCCCTTGGCACGGTGCACAGGTGGCACGCGTGTCTGCATTGTTGTTTTGCTTGGACTTGGGGTCCTCCTGTATTGTGCTTTTTAAGGTGTGGTCCCTGCGCCATTTTGTATGGTCTCTGCGCCATTTTGTATTACTGGGTTTACATTTTACAGTTTCTTTTTCCGTATTCTATTGCTAACTTTTTATTTCATTGTGCCTTCTCTCATACAGTGCCCTCTCATACAGTTGCTCTTTGCATCATTTGTTCCTTTATTGTGTTTCTCCCTACATTGCTTTTCTTTTGTGGTTTCTATTCTCCCCCGTGGCTCCTCCACGCCCTGCGCCTCCATTCTATTTCTTTAGTGTCTTCAATGCGCCTCTCTTTGTTCAGGGTTCTTTCCTGTGTATTCACACATTCATTCTTCGCACTCTCTGCCCGGTCCCTCTCTGATTCACTTCTGTATGGCTTGGGTACTTTTCTCTTTCTGTCTCTTAAGTTCATATCGCTCTCTGACCGGCGCCTCTCTCGCTTGTTAACTGCGCCACTCCAAATTGAGGAACTAGCTACTTCGAAGCATCTGGGCCCGTCTGAAATCCCCTCCGCCTTCTTCTGCTCTCTGCCATCGCAGAACGAGGAAGTGAGCCTCGCTCCTTCGCAGCTTCACTGCACCTCCACCTCGCCCCTCCTTTCTCTGTCTTCGCAGCCTGCTCTTGAACAAACACTGTCTTCGCAGCCTACTCTTGAACAAACCCTGTCTTCGCAGCCTGCTCTTGAACAAACACTGTCTTCGCAGCCTGCTCTTGAACAAACACTGTCACACTGATCGTTATTATTTTTACGATGCATTTCATTTACTTAATTATTGTCTATTTGTTGTCCATTGTGTCTGTTATTTGTGCTTCACTTCCTTAAACATTTGCTCCCCCTGCTGCCCCACCACAGCTATCGCTCACCACCCTCCCCATCTGTTGCTGACCTGCCAGCTCTACACTCATTTAGCCGAGTGGCAGGCTGCCAGTTATTATTGTTGACTCAGTTGCCCCCCACTGCTTCCTCACAATTAGCGACAACTGCGCCAGGTAGCTGTTGTCTGGATTGCCTTGCCTTTACTCCGTAGCCGCAATCCCGCTAAGTTGTAAATACTTAAACTGGACAGTGGACCAACTCAACTACAATGGGCACCAACTTCAGAAAATTCTACCAATATTTCATAAGATACAACTCAAGTCTGTGTGCAAACTTCAAACATGTCCTCTGTCCAAAAACACCACCCATTACCACAGGGTCAATTGTATATATAAATAATGTCAAAGTTGCACCACTTCCCAAATGTATACAATCAAATAATTTTGTGTCAATCCGTTTTGGAAAAATAACGAAGTGCCTTCTTTATTGATTGTCTTAAAAGAATCACAGCCAACGCGTTTCGTTCTGCAAACAGAACTTCTTCAGGGCATTCTTAAAATTCCACGACACCACTAGGTGATTGATGCATTAGATAGTTGTCTTTCACTGCAAATTATCCTTTAGGGGTTATACTCATATATCTCCTCCATGTGCTTCGACGTCACTTCGAAATGGAACAATTATATAATAAACTATTCGTGTCCACGTCGAACTCAGATCACCAAACAAGTGTAATATTGTGATCTGATGATCACTTGAATCGCTCCAATAAGTATATATATGGGGCACAGAACACACAGTACCTTATCAAGGAGTGAGTACGTCATAAGTGCGCGCACTTATGACGTGAACGATACGCATTTATAACGATTGACTTCCCGTCCCGCGTTCGAACCTCGGGCGGGAATTATAATGCCGAGAAAATAAGTCGGACGTACTCACTCCTTGATAAGGTACTGTGTGTTCTGTGACGTCGAGACCCAGTGGTAAGAAGGAAGGTCAGGACCACCGAAGCACAGAAACTTAAAGTCCTGGGAACACATGGATGCCCAGACGACATATTATATGACGTCTCGGGCTCTGCTTCCTTGCGTACCGTTAGGATGAAAAATAGACGCAATATGTGTCTCAACAGATCAAGCATACCAAAAACAAGCAATGATCTTACTCCCAATGAGATAGTGATACTAGGGGAAGGCTCAGACTATGCAGTTAACCCTTTCTCAGACGATTTGGCAGGCTGGTCAGAGCCCTTAGCCCCGCAAATGCTCCCTTGGCCAAGAGAAGGCTCTTTTGAGCCTCAGTACATGGCAACAGCAGTTGAATGTATCCTCAAAGGAGCAGGAGATGAGGATTGGGACTATGACTACATGAGGGAGAGCCTGAAGGTCTGGCAAAAATATGCCCGCCAGCATGACTCTACAGGACCTATAGTGCAACACATAGGGGTCACGCGCCAGATGCCCCTGCTATGCAAAAATGTCACTGATCCCCCCATCTATATCCCATGGTCTACATTAGACAAAGAAAATCTCAAAAAGCAACTCCCACCCCTCACTGAGGGTGCGGGGAAATGGATTGCGGCTTTTGAAAATTACACCACAGGTAACAACATAGCTATAGGAGATGTAAAAAGCCTGCTGATCTCCCTCATGGGAGAAGACGCAGAAGATCTCTTTACACGTGTCCATGCCAATCTTACAAAAACAAACACCAAACATGATGGTGTTTCCTTTAATGAGATTAGAACACTAACATGGACTGAGTTGCGCAGGAAATTCCCTGATGTTCCCGACATTGGGGCTCTATTGTCACAAACTATGCAACCAAATGAAGACCCTGCCAACTATCTCTCCAGAATGAAAGAGAAATGGCACCAGGAGTTAGGGCAACGATGGGACGCAGCTGGAGGGTATGGGAGATTATTTTATCACACAATAAAGAAAGGTTTACCCACTGAAGTGCAGGAAAAATTAGATGGCATTGTAGCAATGGAATGTAAGCCAAGGGCTGAGATACAAGACCACATTATACATTACTGCAAGAAGAGACAGGAACAGGAGAAGAATAGACAGCTGGCCATAGAGAATGCCGCTGCCAAATTGGTGCAGCAGAAACTCAATAAGAAAAAAGACAATACAGACACAGTCATGTTTGCAGCACCGGTCACTCAAATGACAGCAGTAACATCCTTCCCCCAGGCTGCCATGAATGCTCTTGCAAGCAATGCCCAACCTGCCCCACAACAGGTTCAAGCACCACCTGCCGTACAATACATACAAGCCCAACCCCAGCCTGCCATACAGTATGTCCAGCCACAACCACAGCCAATGGTACAATACATGCCAGCACCACCTGCTTACAGTACCAACACACAGCCCTATTACAATAACAGACCAAATATGAACAGGAACACGGGTGTACCAGGAAGAGGGCGAGGGATGGGACAACCAAGGTTTCCACAACAGCCAGGACAAGGGACACCACTGCTCATCTGCTACTATTGTCAGAAACCAGGCCACATACAGAGAGATTGCCACTGTAAAATGCGTGATTTGGGTCAGCAATATATGGGTCCTGGCTACCAAGCACCAGCACCATTCCAACAACAGCAGCGCATGCAACAACATCTTCAACAGCCCCAAATATTATACTCTTATGCACAACCAGCACAGCAGCAACAAGTGCAGCTCCAAGCGCCCATAATGGCTCAGGTTCAGCCAACAGTCCAACAAGTGCAGGTTCCAATGCAACAGCCACAGCCACAGCAAGTACCTGCTTATCAAGTGGTCCCCCAAACACAAAACAATGTACCCCTAGGAGGAACGATTGTTGCCTCCAACAACCCCTTTACCCAGGGCACCATCCAGCAATATCAGGCTGGAGGATACACTGGTTAGGACAGCCCACAGACAACTCTTGTGTGCCCAATTTTGTCCTGCACAAGCAATACTGAAGAGGACCCTATTGCAAGTGTTGTGATAAATAACAAAACATATAGCTTTCTTGTTGACACAGGTGCCACATACTCCTGCATTACAGGTGGCCCTCTGCCCATTTCTAACAAAACAGCGGACACACAGGGATTTTCTGGGGCAATAGCAAGGGTCCCCTTCACCAAGCCAGTATCAATGGAGATAGGAGGCCATGTAGTGGAACAGCCTCTGCTCTATTCACCCAGGTCCCCAGTCAATCTTTTAGGACGTGACCTCATGGCCAAACTAAACATGACCATCCACTTTGATGACAACGGAACAATGATTTGCTCCATACCAGGCACCCCACTAACTAGGATAATGGCAGTCACTGCACAGTCTTCCTTAGACAGCCAGGTCAGAGCACGTCCAGTGGATGAGCACGCCTTCTCTGCAGCTGTCCACACTATTGTCGCCACCACTCCCGAATTACAAGGCCGCACTGTTCAGTTACCAAAAGAGTTCCTTTTCAGACCCCAAGTACCAGACTCACAGGTATTAGACAAACACCTGACCCTTGACATCTGCGCCCTTGAGGTAACACCGACCTACGGCGCATTCCTGGCATGCGATGACAACGCTCATACTTGGGCTTGTGTCATTTTCATTGAGCCTAAAGGGTTGGTCAGAGACATTTCAGATGCCCAGTTATTTGGATCCCCTGAAGACTACTCCAAGACAGAGATTATCTATCAAAACAATGTGCCTATCTCAGTAACAGTGGAGATTAGGACACCAACAGTCACCCCTAGCTATGACTCTGCCCGAGAGGCAGATCTGGCTCAAGTACCTGCACATCTTTGGACAACAGGCCCAAACGATGTAGGCCTTATTAGCTCTGCCGCGCCATTTAAGATAACTCTTAAACAAGGCGCTATCCTGCCTAGAATAAAACAGTATCCCTTGTCCAAGGCCGCAGAGGAGGGTATTGCCCCTACCATACAAGCATTGCTGGATCAAGGAGTAATATATACTTGTATCTCTCCTTGTAATACGGCCCTTTTCCCTGTGCGTAAGGGGAAGACAAATCAATGGCGTCTAGTTCATGATCTGCGCGCCATTAACAACATAGTTGTACCCGAGTTCCCCATTGTCCCTGACCCCTCTGTCATCCTCACGAATGTCCCCCCCGATGCACAGTACTTTTCTGTCATCGACCTGAAAAATGCGTTTTTCAGCATTCCCCTGCACCCAGACAGCCAATACCTATTGGCTTTCACATTCAGAAATGTGTAATTAACATACCGAAGATTAGCCCAGGGGTACTGTGAGTCCCCTAGCGTCTTCAACAGGGTTGTCAAAGAAGACTTGTCCAATTTTCAATGTGACAGCACCCTGCTGCAATATGTCGATAACATACTGCTTTGCAGCCCCACAGAACAACAATGCAGGAAAGACACCATCTTCTTACTCACCACCCTAGCACAAAGAGGATACAAAGTTGACAAACAGAAGCTACAATATTGTCAGAAAGAGGTACACTATCTAGGTCAGCTACTGTCAGCATCAGGCAGACGAGTCACTCCAGGTCGAGTTGAGGCAATAAAAGGCACTTCTGAACCCCAAACAGTTAAAGACATGCAAAAATTCCTCGGCCTGGTTAACTATGTCCGCCAGTGGGTCTTTGATTTCGCAACAATAACTGCCCCATTGCTGAAAGCTGTAAAAATGGGCAAGGACAGACACAATAAAATTGAGTGGACACCTGAAATGAGAACAGCCTACACCCAGCTCAAAGATGAGATAACAAATGCACCAGTGTTAGGATCACCTGATTACACAAAATAATTCTACCTATTCACTCACTGTGGTCTAGTCATGACTGCAGTACTCACTCAGAAATACCCCATGGGCCATAAGCCCATTGCCTACTTCAGCGGCATGCTGGACGCTGTCATGAAAGGTCATTACCCCTGCGAGCAGGCCCTTGCTGCCGCAGCATTTGCTGTTGAGAAAAGCACCCCCATTGTAATGGGTTCCCCACTGACTATGTACACCGAACACGCCGTCTTTGCAATAATACAAAAAGCCAACTTTAACAACACAAAGAGTGTCAGGTTACGAAGTCATACTGTCATTACCTTCTCTGAAAATTGTCAAATGCCACATAGTAAACCCTGCAACATTTTTTGCCCATCCAATTGCCACCTCAGATGATGACACCCATAATTGTGCCACATATTCACCAGATGAGTCAGGAGCAGCAAAAGAGGATCCCCTGCCAAATAGCACTGTATATTTTGTTGATGGCTCCTCTACCATTGATCAAGAAACAGGAGTCCGGTACACAGGAGCTGCAGTAGTTAAAGCACAGCAGAATGATTCCTCTGATTCCATAGACATTGTACAGCAGCTTACATTACCATCACATTATTCTTCCCAGGCAGCTGAACTGGTAGCCCTCATAGCTGCCTTAAACATTGGAGCTGAGGACCGCATTACAATTTATTCCGATTCTGCATATGTCACCACAACAACACACTCCAGCATCCTCCGCTGGAGAAGGCGCAGCTTCCTTAAATCAGATGGTACACCTGTCATTCACAAGACGTTATTAGAGGAACTTATTGAGGCCCTTACACTACCAGCTGAAGTAGCCGTAGTCAAATGCGCAGCGCACACTAATGGCCAAGATTTTGTCTCCAGAGGTAACGCCCTGGCAGATTGGGCAGCTAAGGCTGCAGCCAGAGGTCCCCCAGCAACAGGCCCCCCACTTCAAACAACACCAGAAGTTCCATTTGCCCCCATTTTACTTTCCCAAACACTACCTCCAACAGAGCATGACACCAGCAATGAAGGTATTTCAAAAACACCATCCCAATTACCAACTCCATTTGACATTGACACAACACAGCAATATGATCACACTGCACAGTTACACCTCAGAGAAATGCAAGAAAGTGCACCAGATCAAGAGAAAGAGTTGTGGAAGAAGAGGGGAGTACAACAGGACTCCGCCGACTTCATTTACAGACAGACAATAACAGGGAAACCTGTGATGCCACAGGCCTTATTGCAAGTGGCGTTGGACCAACTCCACCTCCCGACGCATGTCACCCGAGATAACATGTCCACCACCTTGCAAACAGACTGGTTCATTCCCAATGCCCATGAACAGATACAATTGTATGTTAATAAATGTCTCATTTGCCAACAATATTCCCCAAACCCGACTCTCAAAACTGTTGCTTCCACAATTCCTAGACCATCTGGCCCCTTCAAAGAGCTACACATTGATTATGTCGACATGATCGACCACTGCCAAAATTACCGCTATCTCATTGTAGTAGTGTGTCCATTTTCACGCTGGATCGAAGCTGGACCTTGCGTCCACTGCGATGCCAAAGCAGCTGCCACATTCCTACTCCGTGATGTCATTACTCGCTGGGGCGTTCGAGACGCCATCCGGTCCGACAACGGAAGTCATTTTTCAAACGCCATCTTTTCCTCCCTGACCACAATGCTAGGCATTAAACACAAACTGACATCAGCTTATCACCCACAAAGCAACGGTATTTGGAAACGCCTCAACGGCTTGCTCAAAAATAAAATAAGCAAAATAAGCGCCACAATAGGAAAGAAATGGCTTTATTGCCTACCCATAGCACTCTTTGCACTAAGAAACTCCCCAAGTTCGGATCACCACCTCACGCCCCATCAGCTTGTCACTGGATGATCCATAAATGTAACAGTTCCATCCACACGCCCTAAAACAGATAGTGAATCATCCTCAGAGATAGTTAGGGCCGAACTTTACCAATATCTGTGCCAACTAACAAGCGCAGCGCAGTTCCTTTCTACCCAGGTATCCAAGAGGAAAGACAAGGGCCCCACCGATCCTGAGCTCCCACCAATCCGTCCCGGGACACTGGTCTTCGTCCGGAAAAACGTCAGGCGTTGGAAGGATCCCAAGTTCGAAGGTCCCTTCCAGGTGATAGACTCATCACCAACTGCAGTATGAATAACTGAGAGAAAAGCATGGATCCATCGCAGCCACGTCCGCTTAGACCCCGCACCACCAACTCAGCCAATGGACTAGAGGAGGGACGGGACATACCATTGGTACTACTCCACGAAGACAGCGGGCTTCCATCCTCCTTTGATGAAGAAGACAATGAGCATCGCGTGCTTACAGTCGAGGATGATAATGGAGATGCCAAGTTATGTATTTCACTTGTCTTAACGTTTTGTTTTATTGCTACAGTGACTTTGGCAGTATTTAACTGGTACATGTTTTATCTTACAACCATTAGGCTGTATTATTCTGCAGATGCTACCACACCATTTTCAGGACAATCAGTTGTGCCACCAGACCGAAAAAACTTCCCACACCACACCGAAGATCCACCACTCCCACATTGTACCACTGATAGCGCACACACTAGTACACACCCCACATCCACAGCTGCTGCCCTGATCCCAAGTACTGCTACTACTCCATGGGATGGTATTCTGGATCTCACAATAGGTCCCCAATTGCCCCGCCGTTCCCCTCCCCGCAATAACCGTAGAGTTAAACGAGGTAGGCCAAGGTTATGGAGGACCCGTAGACCAAAGCCTGAGGCCACACAAGATTGGGCCACCGCTCTTCAGGACACAATGGTTCACATTGCACACCATCATCCTAGGTCCGATTTCCATTCCACACGTCCTGACAAATTCGATCAGGATCATGGAGCCCATGATGCCCTGTTAGATAACATGTGGTACCGGCATATGTCCAAAATAGGGAAAAAGGTAACAAAAGAAGCAGGTTTTGTGTGATCACACATCCCTCATGCAGTAGGCGCAGACAAAATGATTTTCCCAAAAGAAGTACCACCCCCAACCGCCAAATGTCTCCTCCATCTGTTCCTTTGCCGTATATACGGCCAAATACAGCTTTTGTCAGCAGAAATGGACACTGTGTTTGTAAACACCACAGCATGGGATTCTAACTATCTTACTCACACGGTTGTCACTGACGTGTCACAATTCGAGAGAAATAATGAGAATTTGAATAGGTGGGAAACACCTCTCCTATTAAATTATGAGCATGAGTTTAAGGCATCAGGGTTTTTCACTTTTACATCACCCCCGACAGTATGCAAAGAAAGAACAGACAAACAACTCCACAACAAGCCCCCGATACACAACGACAATACATCGCACGCTGCCCAATGCCCCTGTCGGTATAGGTCTGTGCTACTCTTGCAGGCCCATGTTTATTTCAACAACAAATGGCACGGCCCAGACGCCCTGATATGTAAGGCAGCTTCCTTGGGAGAACCCTTTGCAAAAACAGAGCATCAACAGAATGTTGATTGGGATGTTGAGACACAGTGTGAGGAGGTGAGGGCACAGGAAGCTAGAAGGTACACCTTTGGTAAAAGGAAAGAATACAAATGGAAGAGAGCATATAAACTAAAACATCCTCTCCTTTGCTTCCTAGGTAACGGTACACTCCCTGTGGGCAGCAACACCAACTGTAACACAACAATTTTTAATTTGGACCTCCAAGACGGCACCTCCAGCCTCATGGACATCTTTTGGGCATGCGGAGAACGCATCTATGTCCAGTTGCCTCCTCAATGGAAGGGCCTATGCACCATGGTCACTATGCATGAACTGCATCTCGTTGTCCCGGCATCCAACATTTCCCAAGTGCTTGAACACCCCATGACAGGTGATGTCACCCTGCTCCACCGGCACCGAAGGAGTGCTCAATATTTTGCTAACGATGCCTTTAAGGAAGTTCCTGAAGAGTTTCGCCTGTTCAATGGCGCCCAGGAATTCTTTGGGGGCCTGTGGCCCATTTGGCAAACATCTGCTAATGCCCGGTGGCTGCAGGTCACACGCTACGAACTAATGACTCTGATCAACAACACCCGAGATGGGTTCAACGCAATACAGGAGGAATTACGGCCTATAAGGCTTATGGTTCTAGAGCATAGATATGTTCTAGATCAGCTCACAGCTATGCGTGGTGGGGTATGCGCTTCCATCGGGAAAAGCTGCTGCACGTTCATACCATCGAATGATGCCGCTAACGGGTCACTTGCTAAGGCCATTGAGGACCTGGACAATCTGGGAAAAAAGATGCGTGACGAGGGCGGTGCCGCTGCAGATCCTATTACGGACTGGTTCAACTTGGACTGGATGCCTTCATGGCTATCTGCTATCTTGAAAATTGTGTTACCTATTTGTTGTGTCATCATGTTAATGTGTTGCGGTGCACAGGTAATAATTAGGTGTGTCAACAGATGTAGCACCAAAGCAGTAGGGATGAATTACGTTAACACAGGAATTTACCACAATGCAGACTATCAGGACATGCACCGCGTTCCTGGGGATGGGAATGGGCAGATCCACGTACAACTCATAGAACAAGCTTCCCCTGACGCTTCTCCCAACACACCCACAGCTCCACCAGTTCCACCACATAGATACGCCTTGAGGGAGGAGCATGACGCTCACGAGTATGACCAGTTAGTTGGCGACGATGGTGGAGAATATGTTACCATAACACCAGAATTGCCACCCCCGGTTGCATGCCTGCACGTTAATGACCCACTCAGCATGCACCAGACCCCAGAGGGTCCTGCAAAGTATTATATCCGAGATGTGTTCAACAATGAACAAGAGGAGGGATATGAAGGAGGGTCCCGAGGGTCCCATCTTACCATCTAACTAAGAAACCCATATCTGACTTTGCACTACCCACCAAACATGACACTCCTAGATAGGCCCCACCAGTCAGGCCCTGATAAATGTCCTAAATTGTCCACTTTCCTTCATCCTCTTAGCACATCTCACATAGGCCCAAGCCCACCTTCTTAGATACCTATACATAGGCCCAAACATGCCACTTTAGACACACACACATAGGCCCAAAAAGCCCAGTGCCTCCTGCTATCACTTTTTAATAAAACAGATCTCGTAGGCTTCACTAAGCTGACAGCAGAGACCTGTGCCATCCACCGCGACACCACACCAGCCCCCCTTGTAAATTTCCACAGTTACGAGAATAAGATTAGCCCCCACCTACGTGACATTCTGCTGGTACATCTGGCTGTTTCACAAGCAAGGTTTGCAATATTTTTAGTTATGAAACTTTCCGCGCTTGCTTAACTGAAACTGGAAAAGGCGGCAACGTGACCGAGAATTAATATATAAAATATTAATTTCTGAGCATTTTACGGTAAAAGTTATCCTTTGTTTACTTTTTGCGGTCAAGAGCACTGACCACCTGCTAAAAGCTTAGTTTCACCATGATACCACTTCTCGGTTTTATATAAAACTTTCCACAGTTACTGTAAGCGGGCGGTCAAGGGCCCGCGTCAGAACTCACGTCAGACGTGGGTACAAGTTCTGCATTTAACCATATAAAAGAGCTGCGCCCAGGGTGCGGCTCCGAACTCTCTTCACACCAGTGCCTTGCTGCATTGTGAGGGTTCCCGATCGATCGTCCTTGTGACTGGGCCTAGAACTTCTACTTCCAAGGTGGTAATGCTCTTATCTGATTATTTTGCCTTTTGGCTTTATCAGCTTATCTGATTATTTTGCCTTTTGGCTTTATCAGCTTATCTGATTAATTTGCCTTTTGGCTTTATCAGCCTATCTGATTATTTGCCTTTTGGCTTTGTCAGCCTATCTGATTTAGCTCATCCAAACCCAAGCCATTGCATTTATTTTAGCTTAAACTGCGTAGACTTGAATGGTGTTGCTTTCTTAAGAAAAGATTTGCCTTCTAGGCACTAGCCTACCCATCCTCTTTAAATTCAGGGTTGCTCTTTAGGCAGCTGCTCATAGCATAATATTTAGACATATATTTGCTTCTCTTGAACAACTGATTTATAACATTGCCAATGCATTTATGTTTCATCCTGCTCATGTGTTGATGGGCAACATTTAAATTGAATTGCTTTCTATGCTTTTGAACTGCTTAAATAAAGAAGTCACTGTATTTTACATCGTGGTTCTTTCTTTCCAAGTGAACGAGCAGAGTGGGGGTCAGGCTCTCTGGAGTCGGTAAGCAGAAGGGTGTGGCCATCCAAAATTACCCTCATCAGTGGTGCCCAAAAAGGACCCTGGGGAATTCCGCTTGATCCATAACTTATCCAACCCCAGGGGTCAATCGTTGAACGATGCAATTGATGGGGCCCTGTGCACTGTGAGATACGCGTCATTGGATCAGGCGATTGCCATGTTGCAGTCGCTTGGCCCAGGCACGTTGCTAGCGAAATCTGACATAGAATCCGCCTTCCGTTTACTGCCAGTTCATCCTCAAGATTTCCATCTTTTGGGGTTCCAGTTAGAGGGGAAGTTCTACATGGACAAGTGCATGCCAATGGGGTGTTCGGTCTCTTGCTCATATTTTGAGAAATTCAGCTCTTTTCTAGAGTGGGTTTTCAGGCAGGTTACTGGGCACCACTGGGTATTGCACTATTTGGATGACTTCCTGTTGTTAGGGGCGCCAGGGTCACAGGAGTGTGACAAGGCTTTAGAAGCATTCTGCGCGCTCATGCGTGAATTCGGGGTCCCCCTGGCGCCAGGAAAGACAGTGGGGCCGGCCACACAAATTGAGTTTCTGGGCATAGAGCTGGATTCAGTGGAGGGCGTATCACGCCTGCCACTGAGTAAGGTAAAAGGTTTCACGATAGCCTTGGAAGATTGCTTGAGTAAAGAAAAGGTCACTTTACATCAACTGCAGAAGGCAGTGGGAATGCTTAATTTCGCGTTATGAATCATTCCAATGGCCCGCCCCTTTTCACGTTCTATTGCACAAGCAATGTCTGGTTTGAAGGAAAGCCATCACCATACTCGGTTGTCCAGCGAGGTAAAGCAGGACATGCGGATTGGGATGGCATTCCTGCGTGATTTCAATGGCACTGTAGTGTGGCCCAGCCCCGCTAGGTCCAGCCCAGACCTCGACCTCATGACAGACGCTGCTGGGAGTGAGGGTTTTGGTGCCATTTTGGGCCCATAGTGGGCAGCACAACGTTGGCCAACTTGGTGGGTTGACGCCGGTATAACAGGTAACATTGGATTCTTGGAACTGTTTCCCATTTTGGTGGCCCTGACCATTTGGCCTCACCAGTTTCACAATCAATCAGTGGTTTTCTGGTCTGATAATATGGCAGTGGTGGAATGCATTAATCAGCAGTCCACTAATTGTAAGATGATGCTTCGCTTGTTAAAGGAGATAGTGCTCCAATGCATGAGATTAAATGTGATGTTTAAGGCAAGGCATGTCCCGGGAGTACTCAATCACGCTGCTGATGCATTGTCTCGTTTCAAGATGCAGGTTTTCAGGTCCTACCACCCAGGAGCAACGGACAGTCCAACGCCTTTTCAGAGCATCTGTGGCAACTTGGTGCCCCAAACTATCGGACCTTGTGGCAGCTAGCCTAGCACCCAGGACTAGGCGGGCCTATGAGGGGGCTTTTAACACTTACTGCAATTTTCTAGGAGATGACTGGGAGGGGGCATGGTATGAGCCAACGTCTGTAATATCATTTATCAAGGAATTGAGGAATGGGGGGCGTTCGGTGGCCTGCGCTCGACGCCACATGGCGGCAATAGCCTTCTTTGCAGTGATGCAAGGCCATAGGGATCCCACGGGCTCTTTTGTAGTACAGAGGGCACTGAAAGGGTGGCAACGCCTGCAAGGTCCCCAGCCGGACATCCGGCACCCTATTAGCATGGAGGTATTGTCAGACCTCATGGAGACAGTAAAAACAGTTTGTAGATCCACTGGGGCGGTCCAACTCTTCAGGTCTGCTTTTTCCCTCGCCTTCTATGGTGCCTTCAGGGTGGGGGAACTGGTGGCGCGTAACAAGCACGATTGGCAGGGTCAGTATCCTTATCAATTCCCAAGTCCAAGACTGACCAGAACGGGAGGGGGGATCATGTTATTCTGCACAAAGCTCAAGGGAGCGCATGCTGTCCGGTAGGCAACCTAGAGGCTTATCTGGCCTCCAGGCCACCAGGCGCAGGAGGGCCACTATTCATCCACCAGGATGGGACCCCCCTCACAAAATTTCAGTTTGGTAGGATATTGACATTGGCGCAGGGGGCGCCAGGCCTGGATACAGCCAAATTTGGTACCCATTCTTTTAGGATTGGGGCAGCCACTGAGGCCACGGCTCGGGGACTGCAGGGACTTGAAGTTCAAAGAATAGGGCGTTGGTCTTCTGACTGTTACAAGCGATATGTGCGTTTGCACCTGCTTTAAGTGTAATTTGCTAATAGTCGCTTTTGTTTAAATTTCCTGCAGTTTCCACGTCCTGTGCCGCAGGAGGGGAGCTAGCCGTTGTCCGCCGGTCATCGCAGCCTCACCCACTCCAGGTCCCTGCCTGGGGGCCAGGCCACAAAGAAGTCTGGATTGTAGGTCATTCATATGTAAGCAGGCTAAACCACCATTTTTTCACAGGAGATTTCGCGGACATGGCCCGCCAGGCGGGTTTCAAGGTGTCACTGCATGGACAAGGGGGATTGCGATTATGCCAGTTTCGTAATGTTTTTGGTGCTTGGTTAGCCAGGACTCCGGCGTCGTCCGCTGTAGTAATAGTGCACTTGGGAGGTAATGACCTGGTACACCTGGGTAGGAAAGGCGTGGTGGAGGCCCTGATCACGGAAATGGGATGGTTTGCCAAGAGGTGCCCCACAGGCAGTGCTGGTGTGGTCCCACATGATCCCGAGGTTTCAATGGCGGGGGGCCGAGTCAGCGTGGGCACTAAATCACTCCGTGAAGAGAATTAAAAACAGGATTGATAGGCTTTTTCGGTCTCCCAAGTTGCAGACGATGGCACATGGGTGCATCCGGGGGGAGCGGTTTTTTCTCCAGGACGGGGTTCACCTCTCTAAACTGGGCAATGAGTATTTCATTGAGAACGTGTTAGCCTGGATGTTAGGGGCCAAGGACAGCGCATGACCTTTGTCAGCAGGAGGAGGGGGGCCAGATAGTCGGTCAACTATACTGGCCTGTGGCGGTAAGGTCATGATTGGTCGGTCATATTTTCCATCTCTTAGTAGGCATCCCATTATTTAATGGGGACGCCTGGGGGGAGGACAGTGGTCTCTCATCACACTCCAGGGGGCGTTACGGCCGGTAGGCTGAAGGGTGCGGGGGTAGGAAGTTCCGCTTCCGGCAGGCCCTTTGGCCAATCCCCGCACAGGCGCATGGGCGCCAAGTTGGCATAACATCAGTCCCTGGGAGGTAGTATTGGAGGACGTAGGGTGGTGCCCGAGTAAAGGAATCGGATGGGCAACCAGGCCTCCTGCGCAAGGTCAATCCGGTAAGAAGGGGGACCTAGCAAGTAGTTGGGACCAGTCATGACCTTGCATGTAGGCTCATCCGGGATACGCAGAAAACAAATTGTACATATTTCAGTTTAGGTTAGGTACGGCTATGTATTAGACATCCGTTAAGGTTAGCCATAAAAATGTGTGAATACATTGTATATGAAATGTATAAAGTTGTTGAATATGTGTGGGTTTTCTGTGTATTGAAATGTGTTATTAAAAATGTTATTATGATTTTTAATTTTAATAAAATACGGCCGGGGTTCTATGACCCCTAATCCAACATCTGTGTTGAATGATTTATTATCTGTGCCTCGGGGGAAAGGGGGGGGACGGGATGTACCCCCGGGTCTCTGGAGGGAAGGTTGGGGTCAACCTGCTGGTAAGGGACTCGGCAATACCTGGCCATATGCTTTCTCCAGCCACCGGAAGAAAATTAAGGGATAACTTTTGGCAACACCACCCTTTCTTTCTCTTTTTAATTCCCTATATATTCTTAAGTCACTGGTCACTTGCTCTTTTGCACAAGTACTGTTAAATTTAGCTCCATTCCTATTAGCATGTTCTGACAATAAAATGTGCCAAGTGTGAGGTGTCCTCTATGCCGTTTTTAGGTCTCGCCTGAGCCAGCGCGCATGCGCTGCTCTGGCGAGACTTTTAGTAAGCGGGTTTTGGAAGTGCAAACAGTGGCTTTTGCTGCGGACTAGCCTGCGTTCACGCGAGCGTGCACGCGCGATCAGGCGCCATATGGCTTCCCTCGCCATCTGGACGCTCGCGTGAACGCAAGCTGGTCGCCAGCAAAAGCCACTGTTTGCCCTTCCAAAACCCGCGATTACTTTCATTTTCACGGCCGCGCGGCCGTGTCAGTTTCACGGCCGCGCGGCCAATGCTTGTTATATTCCGTCCTTGTTTCTGATTCGTATTTGCATGCTTTAGTTACGTGCACTATTCTTAAAGGTGATATCAACCTTGTGATTTTAGCTAAATGCATTCATTTTCAAGTAAAACTAAATCTGTACAGTTTTGAAACTGCATTTTATATCTTGGACAGCTGTTCCGTGCGTGTCACTGACTGAACAAGCTCGCCTGTTTTAACTGAGGATGTGGCCCCAGCCTTTAGGCAATTGCGAAGAGGTTTCGGTTTTCTTTTCATCACGTGCAGGACCACCCGGTTGTCACTCGAGTTTTAATGCTGACTCTGACACAGGCCCTGGTGTTGAATTAAAGCCCTGGTGTTGAGTGACGGTTATGGGGCCCCATCGATCAGTGCTTTGAAGCCGGTAAGAGACGGTAGTAGCGCATATTCATAATGTATTGTATCTGGCGCTCGACACGCCGTTTCCTCTTATACTGGACGGTAAAAGCCAAGGTGACTAAGGGCTTGAAAACCACCCTGTGGGGCAGTTAGCAGCTTTTGATGTGTGTATGTATATGTGTTTTTTGGGGAGAGGGTGCGGTGGGCGATGGGGGTGGAAACATTTTTCTCATTATTATAAACGGCGACAAAACCCCCAAACAACATTTGTTTTCCATTCCCTTGCAGGAAGTGAGGTCTGCTCTCCACATTTTATAGATTTCACAATCTCCCTTGCATGTCCAAGTCTGCCATTGCTGGTGCATGGCCCCAAATGGCATCAATGTTGTGTGCCGTGCCCCCTCTAAAAGAGTTCTCTTGCAGGACAAGACCTGGGCGACATCGCATCCGCTTCTCCTACGTTGCCTTAAATTCTTTTAGGGTGAAAAAGAAGTAGTGGTGCTTTGGCATAATGAAACCAAAAGCAAAGATGCTACTGTAGGCAAAAGTCATCTTTGGTGGTAGCGGCCTGCAGTTTAGTGCTTCATCAACAACTTGATAAGAGCTCCCCACTTGTTCAATTAAGTTCCGGAGATCGCCTCCCACCACCCCTCCCCCACACACACAAAGTTCGAGTCTAGTTGCTCCTTGCGCTTGATGCCCCCTGCCTGGGGATGTGTAGTTACATCAAGGGCAGAGATCCATGCAGTGCAGCGCATCTTATCTTGCAGGCAGACTGCCTCTGGGCACGCCCAGGGTGGGAGAGCAGGAGCCCGCTGCCCAGCCACGTGCCCTCGGCCTCATTAGCTGCAGATTTCTGATCCATCGCCGTGGAGCGGAGCAATCAGGGAGAAAGGATGGGGAGCAGCAGACCCTGTAAGTGGAGTGGCGCCGGGCCTCTCTGGGCTTTCAAACATTAATGGCAACACTCGGAAAAGGATCCTGGCAGGAGCTTTCCGCCTGCAGCACAACGCCAAAAAAGCTGTATAAAATAGGCCGACGGTAGTGGGAGGGGGATATGGTATACGCGCCCTTTTTAGGTCTCGGCCTGCACCAGCGCTTGCGCTGGTCTGGCCGAGAGTTTTAGTAAGCGGGTTTTGGAAGTGCAAACACTGGCTTTCGGCTGGCGACCAGCTTGAGTTCACGATGGCGCAGCACGCGCAGCTGCCATCTGTTGTTTCCTATCTCTTCCTCATTTCCTCGTCATGGCTCATTAACTCTCTGGACTCTGATGTTTCAATCGCAGCAGCAGCTCACATTACCAACTGACGGCCCTGGACTACAGTCACATGAAAAACAACAGCGATTAGCATTGAAATGCAAGCTTTTTTTGTCTAGTTAGAAATATTGCTTCGGTGGGTTGATTTCACCTTATATCGCTATTTGTTTTATATTGGGAGTCACAGCCTAATTACCAGTATTTTTGTCTCTCACTGTTTTTTTTTAAATATTTATTCGCGCAAAGCACAAAGCTATATTTAAGGTTACTTTTTCCGCGCCACTTCTTCACTCTATTTAAACTCCACACCCCCCCACTCTTATTGTCTCTCTCCTTCTCTCTCTCTCCCCTCTCTAATTCTCTCTCTACTTAATTAACTCTCCCCTCTCTATCTTTTTAGCCTTTCATTCTCTCTCACCCCTTTATCTGTTTCTCTTTCAAACTCCTTCATTCACTCTCTCTCCCCTTCTTTCTCTCTCTCTATCCCGCTCCACTCTTTATTCTATGTACACCCTTTCTCTCTCTCTCTCTCTTTCTCTCTCACCACCCTCTCTAATTGGGCATTATATCTTCACTCTATCTCTCACTCGGCAACACCACAGCATCACTCAGCGCAACCACAGCATCAATCAGAGCCAGCACAGCATCACTCAGCACCAACACAACACCACTCAGCACCACCACAGCATCACTCAGCACCACCACTCAGCATCACCACAGCATCTCTCAGCACCACCACAGCACCACTCAGCACCACCACACCACCACTCAACACCACCACAGCATCACTCAGCATCACCACAGCATCACTCAGCACCACCACAGCATCACTCAGCACCACCACAGCATCACTCAGCACCACCACAGCATCACTCAGCACCACCACAGCATCACTCAGCACCACCACAGCACCACTCAGCACCACCCCAGCATCACTCAGCACCACCACAGCACCACAACAGCACCACTCAGCACCACCACAGCACCACTCAGCACCACCACAGCATCACTCAGCATCACCACAGCATCACTCAGCACCACCACACTACCACTCAGCACCACCACAGCATCACTCAGCACAGCACCACCACAGCATCACTCAGCACCACCACAGCACAACTCAGCACCACCACAGCATTACTCAGCATCACCACAGCACCACCACAGCACAACCACAGCCCCACCACAGCATCACTCGGCACCACCACAGCATCACTAAGCACCACAACAGCATCACTATGCACCACCACAGCATCACTCTGCACCACCACAGCATCACTCTGCACCACCACAGCATCACTCTGCACAACCACAGCATCACTCAGCACAACCACATCATCACTCAGCACCACCACAGCATCACTCAGCACCACCACAGCACCACTCAGCACCACCACAGCATCACTCAGCATCACCACAGCATCACTCAGCACCACCACAGCACCACTCAGCACCACCACAGCATCACTCAGCACCACCACAGCATCACTAAGTACCACAACAGCATCACTAAGCACCACAACAGCATCACTAAGCACCACCACAGCATCACTCAGCACCACCACAGCATCACTCAGCACCACCACAGCATCACTCAGGTAGGTCGCTCCCCCACCACACAGCTCCGCCTGTGTTGTCTGCCCGCTGCTCCTGCAGGTAAGATCGCCCTCCGCTTGTGATTTTGTCTCCCCTTTTTCCTTCTGTGCCCCTCGCTGCCCCATTGTCGTTGTGCCCGTGATTTTGTCTCCCCTTTTTCCTTCTGTGCCCCTCGCTGCCCCATTGTCATTGTGCCCGTGATTTTGTCTCCCCTTTTTCCTTCTGTGCCCCTCGCTGCCCCACTGTCGTTGTGCCCGTGATTTTGTCTCCCCTTTTTCCTTCTGTGCCCCTCGCTGCCCCATTGTCATTGTGCCCGTGATTTTGTCTCCCCTTTTTCCTTCTGTGCCCCTCGCTGCCCCACTGTCGTTGTGCCCGTGATTTTGTCTCCCCTTTTTCCTTCTGTGCCCCTCGCTGCCCCATTGTCGTTGTGCCCGTGATTTTGTCTCCCCTTTTTCCTTCTGTGCCCCTCGCTGCCCCATTGTCGTTGTGCCCGCGATTTTGTCTCCCCTTTTTCCTTCTGTGCCCCTCGCTGCCCCATTGTCGTTGTGCCCGTGATTTTGTCTCCCCTTTTTCCTTCTGTGCCCCTCGCTGCCCCATTGTCGTTGTGCCCGTGATTTTGTCTCCCCTTTTCCTTCTGTGCCCCTCGCTGCCCCATTGTCGTTGTGCCCGTGATTTTGTCTCCCTTTTTCCTTCTGTGCCCCTCGCTGCCCCATTGTCGTTGTGCCCGTGATTTTGTCTCCCCTTTTTCCTTCTGTGCCCCTCGCTGCCCCATTGTCGTTGTGCCCGTGATTTTGTCTCCCCTTTTTCCTTCTGTGCCCCTCGCTGCCCCATTGTCGTTGTGCCCGTGATTTTGTCTCCCCTTTTTCCTTCTGTGCCCCTCGCTGCCCCATTGTCGTTGTGCCCGTGATTTTGTCTCCCCTTTTTCCTTCTGTGCCCCCGCTACCTCTCGCCATTCCCGCCGCTGCATCCCCTGCGGCCCCGCCCCCCTGACTGCCCATTCGCTGCCCCTGCCTCCCGCCTCCCAGCTGCTCCTCCCTCCCACCTCCCCATAAATGGCGGCCGCTGCGCGGTGAGGAGAGCGACCCTTGACCTTGCCAGGTAGGTCGCTCCCCCACCACACAGCTCCGCCTGTGTTGTCTGCCCGCTGCTCCTGCAGGTAAGATCGCCCTCCGCTTGTGATTTTGTCTCCCCTTTTTCCTTCTGTGCCCCTCGCTGCCCCATTGTCGTTGTGCCCGTGATTTTGTCTCCCTTTTTCCTTCTGTGCCCCTCGCTGCCCCATTGTCATTGTGCCCGTGATTTTGTCTCCCCTTTTTCCTTCTGTGCCCCTCGCTGCCCCACTGTCGTTGTGCCCGTGATTTTGTCTCCCTTTTTCCTTCTGTGCCCCTCGCTGCCCCATTGTCATTGTGCCCGTGATTTTGTCTCCCCTTTTTCCTTCTGTGCCCCTCGCTGCCCCATTGTCGTTGTGCCCGTGATTTTGTCTCCCCTTTTTCCTTCTGTGCCCCTCGCTGCCCCATTGTCGTTGTGCCCGTGATTTTGTCTCCCCTTTTTCCTTCTGTGCCCCTCGCTGCCCCATTGTCGTTGTGCCCGTGATTTTCTCTCCCCTTTTTCCTTCTGTGCCCCTCGCTGCCCCATTGTCGTTGTGCCCGTGATTTTGTCTCCCTTTTTCCTTCTGTGCCCCTCGCTGCCCCATTGTCGTTGTGCCCGTGATTTTGTCTCCCCTTTTTCCTTCTGTGCCCCTCGCTGCCCCATTGTCGTTGTGCCCGTGATTTTGTCTCCCCTTTTTCCTTCTGTGCCCCTCGCTGCCCCATTGTCGTTGTGCCCGTGATTTTGTCTCCCCTTTTTCCTTCTGTGCCCCTCGCTGCCCCATTGTCGTTGTGCCCGTGATTTTGTCTCCCCTTTTTCCTTCTGTGCCCCTCGCTGCCCCATTGTCGTTGTGCCCGTGATTTTGTCTCCCCTTTTTCCTTCTGTGCCCCTCGCTGCCCCATTGTCGTTGTGCCCGTGATTTTGTCTCCCCTTTTTCCTTCTGTGCCCCTCGCTGCCCCATTGTCGTTGTGCCCGTGATTTTGTCTCCCCTTTTTCCTTCTGTGCCCCTCGCTGCCCCATTGTCGTTGTGCCCGTGATTTTGTCTCCCCTTTTTCCTTCTGTGCCCCTCGCTGCCCCATTGTCGTTGTGCCCGTGATTTTGTCTCCCCTTTTTCCTTCTGTGCCCCTCGCTGCCCCATTGTCGTTGTGCCCGTGATTTTGTCTCCCCTTTTTCCTTCTGTGCCCCTCGCTGCCCCATTGTCGTTGTGCCCGTGATTTTGTCTCCCCTTTTTCCTTCTGTGCCCCCGCTACCTCTCGCCATTCCCGCCGCTGCATCCCCTGCGGCCCCGCCCCTGACTGCCCATTCGCTGCCCCTGCCTCCCGCCTCCCAGCTGCTCCTCCCTCCCACCTCCCCATAAATGGCGGCCGCTGCGGCTGAGGAGAGCGACCCTTGACCTTGCCAGGTAGGTCGCTCCCCCACCACACAGCTCCGCCTGTGTTGTCTGCCCGCTGCTCCTGCAGGTAAGATCGCCCTCCGCTTGTGATTTTGTCTCCCCTTTTCCTTCTGTGCCCTCGCTGCCCCATTGTCGTTGTGCCCGTGATTTTGTCTCCCCTTTTTCCTTCTGTGCCCCTCGCTGCCCCATTGTCATTGTGCCCGTGATTTTGTCTCCCTTTTTCCTTCTGTGCCCCTCGCTGCCCCACTGTCGTTGTGCCCGTGATTTTGTCTCCCCTTTTTCCTTCTGTGCCCCTCGCTGCCCCATTGTCATTGTGCCCGTGATTTTGTCTCCCTTTTTCCTTCTGTGCCCCTCGCTGCCCCACTGTCGTTGTGCCCGTGATTTTGTCTCCCCTTTTTCCTTCTGTGCCCCTCGCTGCCCCATTGTCGTTGTGCCCGTGATTTTGTCTCCCCTTTTTCCTTCTGTGCCCCTCGCTGCCCCATTGTCGTTGTGCCCGCGATTTTGTCTCCCCTTTTTCCTTCTGTGCCCCTCGCTGCCCCATTGTCGTTGTGCCCGTGATTTTGTCTCCCCTTTTTCCTTCTGTGCCCCTCGCTGCCCCATTGTCGTTGTGCCCGTGATTTTGTCTCCCCTTTTTCCTTCTGTGCCCCTCGCTGCCCCATTGTCGTTGTGCCCGTGATTTTGTCTCCCCTTTTTCCTTCTGTGCCCCTCGCTGCCCCATTGTCGTTGTGCCCGTGATTTTGTCTCCCCTTTTTCCTTCTGTGCCCCTCGCTGCCCCATTGTCGTTGTGCCCGTGATTTTGTCTCCCCTTTTTCCTTCTGTGCCCCTCGCTGCCCCATTGTCGTTGTGCCCGTGATTTTGTCTCCCCTTTTCCTTCTGTGCCCCTCGCTGCCCCATTGTCGTTGTGCCCGTGATTTTGTCTCCCCTTTTTCCTTCTGTGCCCCTCGCTGCCCCATTGTCGTTGTGCCCGTGATTTTGTCTCCCCTTTTTCCTTCTGTGCCCCTCGCTGCCCCATTGTCGTTGTGCCCGTGATTTTGTCTCCCCTTTTTCCTTCTGTGCCCCTCGCTGCCCCATTGTCGTTGTGCCCGTGATTTTGTCTCCCCTTTTTCCTTCTGTGCCCCTCGCTGCCCCATTGTCGTTGTGCCCGTGATTTTGTCTCCCCTTTTTCCTTCTGTGCCCCTCGCTGCCCCATTGTCGTTGTGCCCGTGATTTTGTCTCCCCTTTTTCCTTCTGTGCCCCTCGCTGCCCCATTGTCGTTGTGCCCGTGATTTTGTCTCCCCTTTTTCCTTCTGTGCCCCTCGCTGCCCCATTGTCGTTGTGCCCGTGATTTTGTCTCCCCTTTTTCCTTCTGTGCCCCTCGCTGCCCCATTGTTGTTGTGCCCGTGATTTTGTCTCCCCTTTTTCCTTCTGTGCCCCTCGCTGCCCCATTGTCGTTGTGCCCGTGATTTTGTCTCCCTTTTTCCTTCTGTGCCCCTCGCTGCCCCATTGTCGTTGTGCCCGTGATTTTGTCTCCCCTTTTTCCTTCTGTGCCCCCGCTACCTCTCGCCATTCCCGCCGCTGCATCCCCTGCGGCCCCGCCCCCTGACTGCCCATTCGCTGCTCCTCCCTCCCACCTCCCCATAAATGGCGGCGCGCGCTGCGGACGTCGCAGCGGCGCGCCTAAGGCAAGCCCGTCTGCGCCCGTCCGCGACTGGACCGCGCCCAGCGCCAGAACCCCTGGCTCCCACCGATGCAACACTACTCGATGGACCTACGACACCGCCACCCTCACCGCACTCAATGCCGGCCGGAACCCTGCCTGCTACCGAGCCTCACCGAGACGCACCCACGGACCCTTCACCTGCCAAACCTGCCGATTCACCTGTCCCCGGACGTGCACCACCTCCGCCAAGTCGAGCACCAGCAGCAACCACCTGAAATGCATCCTGCTGAACACCCGCTCCGTCCACAGGCACGCCGTGGAACTCTGGGACCTGCTCGACGCAACAGCACCGGACATCGCCTTCCTCACCGAAACCTGGATGAACGCCTCCTCAGCGCCCGACATCGCCATAGCCATCCCGGACGGATACAAGATCACCCGGAGGGACCGCGTCAACCAGACGGGAGGAGGCATCGCCATCGTACACAAGAGCACCATCCGCATCTCGACTAACTCCGACGAGACCTTCACCGCCGCCGAACACCTACACTTTCAGATACACACTGACCCCAAGACCACCCTCCGAGGCACCCTCATCTACAGACCCCCGGGACCACGCACACTATTCAGCGAAGACATCGCAGACTTCATCAGCCCGCACGCCATGCCCTCCGCCGACTACATCCTCCTAGGGGACCTCAACTTCCACCTGGAGAACAACAACGACAGAAACACCACCGCCCTGCTGGACAACCTCGCCAACCTCGGACTCAAGCAACTGGTGAACACGCCCACTCACTACGCCGGCCACACGCTTGACCCCGTCTTCTCGTCCAGCAAGCACATCTCCTTCAGCCACGCCACCGGACTCCACTGGACCGACCACAGCTGCGTCCACTTCAGCTTCAGAAAGACTGCGACCCACCACCACCCGCAACAGGTTCCCCGCCGGAGCTGGAGCAAGATCACCGCCGAGCAGCTCACCGCCTCCCTCAGCCAGAACACACCCACCAACACAACGGACCCAAACGAAGCAGCCAGCAACCTCGCCAAGTGGCTGACCGCCTGCGCCGACGACCTCGCACCACTAAAAACCCTCCCAGCAGACCCGGAAGCAAGAAAACCCCTTGGTTCACCAACGAACTCAAGGAATCCAAGAAGAACTGCCGCACTCTCGAGAGAACCTGGCGACTCGACCAGACCACAGACAACAGGACCGCCCTCAAACACGCCACCCGCAAACACCACCAGCTGATCCGTGCCACCAAGAAGTCGGCACTCAAAGAACGACTGGACAACAACGCCCATGACAGCAAGGAACTTTTCAGCATCGTCAAAGAGTTCTCCAACCCCAGCGCCGGAAACAACGACATCACCCCTCGCAAGACCTCTGCAACTCACTCTCCGCGTTCTTCCACCGCAAGATCACCGACATACATAACAGCTTCGACGCACAAACCACGCACCCTACCGCCGAACCAACGCCCGCCACCACCACCCTCTGCAACTGGACCCCGATCAGCACCGAAGACACCACCCGCACGATGAACTCCATCCACTCCGGATCACCAACCGACCCCTGCCCACACCACGTCTTCAACAAAGCCGACGCCACCATCGCACCCCATCTCCGGGACATCATCAACTCCTCCTTCCACACCGCCACCTTCCCGGAGAGCTGGAAGCACGCCGAGCTTACCGCCCTCCTGAAGAAACCAACGGCGGACCCCACCGACCTCAAGAACTACCGTCCCATCTCGCTCCTTCCGTTTCCGGCCAAAGTCATCGAGAAGACCGCCAACAGACAGCTTGCCGCCTTCCTCGAGACGAATGGATCCCTCGACCCCTCGCAGTCCGGGTTTCGGGCCAACCACAGCACCGAGACCGCCCTTATCGCAGCCACCGACGACATCAGAACCCTAACCGACAACGGGAAACAGCTGCCCTCATCCTCTTGGACCTCTCCGCGGCGTTCGACACCGTCTGCCACCGCACCCTAGTGAAGCGCCTCAGCAACATCGGAATCCGAGAGAAAGCACTGGAATGGATCATCTCGTTCCTCGCCGGTAGAACCCAGAGAGTCCGCCTCCCCCGTTCAGTTCCGAAGCCACCGAAGTCATCTGCGGCGTTCCACAAGGATCTTCACTCAGCCCAACCCTCTTCAACGTCTACATGAGCCCCCTCGCAGCCATCGCACGCCAACACAACCTCAACATCATCTCCTACGCCGACGACACCCAGCTGATCCTCTCCCTCACCAACGACCCCACCACCGCCAGAGCCAACCTACACGACGGGATGAGAGATGTCGCCGACTGGATGAGGAACAGCCGCCTTAAACTGAACTCAGACAAGACGGAAGTCCTCATCCTGGGCTCATCACCCTCCGCCTGGGACGACTCCTGGTGGCCCCCGGCCCTGGGCACCGCACCCAAGCCAACGGACCACGCACGCAACCTGGGCTTCATCCTGGACTCCTCCCTGTCGATGACCAGACAAGTCAACGCCGTCTCATCTTCATGCTTCAACACCCTGCGCATGCTCCGCAAGATCTTCAGATGGATCCCCACTGAAACCAGGAAGACCGTCACCCAGGCACTCGTCACCAGCCGACTGGACTATGGGAACACCCTCTACGCCGGAACCACAGCCAAACTTCAAAAAAGACTCCAGCGCATCCAGAACGCCTCCGCACGACTCATCCTGGACATCCCCCGACACAGCCACATCACCGGACACCTGAAAGACCTGCACTGGCTCCCCGTCAGCAAGAGAATCACGTTCAGACTCCTCACCCACGCACACAAGGCCCTCCACGACCTGGGCCCAAAGTACCTCAACGACCGCGTGACCTTCTACACGCCCACACGCCAGCTACGATCAACCAGCCACGCCTCGCCACCGTACCACGCATCCGCAGAACCACCGCCGGAGGAAGATCCTTCTCCTACCTGGCAGCCAAGACCTGGAACTCCCTCCCCACTCACCTTCGGCGAACCCAGGACCATCTCTCCTTCAGGAAGCAGCTCAAGACCTGGCTGTTCGAGCAGTAACTTACCCCTCCCCCAGCGCCTTGAGACCCTCCCGGGTGAGTAGCGCGCTCTATAAATGCCGTGATTGATTGATTGATTGACTCAGCACTACCACAGCATCACTCAGCATCACCACAGCATCACTCAGCACCACCACACCACCACTCAGCACCACCACAGCATCACTCAGCACGAGCACAGCACCACCACAGCATCACTCAGCACCACCACAGCACCACTCAGCACCACCACAGCATCACTCAGCATCACCACAGCCCCACTCAGCACCACCACACCACCACTCAGCACCACTAAGCACCACCACAACACCACTCAGCATCACAACAGCATCACTCAGCACCACCACAGCATCACAGCACCACCACAGCATCACAGCACCACCACAGCACCACTCAGCACCACAACAGCATCACTCAGCATCACCACAGCACCACCACACCACCACTCAGCACCACCACAGCACCACCCCAGCATCACTCAGCAATACCACAGCATCACTCAGCACCACCACAGCATCACTCAGCACCACCACAGCACCACCTCAGCATCCCTAAGCACCACCTCAACACCACTCAGCACCACTACAGCATCACTAAGCACCACCTCAATATCACTCAACACCACCTCAGCATCACTAAGCACCACCTCAACATTAGAATAGGCAGGAAGAAGTTGCCAACATTGCAACGACAAAATAAACGACAAGACCTTTCTTATGTTTATTCTTTTTTAATTGGGTCATTCAGTTGTACATAATGTCGTCTTAGTTATATATAAAGTAACAAAAATGCTTATGTCTTTTTTATTATAACTTTTCAACATGCTGCACAGCAGCCACAATGCTCTTAAAAACATTGGCAAAACCAATAGCTCTGCCTAAACACTTATAAGGCCCCAAAGGCGAGACCTATTGGCTAATAGGTCTCGCCTTTGGGACCGTATATGTGTTTAACCAGGTGTCAGTTATGCAGCACAATTGTTGCATGGCTAAACACTTATAAGGTCCCAAAGGCGAGACCTATTGGCTATGCCAATGCTTGTTAACCCTCTCTTTCTACAAGTTGCACCCGTCAAGGGCAACACCTGGAAATAGCCAGCAGGGCCTGTCTTAACACAACCAAACCCAACTGTGTGAACTGAGGCTGTCTCTCATCAGAGCATCTTAGGGACCCATGTGGGCATAGGCAAGGCATAGCTTCAGGCTCCTTGCTCTGAGCAACTTAGAATGCATTGCCTATTTAATGCAAGTCACAAGACACTAAACAATATTGAATTATATACTTAAAGTTTCAGAAATAGGGGCACACATAAATAGAGGAAAGTTCAAACTGCAAGTCATCTACCGGCCAAACAGTAACTAAGAAAGTTTAAACAAGCATTGTCGAAGCCATTTCTTCTTGCATTTTGATCTAGATATTTTTTGTCTTCCAACGATATTTTACATGGAATACTGTCCTAACCGGCTTGATTAATCTATTACAGGTAAGGCACAGTCAGTGGTTCAAATGGGCAGGATCGATCAGCACGACATGCCGCCCCCCTGCTTTTTTGTTACAAAACGCAACTGCATCTGAAGGGTTAATGCCGACCTCGAGGTGTTCTTGGTAAAAAAAAACAAGCATTGGCATAGCCAATAGGTCTTACCTTTGGGAGCTTATAAGTGTTTAGCCATGCAACAGTTGATGTTGTTGCACCAAGGATATTGTGCTGCATAACTAAATACTTATAAGGTCCCAAAAGGGAGACCTATCGGCTATGCCAATGCTTGTTAATGTTCTTATGGAATGCAACTGCCAGCTCCAGTATGTTTTAAATGTGTGAATTTTGTACTAGATCTATGATAGCTTTTATGCTTTTATTTTATGTAATATTGTACAGCTTATAGTTGATATGCTGGAACAATAAAGATTCAGATCAGCGCTCCACAAGCAAATTGTCAATCGAAGCACCCGGCCCTATTTGGCTGGCTCCAATGGCCCAAGCAGGCCAGGGCGGTCATGGACCCACCCGTCACCCGGTAGCTCTGCAAATGCATGCTGCCGTGCACTGCCCTGCTGGGCCCGCGGCAGTCAGCCAGGCGAAATCAGATTGCCAGCAGTCCCTCCTCACTCACCCACAGTCCACACGGGGGGTATTAAGGTGCAGCTTGAGATGCAACATTGCGGCTGGCATCAGACCACAAAGCCCAGTCAGTCGTCTGCCATCATGTGGACAATTCTTACTGCTGGTGGCTTGGTGCACCCAAGCCCTCCAGCACTGCCAGTGTTGAATTTCAGTGAAATTCTCAGCTGCTGCCCACCGCTACTGCTACGCGCCTGGGCGGTGACCCTGATGGCATTAACCAAGTGGATTGTGACAGATTGTAGAGCTGCCTTCACAAAGTTATTTCATGACAATAACCCTTTTTGCCAAATCTCCGAAAATTCCTTCTGTGGGATGATAGTGAGCTTATGAAATATTTTTTTATCCATCGTAAGAAAGATGATCCTGACTGTTGACCAAAGGTAAGTTTGCTGTCTGCTCATCAGGACGTTGCAAACATATGCTTGTTTGTTGTCACACACACATGTACAGGTCTCAGAATATTGCGTTTAGGGGATTAGCGCACCTGATTTCAGGATGTGTGATTGGTAAGACTTCGGTTTGATTCCTAATGCATCTTCAATTCCTCCTGTGATTGAATAAATGAGTGCCAATCATTTGGCAATATTACTGCCGGGTAATTATTATTACAGGAATCTGCGCTCTTCTAAATCAAAATAAAATAGTTGTTGGCACCCCACATTGAGAAGTTCTCCATGAGATGACTGAGCTACATTCAGACAGGAAGCCCTTAGGCCTAATGAACTGGCAATAAGATAGTTGCCTTGAAATAACTTTGCAACCAATAGTGTTCTAGCACGCTAAGGAAACAAGGATTCCTTCAAGCTCCAGAACACATAGAATTTGTGACAACATCCTGCAAAGAGATGTATTCAGCAGAAAAAGAAATAGTGTTTCTTAATAGCATATGTTATAATAACAACAATGTTGCTTTTAATTCTGTTCTGAATTGAAAGTAACAGGATGACAACTGCAACAGCAGGATGTGGCAGGTTGAAATGCCACTGTTGTAATCTAGTCAGAAATCATTCAGTAGAGCCACAGGGGCGGTCACAGTACCTAAACCAGGCATTAAACTCACCCGGCTAGCCTCTAGTAACTGGTGCTAGCCAAAATTTCACCAATTTTAGTGACTACTGGCAAAAGATAGATGATCCTATAGTTAGCTTCTGCTGACTTCATGGCTGCATGGTGACAAAAATGTGTTATTTTTGAGAAGTAATGTAAGGGCTTTATCAGCTAAGTTCTGGAGTGTGTACTAGTGGAAATTTATTTAAAAAAAGAAATATACTAGGTACAGTCTGATTGCACATTACTTTGCGCCAAGCGGGTGTTCCATGGATGGTACATGGGCGTTCCCATGCAACCACCCATGTTTTTTTTTTTTTTTGATAGACAAGTTTTTATTGATTTACAGAAAGAATACACCAGCCATTCAGCACTACACCATGAAAATCTTGGATTACGTAAAAGAATTCGTGCTACCCAGTTTACAGACACTAGTAAAAACAAGACAGCAAGAATTTGGACAATCCCCTTATGACTAAACCGCACCTCCCAACCATTTCCCCCAGACTCTACGATATTTCTTGGGACACCCACGTGCCTCATACATGACTTTCTCCTGTGTGGCGCACCAGTCCACCCCAGTCCGCCATCGCCCAACACTCGGAGGTTCAGGGCATTTCCAGGAGGCCGCAATGTCTCTCTTGGCCACCACCATAGCTGTAGTGAAAAACAATTTCTCGTTCCGAGACCCATCCAACCCATCAGTAATACCCAGGATCGCGTGTTTTGGGTCATGGGGGACCTCCCACCCTAAGACCTCGGTGAGTTCTTCCTCAATTTCTCCCCAGAACCGCTCCAGGCGGGGTAAGGCCCATACCATATGGAAGAAGTCTGCTGGGTCGTGTCCACACCTGGTACAAGCTGAGGTAGGGCAAAACCCCGCCCGATGAAGACGCACCGGGGTGAGGTATGCGGCGTGTAAGTAGTAGAGCTGCACCAAGCGCAACCTAGCGGATGCGGTGACCGTTCTGGGGGCCATGAGGGCGTCACGCCAATCCTCCTCCCCCAAGGGGCCCACCCAATCTTCCCACTGAACCCGCAGTCGGTCTAGGGAGGTAGGGGTATTGTTGATCAATGTGCGATAAATGCGGGAGATGCCACCCTTCCCCAGGTCTCCAAACATAATCTGAGCCTCAGGGGGGCTGTGATCAGGGAGCCGTGTACCTGTTGGAAGGTGCGTGTGGAGGGCGTGTCGCAGTTGCAGATACCTATAGAATTGTGATTGATGCAGTGAATATCTGTTCTGGAGCTCGCAGAAGGAACGCATGTGGTCCCCCACCCATACATCGCCCAATTGTGAAATACCTATAAGGTCCCAAGCCCTGAAGCCCTGCAGCTCATTAACCTCCTTGAGCCAGGTCCCTTGCCACAAGGGTGTACATTGGGTCAGTGTGTGTGTCCATTTGGTGTGCCGCAGTGCAGACCGCCAGGCCATTAACACAGAGCGTGTCACCTCTGGTAGCCGAACAGGAATAGGGGCCCCGTACAGCATGGATTGAATCTTGGCGAGGCCCAACTCCCCCAATTCGAGCCTGTAAGCCGGGTCAGACCATCCCCCGTTGAACCAATCATGTATGGAGAGAAGTCGCGTGGCAAGATAATATAAATAAAGGTGAGTCATCCCTAGACCCCCATCAAACGAAGGGATCCTACAGACATTTAGCGCCAGCCGGGACCTACCTTTCCCCCACAGGAACTTACTGGCCATGCCGTCCAGTTCCCGGAACCAGGCCCTGGGAAAGCACATGGGGGTGTTTTGAAGAACGTAGAGGAAGCACCATCATTTTATAGAGGGCCACCCTCCCCATGGGGTTCAGGGGCAATGACTGCCACTTCTGAAGGTCCGCCCTGGCCCGTTTCACCAGGGGAGTGACGTTGAGGGCCCAGCTAAGCTCGGGGAGCAGGGTCATCCCCAGGTATTTGAAGGATTGACGGCGAAGAGGTATATTGGATTGCCAGTCAAAGCATTCACGGGATAGGTGGAGGGGAACCAGAACCGATTTGTCAGGATTCAACCGGAGACCAGAGGCCTGTTCGAAGGAATGCAGAATGTGGAGACAATGGGGGCCTGACCGGGCGGGATCTGCCAAATAGACGAGGACGTCATCCGCATAGAGAGCAATTTTGTCTGGCTCGGTGTTGGGCCATTCCCATCCTCGCACGTGTTCGCATGACCGCATCAGGGACGCCAAGGGCTCCATCACCAAAGCGAAGAGCAGGGGGGAAGGGGACATCCCTGCCTCGTTCCCCTGCGAATCGAGAAGGGCTCTGACAGCACCCCGTTCACCAGGACACGAGCCCGAGGGATGGTGTAAAGAACCCTGACCATGGCCCGAAAGTGGGGGCCGAGCCCCATCATGTCAAGGACATCTTCAAGAAACCCCCAATCCACCGAATCAAAGGCCTTCTCAAAGTCTACAAGAAGAATCGCAAGATACGGGGTGAGGAGATGGCGGTGGGCCAAGGCTGATTGCAGTCTACGGAGACAATGCCTGGTGCCACACGAGGGCTTTAACCCGCATTTGTCGGGATGAACCAGCGTGGACAGGTGGGGTTTGAGCCGCTGGGCGAGGATAGTGGCGAACAGTTTAACTTCGGTATTAATGAGGGAGATAGGGCGGTAGTCAGCGCATCTGGAGGAGGGCGGCTGGGATTTAGGAAGAACCACAATGGTGGCCATGTCTGTCTCCTGAGGGAAGGAGCCTTTTTCAACCGCTTCCCGAAACAATTCTGCAAGGTGGGGGGTGAGAATATCCCGATAATGCACGTAGTATTCTTGAGGGAGGCCATCCGGACCCTGTGTCTTGCCGGAGGAAATGAGGGCAATCGCTTCCCCAATCTCCTCACGGGTGATGGGGCGATCTAGATCAGTTTGAGTGTCAGGGTCTACACTCGGAAGGCGGCCATCCCCGACCTCCAGCAGGGCCGCAAGGGAAAGGGTTGGAGTTCTAGCCTTGTATAGTTGGCGGTAGTAGGTGGCAAAGGCACGGGCCATCTCCGCTGGGGAGCGACACATCGAACCATCCTGCGCCACAATCTCGGGAATTATACGGTTCACCCTAGGGTATGTGGCAAGACTGTGGAGGAGTGAGCCATTTTTATCGCCCCAACCATATACCCTGGCCACGGAGGAGCGCCAAAGGAGTTTGGCCGCCTCCAGCGACAACTGCTTGATCTCGGAGCAGAGCCGGGTAAGAAGTCTCGCATCGGAAGCGACTGGGGATCGAGCAGAGGCGCACTCAAGGCGCAGGGCCTGCGCCTCCCGTGTAGTAATTTGTTCCAATTGGGCCTGTCGCTGGAGCTTGAGTTGGCCCTTGGCGACCCCTCTAATCGTGGCCTTGCCCACCTCACCCATGGTTTTTTATGCAAAGCCCTAGCTAATAACAGTAGTGGAAAGGTTTTTGTGCAAAAAAACCTCTTTGAAGACGGTATTAAAAGGAGAAATGTTTTAGTTCACCAATCGTTTCTCACTTTGTATGTGTGTGTCACTGTACAGCAGACATCCAAAGCAGGAAAAGTTTTAAAGTTTGTCTAAGCATGCTGTTGTGTACTGAAAGGGTACCATTGTAGTAGGAAACCTATGCTAGACATGACGCAGAAACCTTTGCACTATGGTGCACACAATGTTAGACAGCCTGATCGTGTGCCAGTACTAAGGAGAGCACTAGCCTGTGCTACTCTGCTCTCTCAGACAACAGAGCTGTCCTGCATTGCATGAGTTTTTAATAAATCTACCCACAAACCTATTTGCATGTTTTGCGGCACTGTATCTTCTACTGTGTGTAATTCAATTTCAAAATAACAAGTGGCATATTCAAGGAGCTTGCAGTCCCATGCTGAGACCTTGCAGCAATATAAATATAAACCACTGTCTGGTTACACGTGCAAACATATGCAGGGGTCGCATTAACCAAATAAGCTTTCATAACATAAAAAGAATGCATTTCCCCGATTACTTTAACTTGCATACATTTTTCATTTAAGTTGCATGTGCTATGTTCTGTAAGCTTTTACCTGAAGGTGAAAGGCCAACAAGATAATTGAAGATCGTTTTGGTTTTGTTTAGCAATATATCTGACGCTTCTCCAACACGTCCCCTTTGCACTCAGGATAAACAGTTTCATACTTTTTTATGTACTCCAGGTTCTGGCGGGCCTGCGAACTACTTTGTACCACCACGTAAACCTTGAGGCCCCATCTCCAGCCCAGCATACATCACCTAAAGAATTACAGGCTAAAACACACTACGAGGGTGAGGCGCTGAAACCCTTTTAGCCCAATGGGCGTTGAGCGCCTGTATATCATTATCACCCTTTTTTTAGGTCTCGCCTATCGACGCAGCGCATGCGCATGCGCTGCTCGCTCTGCGAGATCTATTGTCGTCGCTTTTCTTTTGGAAGTGGGATTGGTGACCGCCCTGTCTCCCTTAGGCCCCGCCCACCCGGACTGGACTCGTCTGTTGCTCGTCATGCGCGCTGCGTCGCTTCACTTCTCCCTATATGTCGGCTGAGCAGCTTTTCAGCTGAGGGATGACTGCCAGCTTTCACCTAGCTGGTAATATTATGGTGAAGACCGAGTCTCTGGTTGAGTCACCATTTTGGATGAGAAAGCATGGTTTCCGAGCCCTCAGTTCCAAGAGGTGGATTTCATAATATATGCCCGTTATTTTCACAAATAAACTTACAATTCCAGGAAATATACAACATAAAAATAAAAATAACACATTTTTCGTCCTTCCCCTTTCAAATTCGGTATAATCGTGTCAGCTTTGACCGTCAATATCGTTTTATTCACCAACGCACCAAAGTGAAATGTAATTAGATTCCACTAGGTGGCAAACTCGTGTTAGCGACACGCGTTACAATTAATTCTTTTTACTTCCTCCAGAATTGGAAATGGAATTAAAAATTTGCAAACATTCGTGACAAGAATTTTCAATTCTATTAAGGACTCGGAGGCGAGGATTATGCTTTCTCTATTTCTTTACTAATACTCAGCAGCCAATAGAAACTTTTATAACAATAGTACAACAACACCCATGAACCCTGCCCGGGTCACGTGCATAACCATAGAGTCTCTGCCTATAAAAGGTCCAGGCATGAAGACAGTGTCCTCTTTCTTTTGCGAACTAAAATCAGGTAAGTCTCTTAGCAACTTCAATTTGTTTCAATAAACAGCTCACGGCAAGAAGTCCTCTTTACTCGAACTCCGAGGCCCAACGGGACCTGGCTTCAACCGGGACGCGGCCCGAAGAACTTGAGTATGACGCCGGAATCAGGCAAACCCTCTTTCCTGGAGAATCCAATCTCTATTTGGAATCTGTACCTGAAAGGAATAGAAAAACAACCCGTAACACCATTCCAGTATTGCTTGAAAACATCTCAACAGCATAAAGGTCGGGAAAAAAGGAAAAGAACTTCAATTTCATACCAAAACTTTCAACATAGCATGAAGCATTACAATCAAATTTCGGGTGGGATAATCCTCGCCTCCGAGTCCTTAATAGAATTGAAAATTCTTGTCACAAATGTTTGCAAATTTTTAATTCTATGTCAGGACCGGAGGCTCTGATTATGCTTGTTCAAAGCTTAGCCACCACTACTGAAGCAACATCAACAATTGGTTTATAATAAAAGGCTTTAAATGTATTCTCTGTAGACCAATCGGCAGCATTCATAATATCTGACAAGCTGACCCCAGCTGAAAAAGCCTTGGACACCATCGCTCCCCGAGCAGAGTGGGCCCCAAATTTAGAAACATCAATACCCACTTCGCCCATGAGCCAACGCATCCATCGTGACAAGGTGGCTGGGGTCACTGGGCGAAAGGGTTTTTGAAGGGCAATCAATAACTGGCCCTGCATATCTGCGCGAAACTCGGCAGTACTTACTTCATAATCATTGACGCATTGCACCACACACAATTTTGGATTATTGGGAAAAGCTGGATAAGAGACCGAGGCGGTATTACATTTAGTCCTCCGTGAGATAGTGAACGATACCCCTCCGGGGAAAATCTACGCCCCGCCAAATCCAAGGCCCTGACGTCGGAGACCCTCTTGCAAGAGACCAGACAAAGCAACATAGTCAATTTAGCAGATAACTGCTTACGAGAGAGATACTTGTTTGCCGGCCAGGCCTCAAGAAATCGTAAGACAACTGAAACATCCCATAATTGCGAATACTTTGGGCACGGGGGCTTAGCCATCCGAACGCCTCTAAGCAGTTTACACACCAAAGGATGCTCACCAAGCGGTTTGCCATCCACGGGTACATGACCTGCCGAGATAGCCGAACGGAAGTTGTTCACTGTCCTGTAAGCCAACCCGGAAGATGCCATTGAGGCCAGAGAATTCGCCGCTAAAGAGACATGTGCTGTAGCGTGATCCACATCCCGTTGAGAGCACCAATCACACCATCGTCGCCAAGAAGACGCGTATCGTTTATGAGTGTTGGTTGACCAAGCCGCATTGATGAACCTGTCAGCTTCTGTTGAAAGGCCCGGGACTTTCCATCTGTCCCTGAAACCCGCCAAGCTACCAGAGGGAGTTGGCCCGACTCCACTAACGGATGAGGAGTCTGCAGAGGGTCCTGCAATAGATTCCGAAGTCGTGGGAGCAGAATGGGGACCGCACAGAGCATTTCCAGCACTACCGGAAACCAGGCTTGTGCCCTCCAAAGAGGCGTAACTAGAATCAATTCCGTCCGATGTCGTCTGGCTCGTGCCAGAACCCTGGGGATCATCATGAACGGAGGAAAAGCGTAACACAGGGACATGGGCCACTCCTGCAGGAACGCATCCGTGGCCAAGGCCTCCGGATCCGGACGCCAGCTGTAAAACCTGGGAAGTTGCCTGTTGAGACGGGACGCGAATAGATCTAGGTGGCAAGGACCCCACAGATCGTTCAATTTCTGAAACACCTGGGGATGTAGCATCCAGTCGCTGAAGTCTTGCAAATGACGGGAGTGCCAATCCGCCACCTCGTTGCAGTAACCCGGAAGATATTCCGCTACTACCGATATCTTGTTCTGAAGGCAAAAATGCCAGAAATCCTTGGCAATTTCTGCCAGCATGCGTGACTTCGTGCCGCCTAATTTGTTCACATACCGTACCGCTGAAATGTTGTCCATCCGAAGGAGGATACAACAATCTGTTTTCCGCGGAGACAAACAACGGATCGCAAACGAACCAGCTAAGAGTTCCAGGCAATTGATATGCAAGGAAAGTTCTTCCGGCGACCAACGGCCACCCGTAGACAACTGCCCGCAACGGGCTCCCCAACCCCACCGGCTGGCATCGGACTCGATCACTATATCCGGCGTCGATCCGAAGAGGGCACGGCCGTTCCAGGCCTCCATATGATGTAGCCACCACAACATCTCGAGCCTCGCCTCCTCTGAGAGGGGAATCATTTCCGAGTAACCGAGGCCCTTTTGAAGATGTCGGATTTTCAGCCGCTGTAGAGCCCGGTAGTGAAGGGGACCCGGAAAGATAGCCTGAATGGAAGAGGCTAGTAAGCCTACTATCCTGGCCACTGAGCGCAGAGACACCATCCGCTTGTGGAGAGTTGATTTCAATTCCCTCTTGATGGACCGGATCTTTTGCCCTGGCAAGAGGAGTTGACAAGTCAGAGAATTGACAAGGAAACCCAGAAACTCGATCGATTGAGTTGGGCTCAACATGGACTTTTGCTGATTTACAATGAAGCCGAGGTTCTGCAATAGATTGATCGCCCATTCTAGGTGTAAGGAGACAAGACGGGGACAACTTGCCATTATTATGATGTCGTCGAGATAGATGATCAGACGAACACCTCGTGTTCTCAAAGATTCTACCACCGGGCGGAGGAGTTTCGTGAAGCACCACGGTGCTGACGAAAGGCCGAACGGGAGAACCCTGTACTCGTAGCAAGTTCCCTGCCAAAGAAACTGTAGGAACCGACGATGAGGTGAGAAGATCGGAATGGAGAGGTACACATCCTTCAGGTCCAACCGGACCATCCAGTCCCCTTCTCGGAGAAGATCGCGAAGTAGATGGACGCCCTCCATTTTGAAGTGGCGGTAGACTATCCAGGCATTGAAATCTTTTAAGTTTAAGACTAGTCTGGAGCCACCTCCCTTTTTCTCCACTAGGAAAACGTTGCTGCAAAAACCGTGAGGGTGGAGATCGGAGACCACTATTGCCCCTTTCTGAAGAAGGGAGGTTATTTCTGCGGATATAAAGGTCTGATCGTGTAGGGAAAAAGACAGCTGTCGAGAAGACCTGTCCTGAGACGGGTGGTCGTACAGTTCCAATTTGTACCCTTGCACAGTCTCCAAGACCCATGCATCTTGAGAGATCATGCGCCAATTGTCTAGGAAAAATTGTATCCTGCCCCCCAAGGCTACCTCCGAACAGGGAATTAGTCTCACCTGTAGATCCGGAGTCCTGCTGTCCGCCGGAACTGCCACCGAATCTGCCCTTGCGGAATCTATTCCTGGAGCGTCGGGTTGGATAGAAGGAGGAGTTGTTATTCAAATTGTCCTGATAACCTCCTCTGTGTTGACCACGTGGGGCGCCTTGATTAAAACCCCGGCCGAACGAGCGCCCTCGGAAGTGTCCGGCCCTGCCAAAAACCGGGCGGAATGCCCGCCTGAGGGAACCTTGGGCCTTATCCAGGCCACTGAACGTGGCCACGAATTTTGTTAGCTCCTTAAGGAATGGTTGACCAAAAAGCAGGCCCTGGGCCAAGGGGCCCGACTCGGATGCTGAAAGTTCTGCCAACCTCGGATCCAATTTTAACAAGATAGAGCGGCGGCGTTCCGCCGATAGTGCACAATTGGCGTTCCCCAGCTGGCATACTGCCCGTTGGGCCCAGCCGATGAGGTCTTCTGGGTCGATCCCTAATCCTGATTCTTTGGCCCTAAAGCCGAGCTCAAGGAACTTGGTAAGGGGCCCGGTCATGTCAAGTAATTTATCCTGACATGAGCGCCAAGATCTATCCAGACCCTTTTTGGGGTCCTTCGAATATTTTTTAAGGTAGGTAGTCATGGATGGGTCCACTTCGGGAGTCTCCGCCACTTTGCCTGCTAAGTCAGGCCTAGGGCATTCCGACCGAAGTCGTGCACGCACATCCTTATCAAAGGATTGGCGAAGGTGAGACTGGACATAATCAGCCACCTCCTGGGGTGGTAGCCAGGCCGAAGAATTAGGGTGAATTATTTCGGTGGGATCAAAATTGAGCACCCTGGGAGTTGACTCATGAGAATGCTTCTGTTTCTTTGCTCTTATGGCCGGTCGAGGAGCCTCTTCCTGGTCGGTAGAGGGATCCGAGGAGGTGTCCTGGTCATCCTCCTGGGTAATCTCAGTGAGAGTGGCCTTGCTGGATGGAGTGGGGTACTCCTGTTCCTCCATAGATCTCGCAAGCTTGGCGAAATCTGCTGCATGTGGATTCCGAACCCCTATTCCCCCCGGCGTAGTGCGATTGCCCGTGGCGGGAAGCCAGCCTTGTTGCTTGGCGTAAGTGCAAAGATGCCTCTTAAGGGGTTCAATGGCTTTCACCAAAGCCTTATTAACTGAATGTTGGACTCCCACGTCCAATGCCTCCACAAGGTCCTGTTCCATGGACCCTGAAGGTTCTTCTTCGTAGTAGTAGCCCTCTTCATAGTAGTATTCGGCCATACTGACACTCAAAAGTGCACTTTCAGGTACCCCTGAGGACTGCTTCAAGGAGGCCCAGGCAAAACAACTCAGCTATAAGGGTATAGCAAATCAGGGGGAGTGGCAATAAACCCCAGGCAAGCTCAATGTAAACCCAACAGGGTGTAAGTTATAATAAGATGTGGAGGGAGGAAGCTTGCCTATTAGCCACTCTAGGCAGAGCCTATTCACAATTATGCAGCCCCACACTGTATATGACTGCAGGGCGTCAGGGGAGCCACACGAGCTTGTTTTCGCTATCACTGCGAAATAACGGGGTCAGGAGCACTGGAAAACGCTGCTCCGGCGTTCTTTGAAGCCTCTGCTGACGTGGGAGGCAGAAGATGGCCGCCGCGCATGCGCGGAAACGGCCGCTCGTGAGATACAGAAAGAGGACTGCGCGTCAACGTAGACGCGCGTCCTCGCTCCCCGGCACCTTCCGCTCCACTGCGTTACACGGCGAGAATGATCGCAAGCGCCCGCTATGCCAGATGGAGACGGTACTGCCACCAAGTGAGGCGCGACGCTCCCGGCAGAACACCCGGCCCGGAGGCCCTCAGTGAGAGACACTGATGCACGGTAACAGGCAGCGCTGCACAGAGCAACAGATCAGGCGCAGGCTATGAGAAAAAACAATCGCGCATTAAGCACCGATGCACGGTAACAGTCAGCGCTGCCGCATTAACACCTTAAGGCAAAGCGAGTGTTATCTACACTATTAAACAAAGGCAATATGAGAGCACTTAACTGGCTGCGGAGCAGCAAAGAAAGAGGACACTGTCTTCATGCCTGGACCTTTTATAGGCAGAGACTCTATGGTTATGCACGTGACCCGGGCAGGGTTCATGGGTGTTGTTGTACTTTTGTTACAAAAGTTTCTATTGGCTGCTGAGTATTAGTAAAGAAATAGAGAAAGCATAATCAGAGCCTCCGGTCCTGACATAGAATTCACAAACACGGACAGCGCGTAATATCTGTATGGCACCCGCACTCCGGAAATGAATCGCTCATAACACCCGAGACTAACTGTACAACAAAAGCGATAACCATCTTTGCCAAGGAACCACTAACGTCTCCACTATTAATTATTTTCATTCACCAGTCGCATGAATTATCTCTTGAAGTTGAATCCACTAGGACGCTAGAGTATACAAAAGGTGCTTGCTTAGGGACATGATAATGTCAATAGTCATTATACATGCATCTTTATGCCCTTACTTTACCTCTTAAAGTACTGGTAGCGCATTTACTGCTAGGATAAACCCCATAAGCAAGACTGCAAGACACGTCTCCTGCTCGGGTGAGGTTTTCGGCCTACATTAAATCAGGATCTTATCTAATCTTAGCACATAGATCAATGTTGTGTTCACTATGCCTCCAATTTTATGACCTCGAAGCCAACAGCTAGCTACACGTGGGCCTTCAATGCAGTCTTGATGGTGTTGTCTGTCTGTCCGCTACTGTATGAGACACTGCAAATCGATCAATCGGGAACCGTCCTTGTCAGTGACATTGTCCCTAATACAAGCAGAAACAGGCACTGGCAAAGCCAACAGGTCTGGCATTGGTCGCCAGCCTTTTGGCAATTATTGTTTTGTATTTTCATGGATTTGTAAAACTTTATTTTTCAAGAAGCTGCCAGGCCCTCATTAATAACAAGCATTTCCAATGCAATAGGTCTCGCATTTACGCGAGTTTGAGCTATTGACATTGGAAATAACAATGCCTTTTATTTGTGTTTTCTTTTTAAAAACATAAATAAAAGGCATTGTCAATAGCTTAAACTCGCGTAAATGCGAGACCTATTGCATTGCAAATGCTTGGTATAGGCCTGTCTGTGTGTGTTAACTGATCATCCGATCACCATTCAACTTTCAGGGGGTGCAGTTCTATTTTTTACCACCAGATGTCAGTTGAGCTCCAGGCTGACAGTTCCGTTCCAACTCCAAGCTCCAGCGGTGGTGTCACGAGAAGTCTTCGTGTTACCTCACTCTGCCATAAAACATGCATTTGGGGCGATCAGTCAGGCTGAGAGTCCTCTTTCTTTCTGCCATTGCATCGTCTTCTATATGGTGATACTGTCCTCTTCTACTGTCAGCAAGGCCCCTGAACACAAACATCTCCAAACCTCGCCTTGCTCACCTAAATCACCCATAGCTTAGCTGCCAGGGGCTGATGTGGATGGTGATGTGTCAGCAGGTGCGAGAAGAAGAGAGGGCAATGAAGGGGGCTAAATGTGGTGTTAAAAACCCTCACCCACTGTATGATAATGAAGGATTAAAAACACTTTATTCTGGCAAATTTGACAGAAACGACCAAGCAGGTACACGGGCAAGGCTGGAGCAAGGTGAGAGGGACGCTGCTGTTTGCATAACTTTAATGCACACAACTCCGGGCGTCCCTCAGAATATTGGCGCCCTGGGCCCAGCTCGCCCACTCCAAAAGTCGACCCTGAGTCCCTGCTCTGCCGGGGACTGACCAAGTGATCACAAAAGGTTCCCCTGCTGCCTCATTTTATTCACTAGCAGTAGCATCAGCAAGGCTGCCAAATTTAGCAAAGGCCGGCTCTGGTCAGCGTGTATGGTCTGTGGTCTGAGCCCGGCATCTCTGCCTGTGCATACATTTTTCTGGGATGCCGTGCGTGAGCTCATGCATTGTTGGCGTACTGTGGGTGCTGCGGTCGTGTTTTGGGGCATGAAAGTCCACCCTCAGTCCATGTGGGCGAGATTCTGTGCCAATGTGTAAATGATTTCGGATTAGACTGACTTTAGGCGATTTCATCTTCTTTTGATACTCTAAAAATGTAGAATGGACCCGGACCCCCTGGGCCTCGCGTGGACACCCCTGTGTTAGAGGGTGTCCTGTGCGCTCTGGTCCTGTGTCGGGAAGTCACGGGAGCGGTTCTGTGATGATGGATGCGTTGGTCGTGAATTGGGGGCTCACAGAATGTTCTGATCCTGGCCTGTGGATTGGGGCTGTTTTATCCTGGGGCGTCATGTGTGGTCTGGTCCTGTGGAGAGGGGAGGTGCCTGGGTGGTATTGGGTGCCCTGAATGCATTGGTCTTATCTATGTTCGGGGTATGAGTGTGTAGGGTGCTGCGGGCGGGTGTGGTGCATCCCCTTCCGGTCACACCCTGTGATGGTGACAATACAGTCTGCTCGCAGTAATATTTGATTACTTTCAAACAGCACGGTCCTTATTTACTCTTCGAAGGACGCCAGTGCACTTTTTACAGATCAGACGAGCAGTTGACGCTGGTGCTATCCTGAGACTGTAACAAGTGCAGCCTGCACTGGCCCTATCCTAGTATGGCGACAGGGAATCTCGCTCTAGCCCTTCCTGTCCCGTGGTGCGGACAGTGCAGTTACTGTAGTCCTTCCTCTCCTAAGATGGTGACAGCGAAGGTTACTCAGAACGTCCCCTGCCCTGACGGCAACGCGCTCTACGCGCCAGCTCCGCTTGAGTGAAAGGTGCATTGTCCGCCTGTGTGCTGGAGCCTCAGATAATCACCTCAATTAGTTACAAAGAGAGGGCAATAAATAGCAGCTTAGAGGCTCCAGCCCTACTGTGGCTGCCCAGATTAATTCAGGCCGAGCCATTGGACGTGAAAAGCGCGATGGGCAATTCATTAAACCCCAAACGCCGCACCTCCTACCCATGAAGGCTTTTATTAGCCCCCCAGAGAGGTGGGCATTGTCCCTTCGGACCGTGTCAGCCATTCGTGAAGTGAGAAGTCACCTAACAGCAAGTGGGTGACGTGCCCCTGGGAGCAGGAACGCCGGCGGGCTCGGGGATTAGAGGGGGCGTCGGGCTGTTACCCCGGAGAAGCTCCGTCAGGGGCAGGAATGCAGCCAGGGGTGACACGGGGAAGCGAAGGGGCGGCTCCTACAAGGTGCCCCGGACTCGGCTCACAAAACTGGGGGGCAGGGAGAGTTAATTAGACGCGGTAAAGGGCTTGTTTGGTAAAGAATGAAAGCCCCTGCAATCGGCCAAATAACATCCGAGGATTACCGGTACCTTGCCCAAAGGAAGGGAGGCGGCATTTGGGGGTCCGACAGTAATCTGAGGCAGAATATACTGGGGATCCCACAGACCGGTATCCGTTCAAGGGCTGTGGCTAAGCCTTGTGGTGTCATGGCTGCATCGTTAGACGTGTATGTTCATTTCTAGTGGGGCACGAAATGTATTTGCATTGTTTTGTTTATCAATTATTTTTATTTAGTGCTTTAAAACACATATATGTAAATAAAAGGCGTGTGGTATTACCCAAACGAATAGTTTAACGACCTCAAAAGTATGAAGGTGGATGCTTAGTCTGTCCCAGGCACGTATAGTACACGCTACTGTGTCAACGGAAGTAGAGGCAGTGTTGCCAGATTTTGAGACCAGTCCCAAGCCCAAAGACCCTCAAGTATAAGCCCAAATTCAGCCCAAAGCAGACCAATGTCAGCCCAAAAACCAGCCTAGAGTCGAAACTCTCAAATTTTGCTAGAGTAGTCTTCAGAAAACATTTTAAGGACAAATCTAAATTCTATTCAATATACAGATAGTGGGAGGAGGTTAACTGGGCACCTGTGTTAATAACTACTCATTTTCAAGACCAGTCACCACTTTGACTTTTCATCTTGTAGTTCTGTCACCACAGAACCACACCTGAACCTGGCATTTATGAATTACCTCTAGCTAGATACACATACATTAATACATCCACACATGAAACATAAAAAACGCACAAAACTTACCTTAGCTACAGCTCTCCGAGAGGGAAGCCTCAGAGGTCCCACAAGGGTTGGGACTGCTGCCTTCCCTCATTGGCTGATTGGAAAGCAGCAGTCCCAACCTTGTCACAGAGTGGGATGGGGTCAGTGAGACTTCTGACCCCACCCCACTCTGTGAAAAGCGCGTACTATAAGGCAGCGCGCCATTAGGACGCGGGCCCCCGGGATCCCGGCCACGCCCTCTTGGCTCCTGGCTGAAGCAGTGGTCGCCGTGGACGGCGGGAAGTTCTTCCGGGGCAAAGTGACATCACTTCCGGCCGGGACGGTAATGGGGGGGGAGGAGAGGGCTGGGGGCCTATTTAGGGCATGTTGCCCAGGCCCTCACCCTCTCTTCCTTACAGCGCCGGCCCCGCGTGCAGGGGACTTCGTGAATCTAGAACTGAGGACCTTGGAGCCACACGGGCTGGTGGGCGCATCGCCCAGTACGAGTGAGGTGCTCGGTGGAGGCTCCATGCGGTGGCTGGCTGACCCGTTTGTCGTCGTCGTTTACCCCGGGAATAGACGGTATTGATTTGTTCCGCGTGGGGGGACCGGGTTGTGTCGGGTGTTAGTTGGGAGCGGTGGACACCCCCTCCCCCCTTTGTAGTTGTTTGAGTAGGCGGAGAGACGAGCGGTTTGCGCATCCAGAATCTTCATTTTCTGTTGGTATAAATGCGGTAATTGTTCTCCATCCCGGCGGTAAAGGTCTGTAGGTAAGCTCCTCTGAGCTAGGGTGTTTCTATCACTCTTGGACGGGGATTAAAGGTGTTTGGGTCTGCGTTGCAGCGCGGGTGAGTTGGGCTTCACCTCCGAAGGGTCAGCAGTAAGAAAGCGGCCTAGCTGTGGAGGTGCTTCAGAGGGAGCATCTCCGGCGGGAGTGGCTTGTGCACCTCACAGGTATTCTGTGTGTGCCTTCGACGCTGGCGTACTTGTTGGCACCAGTCCGCTCTGACTGAGGTGCGAAGTCGTCGCAGGAAGGTGCAGTGACCGAGTTACATTTGGGCTCAGGATCTGTGCATCCAGCATTACGATCGCGGAGGAGCTGTCGATGATCATGAGAAAGGTCTTGGTAGTGTGCTTTAAGGAGCGTTCTTGCAGTTTTGCTCTAGCCATGTTTGGTGCAGTGGCCGTCCAGACACTTCCCGGGAGAGTTCCTAGGGTTTTGCATTGGGGCCATCTAACAGGTCGTGCGATGCGGGTTCTACTGCCTATTTAGTGCCCACTGCGAGGGTGATACATAGTTGAGCATGGTTAATAGTCAGGGTGTGTGGATTCGATAACCATCGCGTGGAGCATCTGGAGATTGATTTTAGCGCGTGAACGGTGGCAAACTCAGCCTGGGGTAGAGGGTCGCAAACATTGTGTGAAATGGGGTCCATGTCGGGGGTTACGGCAGTCGAGTCCGCCGGGGACAGTGTTGTAGGTGAATGGGTCGCATCCGGGGTGGCGCCAACGGGCTCGAGGGTGGGGGACGTGGAGTGATGTTTTATCTTCCCACTTAATGCATTTTGAAACCTCGCGCTATCATGGTGATTTATGCTGCCCTACACTGTTCGAAAACAGGATGGAATTTTTTCAAAGCAAAGACGGGCTGCTTGGAAAGTAGATACAAGACGTGTGCAAGGGAAAAGGAGCTGCAAGGGGTACGATTGTGGAAAGGTTTCTGGGAAGTCGAATGCGAATGGCTTTTATGGCCGTGTAATGAGCACTGCTTCCTAGAGATGTCGGATTGCCTTTGTTTACAAGCAGTCTAATCTGGCTGCGGGAGCAGCGATACTCCCGTGGGTCCCTGGTCTAAGTTCAGGCCAGTCACTCAAACGATGAGTGCGGGACAATTGTTCCTAGGGGATAAGGCGGAGGCCTTCTTTGACAAGTAGTGTATATCTGAGTGTACATGCGTACATAGCGCTGCTTCGGTGTTTGGTTAGCTGTGGTGGCAGCACGGCTTCCCACTTTGTGGAAGGCGGGGGTGGATTGTGGTGGTATCCGTGGGTGGCTGGGATCGGGAGCTGGGGGCATTCTGGTCCCGGTGATCCCGATATACAAGGTAAGGGGCAGTTCAGTCGTCCGCGACACTGGGGAGCCGGGTGCGGGCTTCGGAGGGAGAAGTCAGCATTTGGAGTCGACAATAGACTTGTTTTCATTCGGGCTCAGTGGGTTAATGCATTGGTTGCTGACATGTGGGTGCACCTGCAGCCCAGAAGTTTGTATCTAATCGGACTCACTCGCGCTTTCATTTCTTTCATTCTTCTAGTGTGTAGAGAATGAATGCCACCGATGTGTAGTGCTACCCCTCTATAAAAGGCAAGTGTTGTTTAGACGGACATACTGGGTATAGGGGAGAAACGGGGGTTACGAACCTTGAGTGCCCGCATTTAGTGGATGTATTGTGCTTGTATCCCACTTTTTAAAGTGTTGCAAAGGGGACGAAGGTATTGAGAAAGTCCAATCTTGGTGGAACATGGATGTGGACATGCACTTCCACCGCACGATCAGGATAGGATGAATCAGCTTGTTTTCCGTGTACAGTTCGTGGGATTTCCGGCCTTGTGTACTCACGCTTGTTGGTTCTTCGGGCCTGTCGTTCTGTTACATTCCCCCCCCCCGCCCCCACTCGGTGGGGCTTGACAAAATATTTCTGGCACAGTGGCGGCAGCGGTGGTTTTTCAGGAAGGGCATCACTTGTATTGCGGTTTGGAGACTCCACACCCTGGGTTGTTGGCCCAAAGATGTACCTTGAGGGTGGGCGTGCCTAGCTTCCTATCGATCGTTGGCGCACTCGGTGCGAGCATAGGTATTGGATCCACCTGATGTATGGTGTTGGTGAGATATTCAGGACTGTCACATTCGCAGAAGTGAAACTCGTAGAGTGATCCCCTAGAGGCATGTTCCTTGTTGCCACTTTGAGGTCCGCCTACGTTGGTGAGCGTGGGGCTCTACATACGGTTGAAAGGGGTGCACTGTGATTTAGTCTTCGGGGAGGTCAGTGCCACCAGCAGCGCGGTGGCGTCCATGGCACGAGTGGGAAGGGGTGCAGTGGGGACGCATGGTGTCACAGCGGGGGTCGAGGGTATGTGAGAGGCATGGCCTGCAGGAACCCTAGGTGGGGGAGAAGCGAGTGGACAGCAATGACTAATGGGGTTTTCATGATGATCCACAGTCCGGGGACTGACGGTTTGGTGATGTATTGGGTTACTCCCTTGGGTTCCTACAAAACAGACATTAAGGTGGGCTGCCTGACTGCATGGAGAGATGATGCAGGCAGCAGAACAACCTCTTTTTCTCTGGCCACCAATTGGGTAGTAAAGGCAATGAGAGCTATCATCAAGAGTGAGCGGCTCTGGGAGAGCAAGGAAGGAAGAGCGCAATGGGGTCAGGGGGTCATTCCAGATAGGCACTAGGTCGTGAGGGGGCATTTGGGGTAGCCCATACTCCATCTCTGGGTCCCATCTTCATATGCTGCATTTCCCCTCCGTGTTGAGCGCTCATGTGCTAGGGGTGCGATGTGGATCTTACGCATGCATGCAGGCTGGCATGGAACATGATAGGTCCCTGTCTTTAATGGGTATCCGGGGCGCTCTTGTCCTGGGGAAAGCCATGCATGCCAGTGTTTGCTCATCTAAGCAGTGTTTAATTCCTTTCAGTTAGCCCGATCTCTTCGGTTTCTGGTAATTTCCGTGCCCACCCTGTCATGGGTCCATCGATCGAGTTGCTTAACGTGGCCGGGCTAGAAATGCTCCCTCTAGAGTAGCAGGGCACTGAGGATGCTCTGGTGTAGCCCGTCCATCGTATGGTTGGTCCCTCTGTCAGCCAATGAGCAGGGTGGCAGCTGCTGGCCAGTTAGAGGGCACAAGTCGAGGGGCACGCTGGTGGACGGCACCGATCCATTGTGGCAGAAGGGGAGACGCGGTTCACCTGTTCAAGAGGTGGGGGTTCCACTGAAATAGGCGGAGCGTTATTGTCTGGGCTCGACATCTTAGGAGAATGGGATGCCGGCCCTATCACAGTTGGTACGGGCCTCGCTACGAGCGCGCCCCAAGGTCAGGCAAAAAAGTGCATAGGGCGAGATCGCAATGCAAGCTGGTATCTTATGAGGGAGACAAAGGGGCGGTGACCGGGCTTTGCCAAGCCTGGGGGATACAAAATGAGGGCAATTCTTCCAGGGGGAGAAAGACCTTGGCAGGATGCATATGGACTAACCTCCACTTAGGGAGTGGCACTCTATCAGGCTTGCCTATTCTCCGCAGCATGCGCAGTTGCATTGTAGGGGGACTCTGGGCACTGGCGAGGTCCTGCAGTTCTTGGACTCCGAGAGATAGGCAGACAGGCTCACTCCTAGGGGGATGTTCGGACATGACCCTACCGGTAGGGGAGCGTGAATGGCACTTGACCGTAGGCCTTTTAATGTTTTGGCCAAGTGCCTTGACGGCCGGTATGGCCTAGCGGTGCCTGGGGCAGGGGCCTGCTTGGTAATGCACCACAAAATTAGGCATGGGGATCGTATGGTGCACTGCAATGGTGGGCACATGTGTACCTGGGACCCAGACTGGTAGATCCGGGCATTTGAATCCGACATGGCTCCGAGCCTGGGGATTGATGGAACTTGATGGTTCAGGAGTTGCCTGGTGGTGGGGAGGGCGAAGGGCGGTTGGCCCTGGTCGCCCTTGTGGCGGTAAGGAGGCCACGTAAATTGCCTTACATTGTTAAGGGGAGTCCTCCTGCATACTCCCTAGGCCAGCACTGAGGGGAAGATGCGGTAAGCTCACCCCAGAGAGAATGGAGACACCGGCTTTGGGCAAGGGCGCCAGTTTACAAACTAGGGCATGGGGCATCCGCCCCTGGTTATTCCCTACGAGCCCCGATGGGCAGCCTGGTGGTGGAGGGGTGGGCCCCTCAGGTGGCGGACAAGGACCAGATGGCAGGGGCTCACCTCTCAAGGACGCAGGTGGGTTGCGCCTTGCGTGGTTCTCAGTTGGTTGGGGGACGCGAGCCAGAAGGCCCCTTAGTGCTGGAGCGATAGAGAACATTCTTTCTCGATAAATTAAGTTCTGTCATTTCTGCTGATAGATTATGAAGTTATGATCAACATAGATAAAATATCGTTCAGTGATCAAAGTTGATTAATATGTTGTATGAAATTTGAATATTATTAATGATATATTGTCATGTTTATAGGTGTTCGTTTATAATAAACATGGCCTCTTTACCCACAGCGCTGGTCGTCAAGTCTTGATTTGTGGGTTCTGATGGGGGCGGGCCGGGGACAACCTGGGGGGTCCGGGTCCTATGACTAGGTGCCACTGATTGACACACTGCCCTGGGTACTTCAGGGCTTAAAACTGAAGCGCCCAGGTCAGAGTCAATCAGTGGCGCTCCCCTTCATCACAAGGGGGAGGGCCTCGAGGCACTTTTGCCAGACTGAGGTCACGCACACAGGGCTGTGAAAATTCTCAGCCAGGCAAAGTTCAGCTCAGGAAGCCAGGAGTCTGCGCATTTAGCGCATGTCCAGCTCCTGCCTGTCTGACCTGAACAAGAAGAGGGTCTGTAAGGCTGGCCTTTGTTCCACCCCAACACCCATTGATTTTGACGCTGCCCCCTATTTACAAGGGTGACGTGAATAGGAGGCAGTGGCAAAATTAAGACCAGGGAAAACCTGGACTTTACATGACGAAACAAGGAGAAATGCTGAATTTCTCCTTGTTTTTGCTGTTTCTATGTGTGCTGCACTGTGCAGCACACATAAAAACAGCAAATTGCTATGAATGATTGTTCATGTGCAGGAAGGTGTCCCTTCCATAAACAATCATTTAAAAACAGATGATTTGCAACTTCTATGTGTGCTGCACAATGCAGGACACATAGAAGTTACAATTCGCCATTCTGGATTGTTTATGTGCAGGAAGGGAAACCTTCCTGCACACAAACAATCATTTCCTCCACGCTAGCACCCTTGTACTATGGTGCAAGGGTGCCTGCATTGGTGCTAGGCAGCTGTGTTTAGCGCCAGTGCTAGGAAAACGCAGGGATGTTCCGTACCATTGTAAATACGGCGCATCCCTGCATTTTCAGAATGGCAAAGCGTGGCATTAGCAATGTTTGCTTAATGCCACGCTTCGCCATTCCCTTGTTAATATGCCCCTTAGTTTGGTGTGCGTGCAAATCCTGCATTGCCGATCCCTGGTGAGTTGCACTAATCCTGCTGAAACAAGGCCAATGGAGGTATCAATGGGTGAGGCGGACTAGCCTCAAGGGTCCTGTACCTCAGTGACTGAGTCACTGTTGGTCTAGGGTGTGCTGCTTTGTAGGCCTGCTTGCAAGAAGACTGGAGGTGAACTTTAGTATCGATTGTGGTGGACAGGCCTTCAAGGTGCTAAGACACCTCGGCTTCTAAGGTCTTGCAAGGCCTTCTTAGAACTAGCATGGGAATGTGCTCCCTCAGGAGAGTGGTCTGGTGGACTGTTCATGCAGGCTGAACCTGGTTCCCCAGTACCAAATTCGGCAGCTCTGGCGTAGTGCCACATCCTTTCCCCCAATGAACACCATACTGGCCCACTGAGAGACACTCGCACTGCCTTCAGCTACAACCCAATTGTGCCCTGCTATATACACCTGGATGCAACTCAATTCAAATTATGCACAAGAGTAATATGCTGCCTGGAAAAAAAAGTAACTTCCTGGAAAAAGCAAACCCTCATATGGAATGCAAGATTAAGTAAAGCATGTGAAAGGTAAGTAGAACAACATGGTTACCTTAACACTTTTACACTCATTATTTAAAAATCAAGAGTGTTTTTGCCTGAAACTTTAAGCACCGCTACATATCCCGGGAGGGACCAGTATCACTGTCCATTGCTTATAGTTATGAACCGTGAGCAGTATGGTTTAAAAAGACTACATCCCTGAACACAGAGCTGTGGTACGCATTTTATAAACTAAAATAAGAAAAAAAGCGGATAAGGATCACATTAATCGGTTTCCACTCCACCCATCAACCAGGTAATTGCAGTACCTCCAGGAATGGTGCACTTCCCCACCCGGGGAAAACAATGCTGTTCAAAGAAAGAGGAGAAAACAAAAGTAGCCCTTCGCTGGCAAACTCTGTAAAGTGGCACTACTGTGTTTTGGTGTTAATAAAACAAATCTGGTCACTTTGTGAATGCTCTGTAATGCTTTAGTTATTTATTTTTCGTATTTTGAACCTGTTTTTTCTCTCCGCCCGAGGCTGCACTTTGGAACAGAAAAATGTCAGAAACACTTCCAACAAAAGTGTTTCTTTCTTTTTTGGATCCATTGCACAAGGGAACGAATGAAGGAAAGTAGAAGAAACAGACGGTGAGAGACGTTTATTGAAGCAAGGGTTCAGCGAGAGAGAGACAGAAAGAGAGGGGGCAGCTGACAGTGGCAGAGCAGGAAAAGTGGACATTTCGACCACTAAATTAATCCTACCGTAAAACACTGGCACCTAAAGACCCATCGCAAAAGCAACAGAAGCAGGCTGCACGATCGGCCAACCAGTCCTTGCCGCTCCTGACTCCTCCTCTAAGCTCCACAGCACTCAGAGTTCGCTGCGCGCCCGCGCCAAGAGGCAAATCAAATGATTTAAAATTTTTAAAAAATGATGACAGGCCTGCCCCTCGTAAGTTCATTGGTCTATTCTCTCTGGGGGCAGGCCAGCAACAAGAAGCAAGGCCGTCACAAGTAGCGCGTTCGCGCTATGAAGGATTGACGGCCCTGATTACAGATCCTCTCTCTGGGCGCCGCGGAAACCACAAAAATTGCGCACACAAGGGCAAATGTCGCCCAACTTTACACAACCCGCCAGAGTCGTTTTTTCCCCGCACAAATGGGAAAAATTTCGCGGGAAACAGCCCAATCTGGCAACACTGAGTAAAGGCTTGGGCAGGGCTTTTGCATATGACTGCTTTAGGAGGTCAGAGATATGCGTTGTCCAGCTCGATAGCAATCTGGGGCATGTGGGGTAGAACAGTACCAGTAGTAGGCAAGGTGAGCCTGCGTACAAAGATAATAACGTTTGAAGTCTGGAGCCATGAATCAGCTGGCTATGCCCCCTCGACAAATCTGAGGGTTGGTATCTCCCAATTTAGGCTTTAGCCTGGACTGTTTTTTGGCCAATGCCATAGTGCCTATATAGGCAACCCTCCCCACCTTTGCAGAACATAACATGCACTTGGAATAAATAATCACACAACACAATTTTGTTGCGAAAGGTTTTGAAAGGCGGGCACGGACACGGGCACGATTCGGCCGATTCAAGGGCAGGCAGCGGTGACTGACCTACGCTGCCCTGCCCGCCTGAAGAGCCAAATTGCACCGTGGCCAACCCAATCGGTGCTACCAGTTATGAGGGGATTTCCCCCTTGAATACCGTGAACCACCGGTCCACCACTTTACTCACGCCCTTTTAAGGGGGGAGCGTTGCAAGGCAAGCCCCCGGTTGCTCAGGCTTACAACCGCCCGAAGGACTAGCGGGGCGCCAACAATCTTTCTCCAGGGTCCTGCCGTAAAGACTCCTGGGGTTTGGCACAGCACCCCTATTATGCTCCTGTAGAGGTACCCTTCCGTACCCTTTCACCTTCGGATCGCCCTATAACTCCGCCAATGCCCAGGATGTGGCCACCGTCATATCCGGGGCCCCCCACCATGGCATGCTCCTTAACCACCTGCAACCTGCCATTAGCCCTTCTAGGTATACCATTTCCTTATCTACTTCTGACAGGTGTACCCCGTCCCTATCAATACCATGTGGGGTTACACGAAGAGGCCACGCCTAATTTAACCAGCCATTCTTATTTTAACTTGAATTCGATTTGAACCATGCCCTCCAGCTTGGTGGGCTTGTCCCTTGCTTTATTTTCCTTTCCGTAGGAATGTGATGGCCTCCCTTTAAGGGAGCTCTACTCTAAACCACCACTTTATTACCCTTCAAGCTAATGCAGGCTCCAACCTCCTGCAACCTGTAGTTACCAATCCTTCTGGCTGGACAATCATCCTATCTACCTCTGATAGGTGTGCCCCGTCCCTATCCGGGTACCCAGTGGTTTTTGCACAGAAGAGGCCACGCCTCTTTACCAAGCCCTTCTAATTGGTTTGCATTTGAGTTGACCCAAGCCCTCTTGCTTGGTGGGCTTGTACCTGCTTATTTACCCTTCTGTAGGAAAGTTCGATGGCCTCCCCAGAAGTACTGTTCTCCTCTTTAACCACAGTTCCAAGATATGTCCCTCTGTGCTAATGGGCCTTCTGATTAGGTGTTGGCTGGGCCCTGTATTTACCCATAACAGCCCAGGCCCAAAATTCCAGATTTGCTGGTAAGCATAGAGGTGTCCGCTTTCAAGGCCAAGGGTATAGTTTAAATACGTTATTGTTGTGGCCCACACAATACCCTTATCTTTATCCACTGACCTCCATTTGTATGGGAGTACAGCACTGGCCAGAAATAGGACCCCTTGGGGATAAAGACAACAACTCTCTTCGTAACCACCGTTCTGTATGATACAATCCATTGTGCACATTGTGCAAATTTGTGCATTTTCATTTGGGGGGGTTGAATAAGCCCTTGTTTGCCCCCTTACTTGGAGGGTCCCAAATGTGAGGGTTCGGACTGCTGACCAAGTGCTGCACCCGCAAGTGCATATGTATCGAATGTAAGCTGTGCAATGTCCTTTCGAGGACGCCTGGTGATCCTCCCCCTCCTAAAACACGACAAAGGTGGATTTTAAAAACAGGGTGAGGCCTGATGTCCCCCAAGTGTACTCGAAATATTCTGCTACATATCACGTCCTTATTGCCTGCCAAACCCATCAGCCTGACTGCGATCTGCAGCTGCTGTGTCACCATGCCAGTGTCCCCACCCTGGCGTATGTAGCCCATAGCCATACTTTTGCTAACGGTATACCAGTGTGCAGAAAGATGCCAAAGCTTTTGGATAGTGAGAACCAAGAGTAACATATGAACACATTTTGCCTGTACCCCTTCTTAACTAAGAATGCAAGATGTGTTCTGGTGAAGTCAGCATATCTGCTCCAAACCCAATTTCTAAACACTATTGAAGGCACAGCACACTTATTGGAATGACAAACTAACGCAACCCACCTGCTGAAGGGCTGCGGGGTATATTAGCTTAATTGTAGGCACCCTTTACCCAAACTCATCTTACAGTATTCTGCTTCATGTCACCGTCTGACGGTGACCTTTAGATGCTGAGTCACCTTGCTGATGTTCCCACCCTAGCGTGAGTAGCCCAGTGCCAAACTTCTGCTAGTGTATACCAGGATGCAGACAAGTGGATGGCAAAACTTCTGGATGGGAGAACGGGAGGAGCACAGTATGTACAGAATCCAATCCCCGTCTTAACTGCAACTATTGATGGATGTTGTGTTGCCGTACTGATGCACCCACCCTGGCATGGATTGCCCAGCACCCGAATTCTGATACAGGTATTGCCGGGATGGGGAGGAAATGTGAATTGCTTTACTCCACTTTGCCAGCCAGAGTCCTCGAAACAAGTGTTCCCCCACACCTTGGGAACCAAGCCCCCTTTTCAGGGCAACCACACCTACACCACCTGGCTGGGCCGGCCATATGGTACACACAGGTTTAGCTGAGAGCACCTTCCTGTTAACTTGCCACTAAGTTTGTACCTCACCCGATTTATTGATACAACTCTATTGAACCAATGTTGTCATAATCCAGTACCAGTGGGTACTTGTCTTTTGTGCATCACCAAGTCGGTCCTTTGCTTAGTTTATCCGTATTAAAATCTTGCGGTATCTACACACTTTCGATTCCTTCTCCGACTGTACCATGCAAGGAGTTTGCAGCACCAGTCCCAGAGGTAAAATTAATTGAAATTCAATGCAGTATTTGTCTGGGCATGTCCTCTCACTCGACCTCTACAGCTTGGATACCTGACTAGATCTGCTAGCTGGGATACCTAAATTGCTCCCCCTCAGTGGTAATTTGTAGTAAAACCATGAGTTGCCAACAGCGAGGACCATGCTGCATGAAAACCCATCTGCGCCCATGGTTCCCTTTTGTGACACCTCTGCTAGCTGGGCTAACCCCTCTGCTCCTATCCGGTTGTAATTTTGATAATTGAAGGCGCTGACAACCGCGGAGGCCTATTGCGGGGATGCGTATATGCGGCCCTGGATGAACTTAAACCATCGGCTTAGTGTAGATGGGTTGCCAACACGCCTGGCAGTGGTGCAATACCTTTGCCCCAACAACTCCTTACTAGATGCCAGTGCTGGTGGAAGTGAGAGTTCTATCCAGCCCGCCTTACTTCCTTCTCTTCCAGTTATCTGTGTATAATGCTTGAAGGAGCCTAACATAATTGTGTATTTGTGTATCGCACGTGCTCCCGTAGGCATGTTGGCGCTGAATAAGAGATGTTTGTTACCCCACCCACTGATACTCATTTTAACAACCTCAGAAGGATGAGAGGGTGATAGAACGCAACGGGGTTTGATACTAAGACCATGAGGTCGAACCCACTACCAGACCCAGCAGGTAACCGGTCCAAGTTTTCTTTGCCATTGCCATGACCCCTCCTATGCCCTTTGAACTCACCCTATAACCTGCAATAGACCATTTGGCATGCACCCCAGCAGTACTATTACCTTCATATTCTTACAGCATAGCAACCCTCACTGCTGCAGATGCCTGGTGCACGAGCATCCAATGATCTCACTAGCTAATTCAGTAATTAATTTAAACAGTGTATATGAATACAATGCTGCACAGGCAATTGAAAATTTCACACATACTGTAATGTGACACATTTTGGACTTGTCCGTGAAAATTAGGTTGGTTGCCTTGGATCAATTTCTGTGATCAGTGCTAGTGCATCGAACAGAACCAAGTATGGATGATAAGTGACCCCAATTGAACTTCTGACAGAAGCTTGGTGTGGGCGGGTAGTCCAAGCGTTGCCTGGCTGTGGTAAAATTACCGCCCCCCCCAACATGCCGCAATTGCTGTCCAGGTCTGTTCACGCTCTCCGGGCTGTATAAATATTAACAATGTGCGTGGCCCAATGACATCAATGTCAGAATCTAAGATTCCCAGTTTATGTTCAAACGCAGCCTCCTTACTGAGGGTCCTGCATGAACCCCTCTGCCTCACTTGAGAGTAACCTAGATACTTCTCACTTAATGCACTTGCATGTCCCTCAAGAAAGACACCTAGCCACAACTTGAGGCACTGCAGCTGGTAGAGGATACAATCCGTTGCACCCGGGTCTATGGGGCCATCTGCTCACTTTTGAATGGCCAGTGTGAGAAGTTGGCCTGGCATATGCTGTCCACTAGTTATAGTGGGCACCTTGCACCAGTCCAAATGACCCTTATTGATGTTAGGTTTAAAGACAACCTTTATTGAAAGCTATCCTAGTGGTAGCTATGGAGAGCAGCTTTCAGGCTAAGTCTTGAAGGAGTGTAAAGCAGCTTGGTTTACCAGATTATAACCTCTTGAATGACCAAATGAAAGGAGAACCACACAAGATATATATAAAATATATGTATTTATTTCTAAACACTAACTACTAATCTCTTTATGAGATTAGAGTTCAAGATACACAGTATCACAGTATTAAAACGACAGTAAATAGCACAATACACAGTGGGCTCCAGGGGGAGACCAAACCATATACTAATAAAGTGGTATAAGAACCACGACTTGACTAGACACAGTGCCTAGAGCACGTAGAATCGCTGGGACCCCAAGGAACCACCCAAGGTAGTGACACAGGGGACCCACGGGGGACGTGTGCAGTGTGAGAACATAGCCGCGAGCGCCGTAGGATTCAATGCGGAAAGTCACGGTTGGAATTTTAAAGATAAAGGACACTTAGGAGAGGACTTTCAGCAAACCCCTTTAGACTTAATGGGTTCTAGGGCCAACACCCACGTGAGCACCGAAGTACTCGAGTTACCTCACCCAGGGGAGCCGGGTGCATAGGTGTCAAAGGATGTCGGGAATCGTCGTCGTTTTCAATGGCGATCTGCTGCAAAGTGCTGCTGCCGTGAAGAAGAAAAGTGTCCGGGTGGATCCAAGCCTGGATCGAAGATGTGAAGAACCTGAAAGCAGAGGGGACAGAGTCTGGGTCACTAGCCAGTGACCAGGAGCGGAGCAATCGAATGCCCACCGATGTCGGGTGCTTCAGGTGCGAAGAGGTGAAGCTTGACTCTGCAGCCACGGGGTCCCAGAGACGTTGACGACAACCAGGAGCCGGATTCGAGCTGTCCCACGAAGGATTTCGAGTGCTGGGGTGTCAGTGATCGGATTGACCACAACAAGCCTTGGCAACAGCAACCCACGCAGGAAAAGAAAAGATGCTTCTGTGCGGACCAGCAAGGTCCTGGGGACTCCCCAAGCGATGGAGAGTCAGGGCACAACTGGAGCAACCCGGGAAGCCCAATAAAAGTTAGAGTTACCTTCTTGGGGACCCACAGGTCAACGGACCAGGGATCGCGAAGGGACCTCGAGAGGAATCACAAAATGGCGGCCCACGGAACACTCGTTGAGTGTAGGCCTGCAATCTTCGGTGCAATTACTGCTCGTGGTCAGGGCTACAAGTAACCCAAAGCTCAGCCTCAGGGGTCGCCGGAAAGCTGATGCTTCTGCAAATGGTCGCGGTGTCCAGGGGTTCGGGTTGCACGGTCTCCACGAGGGATACGGGCCTTAGACTTGCTGTGGGCACAGATCGACCTCAGAGACCTTCGGGAACCCACCTCCTGTGTGGCAATACTCTTCGGAGTCCGCAGGAGCTTCGGAGATGCCAACCGGTCAGTTGCGTTAAAGGTGCCTGCCTTGCAGGGGAGTAACTCCTTTACTCCAAGGGAGATTCTTCAGTCATCCAGCGTCGTGCAGATCGTCGAAGAACTTGGTTTCTGGTAACAGAGTTTAGTCCAGGTGTAATCTAAAGTCCTGTAGTCAGGGTTTCCTACTTTATACCCTAGGAAGGGGTGGGACAAACTCTGGGGACCCACCTATGGGAGGGTCAGGAAAGAGGGGTGACCACACCCATTTCCTTTGTCCAGTTTCGCGCCAGAGCAGGGGCTGTGTGCCCCTGCAAACGGTTTGAGCTGGACTATGCGCAGGGACACCAAATGTGCCCCCAGTGCAGACTTCAAAGCACTCTGAGAGTGCACCCACCCAGCCCCAATACACTAAAGCCTGTCTGGGAGGTGGTCACACCTCCCTGTGACAGGAAACCTATTGTCCAGGCCTCTCCTGCCGGAGTTTCGTCCAGCAGCAGGAGGGCAGACTTGTGTCTGTGGCTGCAGCATCCATTTTGTGATGCCAGGGTTCTGTTAAGCTGGTACCGGGTGTACCGGTGATGCCATGTGGCTCCCTCTAGAAGGGAGGAATCATACCTCCCACCCCAGTACTGGGGTGGAGGTATGATTCCAAGGTGTTTGACACCAAACACGACAGTTTTCCATGCAGCCTTTCTCAAGTTAGCATTTACCGCGGGGTTATAATGCTCTTAAGAGTATATGGTCTGGCTGCATCACAAACAACCCCGGAATAAAGATTCCAAAAGCTGCAGAGGGGCTTTGCTCATGCATGGGCACCCTCTCACATGAAACCCAGCACCCTGCCTTCAGGATAGTTAAGGCCTGCCATAGGGGTGACTGATAGGTTTACATGTGCAGTGATATGGAGAGATATAGGAAACCTATATCTCAGTAAGGGGTTCATACACCACCTTACACAGGCTTATGTAGCAGACCTGTTGTGTCATTTTGGATGGCCTCTCAGGGGTGGCATAATACATGCTGCAGCCCCTGGGAGGCCTCTGGGGTACCTATGCCCTGGGTACATAGTATACCATATACTAGGGACTTATAAGGGTACCCCAGAATCCAATCTGGAGTGTACCTAAAGTACATGCAATCAATTTAAGGGGATAGCAGATAGGCTGGGGTCCTGAATAGCAGGATCCCAGCCAAACTAAGTCGAAAACCAGCAAAACACTAGGAAAAAAGTGGGGGCAACCATGCAGTCAGATTCCACCTTCCTACATAACCCCCCCAAACGAAAGGAGATAAGGCTAACCTTGTCCAGTTGAGCCTTTATTGACTAAGTGGCCATATAAGGAAGAACCTGCACTAGCATGGTTACCCCCTGTCTTATGGTCCACTAAGCAATTCCTAACCCCAAGGGTATTGGGTGATCTCCACCATTTGGAATTAGTACCTGTGGTGTGTTTCGGCAAAGTAAAAGGCTGGTGGGGTGTCTGAGTATAGAAGTGAGGCCCTAATAAAGTTGGCCTCAGCTTCCTCAGATCACTGGTCACCATGGAGGCCTTTCTTTCCATGACTGAGTTGTATCTGCCCCTAAGGGTCAACCTCTGGCTGCCTACAGCTGGGGGTTGGGTCCCTTTGGCTGGAACACTGGAGGGACATGGTAGGTTTGGAACCACTTGGTCCCAGGTTTGCCTTTGCCCAACAGAATCCATCTGGGGGAGGTCCCTATCCAATGGTAAGAGGGTTCCCTCAGTGTGCTGAGGAATTTTCACCTTGCTAGGGCTACTAGACTGGGTGCCCCTAATCTGTGGATGAGGCGGTTCCTCTGGACAGGGAGCCCTTAGGGGTCCACTGACCTCTGCAGACCTGGGCTGACAGAGGGAGGGTAGAGAGGGGCAGGTTACCTGCTCCAGACTGGGTAGCACCTTGGAAGGGTCCCCTGCCAACAGGGGTGTTGCCAGGCCAGGCCTGACCACCTCTGGGGCAGTTCCTTCACTAGGGGTAGGATCAGTTCCCTGAGGAAGCTGACCCTTACCTATTGTCTGGGGGGAAGAAGACTGTTCTTCAACCCTTCTGCTCTCTTGTGGAGTAGAGTGGGCCATTCTTTCAGGCTCCACTTCTCCAAAATTTCCCTGGGATGGGGCTGAGGCCCAACAGCCCCACCAACCTTCTCAGAGAGACCCATCATTTTTAAATGGGCCTGGTATTCAACTTCAGCCCAGGCTGAAACCTCCAGATCATTGCCCAACAGACAATCTACAGGCAAGTTTGGGGACACTGCCACTCTCTTTGGGCCAGTGACCCCTCCCCAGCGGAGATTGACTATGGCCATGGGATGATCTGTTCTGATACCATCAATGTTGGTCACCTGGTACTTGAACTCAGGTAAAAGCTGTTGAGGGGGGACTAGTTTCCCTGTCACCATGGTGACACTAGCCCCTGTGTCCCTGAATGCCAACGCCTTCTGACCATTGATTAGGGGCTCCTGTCTGTACTTGCCCAAAGTATTGGGACTCATAGTAAAAGTGGCAAATCCCATGCCACCATCACAGACTAAGGAGGCCTGTGAGGAGGACCTTGATAAACTGGGGTCCACCTCAGTTCCCCATGAAAATGCACCTAACTTTTTGGGTGCATTACTACCACCTGGGGATTACTACTTGTAGTACCAGGAGGAGTGGTAGTATTGCTGGGAGGAACATTTTCCTTATTGCCAGCCTGTGAGCAACTGGGGTCATTTTTCCAGTGGCCAGGCTTCTTACAGTTATGGCAATAAGGTTTCTTTTCAGGGGAGGAAGGAGTTTGGGACCCACCCCAGGAGAGGACTTTTGGGGCCCTGTAGTGGATTTATCCTTGGATGTATCCCCACCTTTCTCTTGGGACTTGGTAGAATCTTTCTTCTGGTCACCACCCTGATTCTTTGGCTTTACTCTGGTTCTGACCCATTTGTCTGTCTTCTTTCCCAATTCTTGGGGAGAGGTCAGATCAGAGTCCACCAGGTACTGGTGTAAAAGCTGGTTTTGACAATTATTAAGGATCTGCTCCCTCATAATCAAATTGTACAATCCTAAAAAGTCATGCACCTTGCTGCCATGTATCCAACCTTCCAGAGCTTTAGTAGCACAATCTACAAAGTCAGCCCAGTCCTGAGTCTGTGCCTTTTGGGTGTCTCTGAACTTTAACCTGTATTGGTCAGTGGTTAGGCCAAACCCATCAATCAGTGCACTCTTCAGGACTTTATAATTATCAGCATCCTCTTCTCTTACAGTGAGGAGCTTGTCTCTACCTTTGTCTGCAAATGAGAGCCACAAGATTGCTGCCCACTGCTCCCGAGGGACCCTCTGTACTTTACAGGCCCTTTCCAGTGCAGTTATCCATTTGTGGATGTCATCCCCACTCTGGTAGGGAGGGACAATCTTGTTCAGGTTCCTATGGGGATGAGTCTCTTCTCTACTCCTAGGGACACTGTTGCTGCCACCATGGGGCTCTAGCCCCAACTTCTGTGAAGCTTTCTGAAGCTCCAGGGATTCCCTGTCTAAGGCCAATTGCTCTCTCTTGATTCTGAGCTTAGCTCTCTCAAACTCAAGCAGTTGGCACTTCTTCTCATAAGAGGATGCCCTTTTATGAGAAGCAGAGGACCCTATAGAAGTACCAGAATGATTAGATTCCTGAGAAGGAGATCTTGATCTTCTTGGTAGACTATTAACCCTTCCAGGTGGGGTAAAGAGAACCCCACTGGGGTCTCCCTCCTCACCTTCAGGAAGAATTGGATTTTCCAGGTTGGAATCATTTTGATCCCCCTGGCCAGCATCAGAGTCTGGGTCATGGTAGTTTTCACTACCTGGCCTTTCCTCTTCTACTGCCCCACCCAACTTGCCTGCCTCATCAGACCCTGGGGTCTTTCTGAGGTCATCTAACAGCAAAGCCTCTATGAGGCGTTGAGTGCTTGCATGTCTCCCTGTTTTCAGTCTCCTAGAGGTACACATATTTCTCAATTCCTGGAATGTGAGATTGTCATACCTAGTGGGCAAGGAGTCACTGACTTCAGGCCTTGAAGACATTCTAGTGTGGTGTGGTGTATGCACCTACCTACTCTAGTGGGAACTGAAACTCTCTTGAGTTGTAGAAAGGGTGTGCTAAGCCCTTGACACACAACTCTAAGTTCAGTAGAACTTACTGTATTCTAAACTTGATTTATATGTACCTATAGTCGTTTTCAGTTAGTCACTCAAAGAGACTATCTGGTAAAGCAATAGCAAGCTTGAATCCAACCGCTGTACACCAATGTGAGTAGTTGGCCTGGCATATGCTGTCCACTAGTTATAGTGGGCACCTTGCACCAGTCCAAACGACCCTTATTGATGTTAGGTTTAAAGACAACCTTTATTGAAAGCTATCCTAGTGGTAGCTATGGAGAGCAGCCTTCAGGCTAAGTCTTGAAGGAGTGTAAAGCAGCTTGGTTTACCAGATTATAACCTCTTGAATGACCAAATGAAAGGAGAACCACACAAGATATATATAAAATATATGTATTTATTTCTAAACACTAACTACTAATCTCTTTATGAGATTAGAGTTCAAGATACACAGTATCACAGTATTAAAACGACAGTAAATAGCACAATACACAGTGGGCTCCAGGGGGAGACCAAACCATATACTAAGAAAGTGATATAAGAACCACGACTTGACTAGACACAGTGCCTAGAGCACGTAGAATCGCTGGGACCCCAAGGAACCACCCAAGGTAGTGACACAGGGGACCCACGGGGGACGTGTGCAGTGTGAGAACACAGCCGCGAGCTCCGTAGGATTCAATGCGGAAAGTCGCGGTTGGAATTTTAAAGATAAAGGACACTTAGGAGAGGACTTTCAGCAAACCCCTTTAGACTTAAGGGGTTCTAGGGCCAACACCCACATGAGCACTGGAGTACTCGACTTACCTCACCCAGGGGAGCCGGGTGCATAGGTGTCAAAGGGTGTCGGGAATCGTCGTCGTTTTCAATGGCGATCTGCTGCAAAGTGCTGCTGCCGTGAAGAAGAAAAGTGTCCGGGTGGATCCAAGCCTGGATCGAAGATGTGAAGAACCTGAAAGTAGAGGGGACAGAGTCTGGGTCACTAGCCAGTGACCAGGAGCGGAGCAATCGAATGCCCACCGATGTCGGGTGCTTCAGGTGCGAAGAGGTGAAGCTTGACTCTGCAGCCACGGGGTCCCGGAGATGTCGACGATGACCAGGAGCCGGATTCGAGCTGTCCCACAAAGGATGTCGAGTGCTGGGGTGTCGGTGATCGGATTGACCACAACAAGCCTTGGCAACAGCAACCCACGCAGGAAGAGAAAAGATGCTTCTGTGCAGACCAGCAAGGTCCTGGGGACTCCCCAAGCGATGGAGAGTCAGGGCACGTCTGGAGCAACCAGAGAAGCCCAATAAAAGTTAGAGTTACCTTCTTGGGGACCCACAGGTCAACGGACTAGGGATCGCAAAGGGACCTCAAGAGGAATCACAAAATGGCGGCCCACGGAACACTCGTTGAGTGTAGGCCTGCAATCTTTGGTGCAATTACTGCTCGGGGTCCGGGCTACAAGTAACCCAAAGCTCAGCCTCAGGGGTTGCCGGAAAGCTGATGCTTCTGCTAATGGTCGCGGTGTCCAGGGGTTCGGGTTGCACGGTCTCCACGAGGGATACGGGCCTCAGACTTGCTGTGGGCACAGATCGACCTCAGAGACCTCGGGAACCCACCTCCTGTGTGGCAATACTCTTCGGAGTCCACAGGAGTTTCGGAGATGCCAACCGGTCAGTTGCGTTAAAGGTGCCTGCCTTGCAGGGGAGTAACTCCTTTACTCCAAGGGAGATTCTTCAGTCATCCAGCGTCGTGCAGATCGTCGAAGTACTTGGTTTCTGGTAACAGAGTTTAGTCCAGGTGTAATCTAAAATCCTGTAGTCAGGGTTTCCTACTTTATACCCAAGGAAGGGGTGGGACAAACTCTGGGGACCCACCTATGGGAGGGTCAAGAAAGAGGGGTGGCCACACCCATTTCCTTTGTCCAGTTTCGCGCCAGAGCAGGGGCTGTGTGCCCCTGCAACCGGTTTGAGCTGGACTATGCACAGGGACACCAAATGTGCCTCCAGTGCAGACTTCAAAGCACTCTGAGAGTGCACCCACCCAGCCCCAATACACTAAAGCCTGTCTGGGAGGTGGTCACACCTCCCTGTGACAGGAAACCTATTGTCCAGGCCTCCCCTGCCGGAGTTTCGTCCAGCAGCAGGAGGGCAGACTCGTGTCTGTGGCTGCAGCATCCATTTTGTGATGCCAGGGTTCTGTTAAGCTGGTACCGGGTGTACCGGTGATGCCATGTGGCTCCCTCTAGAAGGGAGGAATCATACCTCCCACCCCAGTACTGGGGTGGAGGTATGATTCCAAGGTGTTTGACACCAAACACGACAGTTTTCCATGCAGCCATTCTCAAGTTAGCATTTACCGCGGGGTTATAATGCACTTAAGAGTATATGGTCTGGCTGCATCACAAACAACCCCGGAATAAAGATTCCGAAAGCTGCAGAGGGGCTCTGCTCATGCATGGGCACCCTCTCACATGAAACCCAGCACCCTGCCTTCAGGATTGTTAAGGCCTGCCATAGGGGTGACTGATAGGTTTACATGTGCAGTGATATGGAGAGATATAGGGAACCTATATCTCAGTAAGGGGTGCATACACCACCTTACACAGGCTGCTGTAGCAGACCTGTTGTGTCATTTTGGATGGCCTCTCAGGGGTGGCATAATACATGCTGCAGCCCCTGGGAGGCCTCTGGGGTACCTATGCCCAGGGTACATAGTATACCATATACTAGGGACTTATAAGGGTACCCCAGAATCCAATCTGGAGTGTACCTAAAGTACATGCAATCAATTTAAGGGGATAGCAGATAGGCTGGGGTCCTGAATAGCAGGATCCCAGCCAAACTAAGTCGAAAACCAGCAAAACACCAGGAAAAAAGTGGGGGCAACCATGCAGTCAGATTCCACCTTCCTACAGCCAGGACATCTTTGTAGCTTTCTGCAGTTACTTCTGCCTTGAACTCTCTGCATGCTTTGCTGTCTTTAACTGTAACGAGGAAACATGGCCAGTCCATGGGGGGGGGGGGAGGGCTAGAAACAAGCTTACAAGAGTTACGATCGGCTGTGCTAATCATGACGTGTGTTTGTGCGCACGGGCACTTGAAGGGTATCTTGGCGCTGAATACCGATGTTCCTTGATACCACACTCAATGGTGCTTCTTTTATCGACCTCAGAAGGAAGAAAGGCAGAGTAGACCTGCATAAACTTATGAGTCGTTTGCCGATGCAACCTCTGGATTAAAACCAGGAAGCCGTGTGGTGCCTTTATGAGAACCTGGAAAGAGCAGCAAATAGGGGGCCATTGTGCGCGCTACGTCTCTAGGGACTTTTGCGATGTGAGTTGTTGACCATTATGTTAGTTAAAAGTTTAAGTGTTTGAAACCGGTCCTTCCACCTCCTGATCACAGTCATAACCCCAACTGTGAGAAATGTTCGTCCCTTCTCGCCAGGCCAACCTGACCACAGCAGATTCACGTTTTGCTCCATCTGTACAGTGGCAGCATTCCTTCTATCAAGTCAATGAAGACAGAGTGTGATCACCCATGGTAGCGCAAGCACTTAGTTGGCCAAGCAGGGAGTATCCGGACAACAGGATTAAATAAACAACACTCCCCCTCACCCAGCACGATGCCCCTGTGGCATGAAGAGCTTGTGCCTGAGCATTCGTCTGGCCATCTGTGTGCCTCTATTCCTTTAAGCCATATTCTCAGCTGGGGATGGGAACTAATGTGTCCTGGCCATCTGTGTGCCATTATTCCTATATGCCATGATGCTACAGAGTCGAATGCAAACCTGAAATGCATCCTGCTGACGTGCAAGGCTGTCTCCTAGGAGTGACTGCCTCGGAAGGCCAAAACCATGGCCTGACGCACAGCCCTCCTGCCAAGTCGCTCACATTATTGCCCCATAAATCACTGAACCGGTCCTATACCAACACCTGGGGGCATAGCTCTCGGTCTTAAAAATTTAAAACAAAATCTGTAAAAGAACTAAATATGGCTGTTTGGGACAGGGGAAATCTTGTGTCCACCTGGCCCCTAGGGAAAAACTCTTGGGGGCATATTATCAAGAACGGCGTTAAAAATTATCGCTGGTTTAGCGGCAGAAAACTGCCGCTAAAGCGGCGATAATGGGTTTGATAATATGCCCTTGAGAATTCCAATAGAAGTCCATGTTCTGGTGTGAACATGGGCTTCTATTGGAATTCTCCAGGGCATATTATCAAGCCCATTATCGCCGCTTTAGCGGCAGTTTTCTGCCGCTAAACCGGCGATAATTTTAACGCCGTTCTTGATAATATGACCCTTGGTACGTACGGCCCCATGCTGCCTCACAGCACATAAAGAAAAACCTGACGCTCTCTTTGCTCGCTGAGGCACCGGGACAAAGACACCTTCTGTTGAGGTTATCACAAGGATGGGGAACAATATTTGTGTCATCGCACACTATTTAAAAGGCATCACACTGAAGGAAGTGTGGTAGGATGACCTTGCTACCTCTGGTGGGGGTATGAAGCCTCGCCTTCGAGAGGCCCCTAATGCCAATGTGCCGGAGCCCTAACATTTGGGCATTAGCTCCCGCCCCAGGACGCTTTAAATAATCGTGGGAGGAGACGTATTAAATTGAAAACTTAAAAAATCCTGGGAAGGTGGGGGAAACCAACCAAACAGTTGCGAAGAACCTTCCCGCATATTGCCGCCGAAGAGGCACTGAACCCTTCCTGTAACAGTGTAGGCATACACGAGACACCAGATACCATTGCGCCGTGAATGGCGCTGAAACCCACACAATAAGGCCGAGCCACCCGCCCCCTGGTCGGCTCACACTGCTAATCCCTTAGCCTCGTGGCTACACTCCACTCCACCTACGTTGCAGCTGACACCCGACAAATGTCTGCATCGTGGTGGTATGTCAAAGCAGCTCTGCTCCCGAGTAGAGCCGGTGCCTCATGACTGAGGCCGGTGCCTCACAATTGAGACCACCGTCTACGAATTTCCATCACATACCCTCAGCAACCCTTTTTATCGTTCCCCGGTATGCGCCTCAGACACAGGAAAGGATCTAACAACATAAGACTTAGAGCTGTGCCTAATACGGGTGCCCTCTGGAGATGACTGCTATGACTATTGTGTGTGCCATTACAGCCTTTGGGGGGCCAGAACTCAAAGGCCCAGCATTACCCGAGGCTGGAACGCTGGTGGGCGCAATAAAGCTCCCACCCTGCTTCTTGGAGCTGGATGCTGAACAGCCTGCAGGGGACCAGGACTCAAAGGCTCAGCCTCACCCGAGGCCGGGAGGAACACTAAATGCCGGCGCACGCAATAAAGATCCCTACAGCTTCCCGCAACGCAGGGCATGCGCTTGGGCGGAGTCTGGGCCAAGAGCGGCCCGTCCACGGCCAGGCAGGGCACCTGGGATAGCACTTCTGCCTGATAGCCCGTTGGGCGACTGAGTTAGGGCTTTTCCTGATTACTTACACCCTCTTATTTGAACTACCTAGAAATAGGGTAAAGACTTAAGCAGCATGAAAGTGGTGAAGGCAAGGGTAATCTCTTTACACCCCAAATAACCTATTTGTCATCGGCAATGGGCGCTATCAATACTGAGGTGGAGCTGGTTAAGGATCGCATTGACGCATTACAAAAACTGATTAAAGCCCCGATAATTCAACCAACAACTTCAATATTTCCCCCTTTGTCTAAGCCATCATGTGCTGAGCCCGTTAGTGGCTTGAAGGACACGTTGCCAGTTTGAAATAAAATTACCTTGAGCGTTACGGCTACTATTAACAATCCTTGCATCTCTACCGATCCAACCCTTGATACCCTTTCAGCAAGCCCGATGCTTATCAGCCCAGCGAGTACCCGCAGTCACCATCAACAGCGGTGGGAAAACTGCAGGAGCCACCACGCAGAATCCGAATGCAAACGTCTTTATGAACATTGGCGATACTTAAAGAGGAGTAAATTAACCTATGTAAAGTCGTCTTCAGTACGCAGGCCAGAAACAGTACCCCTCGCCCTTTGCGCCAGCTCCCGTGCTGCTCACTCTAAACCAAAGTGGCACAATTCAGTCCCCAGTTGGAACGTGTCACGAGTGCAGTCACGGTGTACAGAGTGGAAACTGACTCCACCACTGCCATGTGTCCTCCACAGGCCAGAAGCACTACTTGTTGCCCTACTGCGCCAGCTCCCATGCCCCATACAGCTAGGAGACCGCAGCACCGGGCATAAAGTGGGTGCCAGGGGGCAGTAGAAGCCGCCAAATGTGGGGTGGGGCCGGGCTCACCGCAGAAAATCGCCGGCGCAGCCCCCCGCACACACCGCTACACGACGCAATGATTCACAGCTCAAACATTTAACTTAATTTAATTAACTTCATTTACATTTAACATGATTTGGGGCCTGAGGGGTCTCCTCACGGATGCATCAACTTCACGGCTCTAACATTGCTATTCCACCAGGCCCGCGGCCCTGGTGGGAACATCGGCATCCTGTTGGTGCCGGGGCGCTGTTGATGCTCTTGCACCAGCCAGACACACCGAGGAATTGAGGGGGGGGGGGCGATTGAGGGCAATGTATAGCCCTCCAACATCTCTTCACACGCCGATCCATCTTGCTGCCCCCCCACCCCGCGTCAGCCATGCCATGCGCCTTTCTAAGCATCCAGTCGACCTAATATGCCGCCCCAGCCTTGCCGATTTGCTGGGGCGGTGCGCTGCCCCGAGCCAAAGAGGGCGCCAGATGTGCAGGTGTGGTAAGTTGAGAGACTCCACGAAAGAGAAGTATTTTTTACTTAAAGTCTCATTTATTGGATACAGCTACAGCCACGGCAAGGAGCGGCGCACTCTCAGGATCCCGATCAGAACTGACAGCAGTTGATCGAACACCTAAGAACGCACACTCCAAGCGCGGGGCAAACAGAACACAGCATCAAGAACATTCCAATAATAGCATAGTAAATACAAACCCATTACATCACCTCCCCCCTTAACACAAAAGAAAAACAAAGTATCGATCAGTATGTAACAAAATCCTTAAACCTAGAAGGAAGTCTTTTACTACGATACCCCCGTGCAGAATTGCCACCATTACCATCCAATGTACCCCCAACCGGTTCCACATCTGACGGACTCACATTCTCACTCCTGAACCCAGTCTGTTCATGATCATGCAACCAATGTGTCCACTCAAGACCATGCTCACTCCTTGAGACCTTCTTGCCTCTAATCAATTCTGCTTGATCCTTCCTCAACTTAACTAACTGCCTTTTGTTCCACCAACCTCTGCCTTCTAAAAATGCTGCACCTTTACTGACCTTACAGACTAGAACTGGATCCGAAAATACAGATTCACCTTTTTTAACCTTGAATGGTTTTTAAACAAAATCCAGTCCCCCTCAGAAATTTCCAAATCACCAAGAAAACCTTTCCTGTCGAACCTTTTCTTCATATCTGACTGTTTCTCCTTGACTACCTTAGCCACGCCAAAAGAGTCAACACCAACAGATAACTTACTTTCCAACCATGATGGTAACAAAGTAGAGTTTGCCTTTCTACCCCTTAGCAACTCAAAGGGAGTGAGTCCAGTGGTACAGTGTGGAGAAGTATTGTAATTCCACACCTTTTCTTCCAAAAATGCTCCAACATCAAGACCAGCAGCAAGGGCCGTTTGAATGCCTTCATTAAGGACTTTATTGCTCCGTTCCACCAGACCATTGGAAGCCGGGGAATACATGGGCACTTTCAAATGTTTGATGTCGTGAGTTTCCAAAAATTTACACATTCTATCTGACACAAAGTGAGTTCCATTATCTGTCACTAAAGTCCCTTCCAACAAAAACACTCTTTCTAAAAAACGAATGGTATTATCAGTGTTAGGAGAATCCACAAATTTGTAATACATCCATTTTGAATGGTAGTCCACTGCCAAAATTAAGTACCTTAACTCTTCTGCCAAAACAATATAAGGACCAGAAAAATCCAGGCCAACTTTATCCCAAGGTTTCCCCGGAAACTCAGTGGGATGCAAAGGCAACTTAGAAAGTTTCCAGTGCTTGTCCGAAAGCAAACATTCCTCACAACCATCCACTAGACTTCTAACCTGAGCTTCCAAAGCCGGCCACCAGTAATGTTGTTTTATTTTCATGCACGTTTTTGTCACACCCAAATGCCCCTCGTGAGCGACTCTAATAATAGAGTTTCTCAGACTAACAGGAGGAACACATTTATCCCCTCTTTGCACAAAGCCATCCTTAACTGAAAGTTCATCAGCAACTAATGCAAAATTCATTAATTCCCCAGTTAAATTTCTTACTTCTGGCCACTTACCAGTGGAAAATTCCACCACCTTGGAAAGAAAAACATCATTTGAACAAGCAATCCTCCAATCTGCTTCTGAAATAATTGGACTACAATTTTCAATTGCGTCCAGGACAGCAACACATTCTACCTCATCCTCATTAAAGTCCTCTTCATCATCCTTTTCCATCAACATTCTTGACAGGCAGTCGGCACGAAAATTTTTGCCCCCCTGAATGTGTTTCATATCAAAGTTATACTCTTGCAACTTTGATACCAAACGAGTCAACCTAGCTGACATAGTATTATTAGAGACTTTGCTGAAAATAAAAGTGAGTGGCTTGTGGTCCGTAAAAATTTCAAACTTGCGACCCCAAATATACATTTTGAATTTTTGAGCCGCCCAAACACAGGCTAAAGTCTCGCGCTCAATGGTGCTGTAATTTCGTTTGAAGAGTTTGAGAGATCTCGATGCGAACGCCACAGTTTGCTCCTTGCCATTTACTCTTTGGCTGAGGACAGCCCCCAGACCATTCATACTTGCATCAACCGTGACTATAGAAGGACAATCATCACGAAAAGCATGCAAAGCTTGCGCAGAAACAATCAACTCTTTTACTTTCTCAAACACGCCATCCAGTTCATGAGACCATATACATTTTTGTCCCTTCTTGAGTAAAACGCGAAGGGGCTCCACAACTTGAGCATAATTGCTCACGAATCTAGCGTAATACTCTGCGAGCCCCAAGAAAGAGCGCAGGGCATCCTTATCACCAGGTGGTTTAGCTTCTTTAAGGGCCCTGATAACAGAAAATTTCGGTTTGATACCTTTGTCAGATACAGTATGACCCAGATAATCCAGCTCCCTCACTCCAAATTTACATTTATCAGCTCTTGCAGTAATGCCATGGTCCCCAAGGGCAGACAACACCCTCCTCAACAAACTATAATGCTCACTTGCATTTTTCGAAATAATCAGGATATCGTCCAAATAGGCTTGCACACCTACAATGCCCTTAAACACTGTATCCATTATCCTCTGGAAAACGCTAGCAGCAGATGCTAGGCCGAAGGGAAGCCTCAGGAACTTATACGTGCCAAAAAGTGTAACAAACGTCGTCAGTTCCTGAGACTCCCTTTCCAGAGGACTCTGATGATAGGCGGATTTAAGATCGATAAGGGAAAACCATTTAGCTCCCCCCAAATTTGGCAGAAGTTCATGAATTTTTGGTAGCGGATGACAATCGATCAAAATGTTCTTATTTAGGCCCCTCAAGTCCGCAGAAAGCCTAATCTCCCCAGTCTTTTTACGGGCGACGACTATGGGGGCCACCCATTGCGAAGATTCTGTGGGTTGAATGATACCCTGAGCACATAAATCATCGAGCATGGCTCTTAACTCCTCTCTCGCACTTAAAGGTACAGGCCTGACCTTGTGAATCACCGGTTGTGCATTAGGCAATAACCTAATTTTATGCTCGAAACCTTTCACACAACCCACTTGATCTTTGAACACAGGTTTAAATTCATCCAACAAGTTTTTAAAATCCACATCCGGCTCACCCACACTACACACAGAGGTTTCTTTAACCCTAACTGGGTTATCTTCGCCAGGCACTAAATACAGACCCATTTTTGCCAGATCTTTCCAGCCTACAATGTTCTTCCCCTTTTCAGCTACATACACTTTAGTAACAATATTGCGGCCCAAGACTTCTACATTAGACATAAAAAAAAACAACATGTCAATGTCCTTTTCTCCGAAGTCTTTCGGGTTCACATCTGTATGGGATAAAGTAACCTTTTTGCCCCATTTCTCAAAAAAGTAAGAATCACGAAGAATTGTTATTGGCGAACCAGAGTCAGCCAAAACTTTGGTTTCCACTCCATCAATTAAAGCGTCACAAAAAGGGCCTTTAATTTCCAAAAGATCATCCTTATAATCCAAAGTCAAAAGTAAGTTATCAAAAGACTCAGTACACGAATCCACTTCGACGTTCACATTGTTCACTTGAATCGGCCTCTTCTGACCCTTGCAAAGTTTCTGAAAATGACCCACCTTTTTGCAAATAGAACATCGTTTACCCAACACCGGGCAGCCAGGAAAATTGCCAATGTGGAACTTCGAACCACATCTATAACAATAAGGTTGGCCTTTTCTTTGTACTAGATTTTTAGACTTATCTTTTACCCCCACAGCAAGCAAACTTTCTTCTGAGGCTACTTCTTGGTCAGAAACTAGATTAACTTTTGCCGGAGCACCTGCTTGCATGGCCTTGGTGGAAATAACAGATCTCTCGATGCTTAAGGCTAGGTCAATTACTTCAGAGAGGGGAGGATTTTTACAGCTCAGAATCCTTTCCTTTATTTTGTGAGAAGCACAATTAAAAACAAATTGGTCCCTGATGAAGTCATCCAATAAAGGCCCAAACCCGCAAGTTGTAGCCAGGACCCTCAAAGCTGATATGTATTCTTCCACTTTTTCCTCCTCACTCTGTTTGCGTTTGTAAAATTTGTGCTTTTCAAGCATTATATTAGGTGGTTCAGAGAACTGCTTCTTAAGTCTTGCGATTGCCTCTAAATAGACGTTCCAGAGCCTGTCACCAGATTGGCCAGCTGTAGGAGGAATTGGAGGCAAACTGTCAAAAATACGTTGTGCTGCTTGGCCCAAACTACCAAAAAGTAGAGCAAACTTGCGAGCAGGAGAATATTCTGTTGCGTCAATTGCAACCAAGTGATTTTCAAATAAACGAAACCACTCTGACCAGGGCATGCACGGCTTACCCGGTTTTCCAAGAAATGGAGGAGGTTGTGTGATTTGATGCGGAGTAGCCATAGTCAAAATGCCCCCTTTTATTATATTTATTTATTATTTTTTTCCTTTCTTTTTATAAAAAACATACAAAAAAAAATATATATATATAAATATAATATTGAAAATAATCAAAATGAGTATTCAACTGCCTTGGATATGATAAATTTCGATGGAAGACTGCTTAGAAAAATTGTGCAGGAGAAAACCAAAAGGTGTGTGTATCACCAAATATGCCAATTGAATAGCACCGTGACACACGAAGAAACCAAGAAATGTGAGCGTGTCACAGAGATCCAGGTGCATCAGCTAAATTAACTATGTAGACGTTGACTCCAACAGCCGCTTTCAGAAAGAACAAGGAGAGAAAGGTGTGCGCATCACCGCGACGCGCAAACAGCTGTTCGCCGAAAGACAATGGGTGTGTGCATCACCGCGATGCACGAACAGCTGACTCCCACCTCTTCGTAGTACAATGCCTTTACCCAAGCCAAGATGGCCGCCGTGCGTCCTAACGTAGCGTCAGCGCGTTACGTAATGCGTCTGACGTTAGACCAAGCAGCCTTGCACAGAGAGTTCCAATCGCGTGCTGACTATGGAACCTCCGACTCCGCACGAGCAAGTGCGCGAGCCCCCAACGGTCAAAGACAACAACCAGGTCCGAATGCGCCAAAAATGAAGAAAATTGTATCCTACCAGACCTCCTCTGACACACCTAGGAAGGTGTGAGATGGCCACAACGAGAAGTCCCGTTCCGGTTGTTGGCACTGAATACCCTCTGCGCACCGGAAGTGACGCGGCCGGCGCAACAGGCTGGGGTACTCCTCCACGGGGTCCCCTCAACTAGAGGGGTGGTGGTGTGCCTAATGTGGCACTAAGGTGGCCGCCCTCTTGAGGTGGCCCACTGCGTGAGCTGCGGGCAGCCTCAATTTGTTCATTAGTGATTTAAGGTTTGGACAAACTGTTGGTTTAGAAGGCTAGCAATGATATTAAACAAGCAGAACAGACGGGGTAGATTTATAATTTTCCATCGGGCTATGCGGCAGTCAAGAGAGGGGGAGGGAGGCCAGTGCTTTACTTGATCTTCCATTTTAGAGATACTAATGTCACTGTTTTCACTAAATATGGATGGCCCATATCTTGATATCTAAATCCCAGGGTGCTTAAATGATTCAGTACACCACACCAGTGACAATGTATGACGGACCACTGGCCCGCTTTAAGTAAGGGTAATATTAGATTTCTTCCAATTAATAGTGAGGCCAGAGAGATAACCACATCTGATATTTCCATGAACTGTTGTAGGTAAGTTACTAAATTCTCTAATAACCAGTACTATATCGCCAGCACATAAAGAGATAGGGGGAGATTGTGTGAACTGAATCGGAGCCCTCTGCTCTAGTGGTACTCTCCGGTTTTACAAGACAATAGAACGTGTGTGATAGCGATTAAAATAAGCAACTGTGGCCAGCCCTGGCCGGCACCTCTGGTGATATTGATATGACGTCACAGAGGGCCATTTTCTGGTTTGGTAGCAGGGGAGGATTATAGTAGTGTGATCCAATCAAAAAAGGAGCCAGGCACGCCCTTTCTCCCAGAATAGTGAAAAGGAACTGCCATTCCAGAGAATCAAATGCTTTGTCAGCTCTAGCGATATCGCTGCTATCTCTAAGTAAGGAATTCATTGGTGGAGTAAGGCGAATATGGGGCGCAGGTTATTGGAGGTGGATCGTCCAGAGATCAATTCAGACTAGTCAGGGAGCATCAATTTGGGAAAACATGGGATTAAATCATTGGTCACAATTTTAGTGCCAGTGTTGATGAGCGATAGGGGTAATGAGATTCACCCTTGTCAGGTGTTCAGTAGGTGTCAACAACTTGATTATAAGAGTGTCTCTCATGGATGGGGATGGAGGAAGAATATTAGAATTTTGTGCCTCCTCAAGAAAGTGTGGAGAAAGTCTTAATGCAAACCTTGTGTAGAATTCACATGTTATATTACCACTGCCATGGGCTTAATTACTGGGCATACTTTGAGTTGTGGTTATAATTTCATCAAAAGAAATAGGATGCTCTAAATATTGTTGATGCAAATTCGCAATCCAAGCGAATGCAACATATTCTGAGTGGTCCTTTATATAGGTGCACATATATGATTTGGCAGAGTGAAAATCAGTGTAAAATTTGGCAAGGCCATCTAGAATTTGCCTAGCATCATATAACGGGGGCACCTTATCCATGGGGATTTGTATTATGTCATTAGCAGCTCAGGGATGTCAGGTCAGATTATCTAGTGTTTTGCCAGGATGCTTTACCTCACCAAAGATTCTTGTGGTGTTTTTCCTCCAGATACTGATTTCTCAGTTTGAGATCTCTTGATATTCTGTAGGCTTTGCACAGATCTCATCAGGTGTCTCTTTGCCTAGTGCAAAGTTAAAATCTCCCCCGCCCAGTATTATTTTCAGTAAAAGTAGGTATTTATTCCAGACCTCTTGGGCAAAGTTTGTGTCACCTACATTAGGCCAATGCACATTTATAATTGTAATATGCTTGCCTCATAGCACTCCCTATGCTATAAAACATCCACCTTGTGTGTCTATAACCAACTGTAGTGGGCAATAACAAAGTCCCTTCTTGAACAGTATGGCTATGCTTCTTGCTTATGAGCAAAAAGCGGATGTGTATTTCTGAGCCTCACAATTTGTTTGCAAATGTAGATTCTATGACTTGGAGGAGAGCCACTTCCACATTGTGTCTATCCAAATTTGCCAGCGCTTGGCGAGAGTTATGCTTATTATTTATCCTTCTAACATTCCCTGTCATAGAATTTTTTTTTCCGGAGTCTTATATATCGCGAACTTGACCCGAAGGTATTGGAGTGCTTTACATGAGCATCATTTGTGTTACAGACAGACACATTCATTTTGTTAGCCACGGGGAGATTAAGTGATTTGCCCAGAATCACAGACTGTTGAGAGTCCCTACCGAGACTCAAACTGGGTTCCCCAGCTTCGAGGTCGACAGCATTAGTCTTGTTCAGTTTAGATATGAACATAGTTCTAACTGAGTTCTCTCATACGAATGATGTACCACGGGTTATACTCTTTTGGATGCATGTGTGCACATTGAGCATGGACCGTATTATTCATTGGAGTATGCCTCATAACTGTTTCAGCCATTAATCCAAGGAGGAACCCTCTCCTCCATACTGGCATCTGTGACTCATCAGTGAAAACATTTACCTTTCCCTGTTCCCTATCCAGTTCTCTAAACAGAGCACACAAGTATGAATAATGTTGGTAATTTGAATTAATACAAAAAGGGAGTTAGCCCCTGAGTAAAACATAAGCACCGGCTAACGCACTACATATAAAGGTGGAGCTAGCCAGGGAAAAAGGATCTTCAAGGCGGTTAAACATTTTGTAACGTATGCCTCGCCACAATGATCGTCAACACCCACCGTATTCCTCTTGTCTCAACCATTGGCATGACTGTTAGGTGAAATATATTACACAAGTTAACTCCAATTAGACTGCTCGAAGAGGAGAACAAGCTATTCAATGAGAGTATTGTATATCAAGCTGGATATCTTGAGGAATCATAAGTTCAAACATTTAGCATTTACATTAAATGCACAACAAAAGTCAGATCATAACTGATACCCTGTAACTTGTTATTGCAGAATTCGTCTGTCAATCCTCTTCCACATTCCAAAAGAGGAGGAAACATCAGCAGTCTCTTTCATGTTCCGAACAGAGCAAACCTGATTTTTTTGCGGAATAAGGAAGCCTGTTTATTGTTGTTGAAGATGCAATCCTTGCCTTTTGTTGTTATTTTCAGCCGGGCCAGGTAAAGCATCTCTTATTTAAATCCTGTCTGTTTTAGTTTCTTCTTTAGCAGCAGAAATTACTGTCTCGCCTCCTGTACCGCTGTAGTGAATTCAGAGTATATTGAATTACCATTGTACCATAGTTCTCTTTTTACCTTTACCAGACGAAGCACCACGTCACAGTCTCTAAAGTTGAAGAGACTAGCAATAAAGGGGCGTGCAGGCGCTCCAGGAGGCAATCTTGGGGCCGATGGGCCTGTTCAACCACCAAAAGTCATTGGAAATCTTCAGCGCCAAGCACGGTGATGAGCATAATTTCTACGTTGTCCCACATCTTGCCTGTTTTGGCTGATTCTAGAATTCTAAGAAGTCTTAGATTGTTTTTCTGCAATCTAGCCTCTAAATCTTTATTCTTGGACATAACAAGGTTAAAAATCTTGTCCATACAGAGTTGTCTGTCATTCCACTGTTTAGATTGATCTTCTTCCTATGATATGTGCGGCCCCACCTCCTCAATACGATCTTCATTTGTATCCATTCTTGCATTCATCAGGTCCTTTCTAATGGTTAGGCTGTCTATTTAATTATCAATGGAATTCAAGCTTTGTTTGCATTTTAAGAAAAAGTGATCTGACATCTGGCTCATCAGCAGAGGCAGAAGAACCAGCTGCAACTGGTCCAGAGGCCAGACCTTAATTCTCAGGTCCTTTAGCAGTACAAAATATGAGCTTTTTTGTTTGTGATCATTTTTTCCCATGTTTTTCATGGGGTATGTGATGTCAAAGGGGGATATCACACTAGTTTAGAGAGGTGAGAAGGGCGTTGCTACTAGCTCTCCTTTGTTGCTGTTCTTGTCAGAGGCCTGAGCAGGGCCTCCTTCTCCTGCCAAGTTTTCTTTGTTTTTCCCTCAGTGCTGTTGCGCCAGGCGCCTGTTACGATGCACTGAGTTAAAATCTCCTCACACCATTTCCAGACCTGAGGGGCAGATTTACAAGAACTGGCGCATCCCTGCATATTAGCAGGGATGCGCCAGTTAAATTGTGACACGTAAAAAAACCCTTGCGCCACCATGGATGCGCCGCATTTATAATGCAGCGCACCGTGGCGCAAGGATAGACAGATGCGTGACGCATCTTTTCGGCGTAAGGGCAGCGCATTGCTGGAGTTGTGTCGCAAGTACGACACAACTTCAGCAATGGTTATGAATGCCTATTCCTAACATGCTGCGTCACTCCTTACGCCTGCTTCAAGCAGGCGCAAGGTTTTGACTCAGTGGCGTCGTAAAAGTGACTCAGTGAAATCTTGTAGATTTCACTGCGTCACTTTTACGAGGCTTTCCTGCGTGGGAACGGCCACCCTGCATACACTATACCTGACGCAGTTATAATGTAGCGCAGGGCTTTACAACGTGACGCATCTCCCTAGATGCGTCACGTTGTAAATATGTCGCAACGTGGCTCATTGTTTACGACGCCGCTGCGTCACAGAAGTGACGCAACGGCGGCGTAAAGTTGTCGCAAGGGGCTTATAAATCTGCCCCCGAGTATTTATCAAGGGAGAAATGATTCTTATTTTACAAGAAGTGCTGTTAGCAGGTTGTGAACCAGAGAAAATATTTACCAGTGTTATAACCAGTTGGCTTACTGTGTAAAATATCTTTGAATACCGGTATCCTTGGTAGTTCTGCCAAAACAACAAGAGCATTATATGTTGCTTGTAAGGATCATTATGGCCATTCAGGAACCTTAAAAACCATACCCTTCTTGAGGATGAAAGGTTTCTGTACAATGTGTGCTGCACAGACATTCACATTGACTCCGCCTATTCTGTTTTTACCGGCACCAGGTGAATCTAGGGAATTTTACTCAATTCATTAGTTTCAGAAGTTATAAGACAGTATAACCAGATGGGAAAGAAAATAAGAACTGAAAATGACAATGATTGATTATTAAATTGCTTTGTAAGGTTTAGATGCGTATTATTCTCCAACAGTGTGTGCGGCCATAGATCGATGTACGTTTTTCCACAGGAAACAAGAACAGGATGAGACTTTTGCTGACAATTTTTTTGCTTCAAAAAATGAGCGTTAAGATGCAGATTTAGTAATTTGCATTGATGAACGGATTAGAGACCCTTGCAGTCGGCAGGCACAAACTGCTAAATTCACGACCTTGAAGTACTGACCACCGAGCCGTCCAGCGTGGCAGCTCAAAGTCGCTGGGTAGGTGGCTTCTGGGTATGGGAGTCCCGACCCTCAGCGATGCTCAGCTTTCTACAATGTTACCCATGTCCTCTTGAAGAAGTTTTCCTCAACCGCAGTGCTTGCAGGTACCAAGGCTTGTTGGTGGCCAGTTCGACTACTACCTGCTTTATTCGACGCTCCAAGAGAAGGGATCCCCCTGCACGAACGACCATCCACCCCTGTGGCTCCATCGTAAAGATCCTGCATTTCTTTTCACCCTCTCTTGGCATGCCTGCTATCACCAGTTGCAGTGGATACTGTTCAGCACCACGGATAGCCAGAAGCACCTCTGCACCCATGACCCCTGAGCCAGGTAGGTCGAATCTGCCTGGAGACTCCTGGTCCAAGGCCAGCTCCTTGCTTAAGTTCCACAGGGTTTTTCTCAACTCGCCCTGCAGTACCTTTTTGCTAAGGTAGCCATTGAAAGACAGCAAGCCTGATTGACAGTTCCGTTTTGACAGCTAAAGAACAACTCTGCACCCGCTCCCCTGAGCCAGGTAAAATTGTTCTAGCTGTTGTGAACTGGTCTAAGGACTCACAAGACCTTAACCCAGAATGGGTTCCGTTGAACTCACTCTCTAAGTAACTTATTGCATGTATGTGTTTTTCCCATTGAACGCAACGTTAATGTTGTACACTGCTAAAGTACATGAGTTATTTAGTGTCGGATTTTTCTTGAGTCGTATCAATTACTTATCATCCATGTTGGTGATGTGACATGCTTAACACATGTTCCTCTAAGTAGCCTGTCTGCTCTTTGCCACTCTACCAGGACTGAGAGAAGGTGTACAAGAAAGCACCCGGGGTCCATCTTTGTGTATTGTGCTAGTATTACATGGTAAGGCACCCCTGCCATACCACATAACACTTTCACCTTGCAACAGTTACCTAGATATTACACTCATCCCAAATAGTCCAGGACAAGTGTTGGTGGTTGGTGAGGGTGCAAGTGTTGATTGCAAGTTGAAAAATGAATTTCCAGAAGTATTTTCTGATAAGGTTGGCCACTTGAAAGGCTTTAAGCACAAATTTGTCTTGAAAGAAGGAGCATCTCCAGTTGTTCATAAAAGTAGGGATACTCCTATTGTGATAAGAGCTGAAGATGAAATGGAATTAAAAAAATACTGGATAATTCTGGTATTCTAGAACCCGTTGAACCTTCAGATTGGATGTCTTCTTTGGTGGTGGCCCGTTGTGCAAATAAAAAATTGAGACTATACATTGATTTGAGGGATTTGAATAAGAATATTTTAGGAGACAAATTCCATCTTCCAAGAATTAATGAGCTATTGTTCAAAATGAAGAAAAAATAATGGTTTTCTGCAATTGATTTTTATTATTTATGCAAGGACCCTGGAACACCTTTTTAACATATATAATTTTTGGAGAAATTATCATTGGAGAATGTTCCTCATTCAAGTTAATTTCCTATAAATTCGCAGTGTAGTCTGTCAGGCATGTCATTTTCTTTCTAAATGCTGGAGAAAACATTTAAAGTCGCTGAGCAGCTTTTTGAATGTACATCATTTGTCATGGAAAAAAGCTACCTTTTGTATAAAGAGCATGAAAAAAAAAAAAATCCTGATAGGCTTACACTAAAAGAGGAGAAAAAAGGAGCCCGCTCCTTTACGGATCTGAAAAGCACCCCTACCCACAATGCCTTGCAGTGGCAGTTTGCCTTTGAGAGTCAGTTCTTTTTTCCAGCGCTTTCAAGTAGGATCTCTGCACACATCTCTGAACACCTCAGGTGTTTTTCTTAACACCTTTGAAACAATTGTTTCTAGCTACAGCGTTTTTCAAACCCTTCTTACTCTATGTTTTAACATCCCGTCAGTTGAGTAAAACTAATTTTACATTGATTTGACAATTTTTTTCTAGTCAGAATGCCTTCCCTTTTTAGCAACTGCCCTTCCTCTGGAATAAAGAAGGCACGTTCTGATGCACACAATGTATGTGTGATTTGCCTCTCACCATCACATCAGGCAAAAGGATACGACATTTATAGTAAAATGTCAAAAAGGACTCTAAAGGATAGAAAGGGCATCAGATTAAGAGGTCTGATTCAGGACATGAGAGCAGAGGAAGAGAGAAAGAAAAGAAGATTAGACAAAGCTTCATCTCGTCCTTCCTCTGAAAAAACTGGCAAAGACACCCACAGAGAGATCTACAGCTAAAAGATCTCCTCCCAGACATCATTCATTGACGTCAATCACATCGACACCGATCGTCGACGTCAAGACCACTGACATCACCATCGAGAGGTTCAGCACCGACATGCTCCCCCTTGAAAGAAGGGTCAACTTGGGTACATCACCGTCACCGCTTGACGTCAAAATTGACGTCAAGAAGATCACCGGCATCGACACGCCGAAGATCACAACGGCACCAACTCCATCATCATCAAGCACTCGATTGATGTAAAAACACAACACATGGCATCGAAAAGGGTTCTATCGCCGCCTCAACTTCAATTATCAGTGAAAAGGCTTGTATGATGTTGATTTCATCTCTCAATGTCGAGGATCTCTCAGGTCATACTTTCTTCTTCACTAGAGTGGTCTGGATCTCCGTCCACCCACCCTATAGTTTCTCAGTTATCTGAAGATTCAGTTGCTCAAACAGATGAGCCACTTTGTTCTCTGAGAGCTATTATACCTCCAGAGGATCCCTTGCAGGCACCATTGAATCCCTTATTTCTATCACCAGACCTCCATGTTTCCTATCAGAAAATGAAGGCCTCCTCCCATTAAAACACCATCCAGAACACCCTCTTAAAGGAGGGATATGCCCAATTCACGTTCCAGTTCAAGAACAAGATCACCATACTCTGATTCGATGCATTCCTTTTATACTCCAATGTCTTCACCAGTCACAATCTAGAATATTACCTGTCAATTATATTCTTAATTTTCAGGATGCTTTGATCAGAGGTACAACTAAATTGAATATCAACCTAGACCCCCCTCAACCAACGGTTTCGGTCATTCTTGAAACTCTGCAAACAAGGGCAGTTCCAAAGACTCTTCTACCTCTACTACCAGGTCTACTAGACATTGTAGAAGAAAGATTTCCCCACCCAGCTACAATTAAAGCTGCTACTCCAAGACTGCTAAAGAAATATAAACCACCCCAAAAAGTTCCTGCTTTTCTTAAAAGGATCCCAAACCAGATTCAATTATAGTTGTGGCGGTTAGACGTAAACATGCTTCTGCCCCAGAATCCACTGCTCCACCTGACAGAGAGAGCAAAAGAATGCACACTATGTGGAAAAAGATCTGCGGTACAGCTTCCACCGATTTAAAAAATGCAAATACAGCAGCTCTTCTGGGTAGATATCACAGAGAGATATGGGATGGCATGAAATCTTTTGTATCTGATCTTCCAACTCATAGACAAAATTTTTTGGGGGAAATGATTAAGGAAGGCTCATTAATTTCGAATCAGTCAATTAGTGCTGCAGTTGATTCAGCTAAACTTTCTGCTACTTCATTCTGCTGTGGAATTTCCCTGAAAAGATCATCTTGGAAATTTACACTTTTCAGGTGCATCACTATCTGGACAACACACTGAGGAATAGATGCTCAGGATGAAAAATGAAGCTGAAACACTTAAAGCTGTTGATCTAGAAGAGCAGAAAAGATTTTACAGGCAACAATATAAACCCAAACATAGGCGATACTATTATAATAAGGTTCAAACCCCTATGTCTATTCCAGCCTCAGCACCAACAGAAACAAACACAAAGACAATACCAGAGGAGATAAGAAAAAAGAAGATCCACTACAACAAAATCTTCTCAGTCCAAGGGAAGAAACTCCTCTAACAATAAGCAATGAAAATCTGCCACCCCTCCACAGTTTTCACTCCAGCAGTGGGAGCGGTGACATTTTTACCTGGAAGAGTGGAAAAACATAATCACAGACAGATGGGATTTGAACATCATACAAAACGGATATTCAATCTGCTTCAGACACATTCCACCACCTGTCTGACCACGGCAGTTTTCAGCTGGTTGTCTAACCAATCTGCACCACGAAACATATTTACTATTACAAAAACGAGCAATAGAGAAGGTTCTCTCAAGCCAGATCAACAGAGGAATATACTCAAGATATTTTCTGGTCCAAAAGAAAAGCCATCCCAAGCAATTTTGACCGATTCTGGACCTCAAATTCCGCAACAAATTTATCAATAAAGAAAAATTCAGGATGCTGACCCTTCATTAAATCTATCCACACATAAGGAAAGGCGACTGGTTATGTGCAATAAAGTAAACACAAGGAGATGATGGATGGAGCGCTGAAACTTTTCAGACACCCCCAGTCACAGATCTGGGTTGAATCCATCATCGTTCTTTAGCTCACTTCGCCACCCCAGTTCAGACCCAGACATATGCAAATCAGTCTTGACCCTGATCCTCATGGGAACAGTCCAGCCCGAACTGCCAAGAGTGGTCTTCCTTGAAAGAAGGGTCAACTTGGGTACATCACCGTCAACGCTTGCGTCAGAATTGACGTCAAGAAGATCACTGGCATCGACGCCGAAGATCACAACGGCACCAACTCCGCCATCATCAAGCACTCGATTGATGAAAAAATCGCAACACATGGCATCGAAAAGGGTTCTATCGCCGCTGCAACTTCAATTATCAGTGAAAAGGCTTGTATGATGTTGATTTCATCTCTCAATGTCAAGGATCTCTCAGGTCATACTTTCTTCTTCACTAGAGTGGTCTGGATCTCCGTCCACCCACCCTATAGTTTGTCAGTTATCTGAAGATCCAGTTGCTCAAACAGATGAACCACTTTGTTCTCTGAGAGCTATTATACCTCCAGAGGATCCCTTGCAGGCACCATTGAATCCCTTATTTCTATCACCAGACCTCCATGTTTCCTATCAGAAAATGAAGGCCTCCTCCCATTAAAACAACACCATCTAGAACACCCTCTTAAAGAAGGGATATGCCCAACTCACGTTCCAGTTCAAGAATAAGATCACCCTACTCTGATACGATGCATTCCTTTTATACTCCAATGTCTTCACCACAGTCACAATCTAGAATATCGCCTGTCAATTGTATTCTTAATTTTCAGGATGCTTTGATCAGAGGTGCAACTAAATTGAATATCAACGGCACCCCAAACAACACAACTTACTCCAACAAGGCATTTTGGCAAGGAAACAAGTTCATTATTCGTACCAGACGAATAATCCGCAACTATCTTCCGAAAGATCGGTCCCCAGACTGTGTCAAACAAAGAAAACCCAAAAGTCAGTCCTCAGACTGCACCAAAGAGACAAACCAAAGTTAATACCACAAAACCAAAAATCAGCCAAGTCCCAGGCATTTTCAAAAGTAAGCCAAATCCATTATGTTGCCTGGCAAAGTGTCCGCAGACACTCTGTACCCAAACCGGTCCGTAGACCTACCAAGTACAAAGCAAATGGTCCGCAGACCATACCAAATATTATTCAAAAGGGCGCCACATTCACAAAGAACCAAAGCAAACTCACCTGGTGCACACAGGCCGAACAAATTTATTCTCCACTGCCGACTTTCCGGACCAAACGGTCGAATCCAAGGGTTTTGCCTTTTAGGACCCCAGCCGGGACGACCCCTGGGCGAGGCACCATCCGATCAGACATGCGGGGCAGCTGCGAGTACTAGGCTCTCTCATGCAGGGATCCCCGATCCGACTATCCAACCCGACGTGGCCCGTCCTCCTCACCCGTCCACGGGCAAGGATGGGTCACCCGATGGAGTCCCTGTTCGGGTGCCAGCTGAAGGAAGTGACCCGAATCGGGTCACCCGGGTCACCTGAGACCACCTCTTGGCCTTCCAAACAAATGAAGAGTCGGTCAGACAGTAGAGTATACAAACCAAGATATTTATTAGTATGACGCTGCAGCAGAGCCCAGTCTGACCAGCTTCATGAGATAGCTGCCGAGGGACTGACTTCCCCCAACATTTCATTCGATATTATACATTTCCAATTCACCAAGAACTCACCCAGGCTGGAAAATTCCGGTTAAGGCAACAGTGAACAAAGGAGGCACAGAAGGATGAGCTATGGTCCTGGGACCGGGTACACGTTATCTCTACCTCAAGGTTGCTTTGCCCGCGCCCACCATTATAGAAGGTGGGAACGAGCCTATCTAACAGCGAAGGTATGTCATAATAGAGAGTACATTCATTAGTGCAGCAAAACTCGGCCTTGGAGAAATATCAGCTAAGGAAACATCGAGGCAGCTTTCTTCTGAGGCAAGCAATGTGTGACAGAAACTCAGCTTCGATCATGGAACATAATGGCGGCTTCTAATAAAATGGTGCTATGAATGCTAACTTAACACAGAACGAAATATGAGCAACAAAGCAAGTACGTTTTCAATTCTAACAGGGGTAACAACCCTCATCAGCCAGGCTAGCTTGAATCCAGTGGCAAAGTGAGCAAGGGACCCACGTCTGGGCATACTCTGCCAACTTAGGGCGGACAAAGCAAACACAAAAGATATATATGTGCAATAGAGTTACAGGACGCATACTTTCACATTCCGTTTCCTGTCCTCACAGAAAAAATCTATGATTTCTGGTAGGGAACAAACTCTATCAATATGCTGTCCTTCCATTCTGCCTGAAGTCAGCTCCTCGAACCTTCTCAAAATGTATGACAATAGCTGCAGCTCACTTGAGAAAAAGAGGAATATTTGAATATCCCTATCTTGACAAATGGCTAGTAAAGGCAGATTCTCTGTGGAATGTGAAGAAAGACTTCAGAGCCACAACAAACTTACTGTCCAGACTAGGCTTGCAAATAAACTTCAACAAATCGATTTTAACACTAGTGCAGTGCCTGGCTTTTATAGGTTCAAAAGTAGATACTCCATATTAGAGGTAAACCAGTTCCGCTACTTTTGTATGCGGATGATACCGTGCTCATGGCCTTGACGGCCAATAGCTTACAAACATCGCTGAACGCCTTTACGGATTTTATGTCAGCCCTTGACCTGAAGGTCAACTTTTCAAAATCTTATATAATGGTATGTGGTCCAAAAAAGACTAAAACCCGAAGTTTTACTGTAAGGGGCAAGGTTATCGAAAAGGTGGAAACCTTTACATATTTGGGGAATATTTTCAATAAGGAGTTGCAGTGGGAACCCCTGGTCATGGCAAGAGCTCAGCAGACAAGTAGATTTGTGGAGGGGCTGTTTAGGTTTGCCTATAAGTTGGGCCATAAGCTGGTGGCTGAGCTTGTTATTTTATATAAAGCAAAATGTTTATCGGTTGCGTCTTACGGGGCGGGAGTGTGGGGATACCATAAAAATCACCTGTTACAAGTGGTGGAAAATAAGTTTATAAAAAGTTTATTGATGATTCCAAATAACTCTGCCACTTCTTTCTCCCACCAAGAACTGGGGATGGAATACGTAGAAGATCGCATTTGCATTGCCCCCCTGCTCTTATGGACCAAAATATGGGTGTCTGAAGAGTTACTGTTTTCCAGGGAGGTTATTGAAGACTGTATTAACTTGGATAAGTCTTTGAAGATCCCCTGGCTCCGTTTTGTGAGGGAGAGGTTATTTGAGATTGATTTGGGCGAGTACTTTGACACTCCGACGAGTATTCCCAGAAATGCTAAGGTTATTATAAAAGAGGCGCATTACACCTGGGCAACTTTGCGTCACATTCAATTGGAGGCGACAGGCCCCAGTTGCTTTTTTATGCCTAAACAGCAATTTTACTTATCCTTCACTATGAATATTCAGACACGTTTCTTTTTAACAAGATTCCGCTTAGGCACTCTGCACTTTCTAGTGGCATTTCCTAGACAATCTGGGTGGACGGACAATCTCATTCCCTGTCCTTGTGACAACATGGCAACCCAGAGCACGCAGCACTTTATTCTTTTTTGCTCACTTTACAAGGAACCAAGGAGAAGATTTTTGGCACCACTACTAAAGAACATTCGTCCATGTACATATGTTGAGGGGTTCAGATATTTGCAATCGCTGACCAGTCCTGCTATTTGTAGTGCGGTGTCAAACTTTATTATAACTGCTATGGCTATTAGAAAGCGTTATGAAAAATACCATAATCGGAGGGGAAGGAGAAATACTTCTTATGGTTTAATTTTATCCAATATGAAATTTTATGGCGGATGATGTATCTATTTTGCATGTGATTTTGTTTATTAACAAGGATTTTTAATATTTTTAAATGTATTATCTGCTTGTCAAACGTTTGTGGTCTTGGTGCCGAATAAAGTTATTCTTGACTTGACTTGAGACACTCAAAAGGAAAAAGTGTACCCTTTCGGAGGAGAGAATATTATCAATACAAATGAAATGTGCAGACCAAATACATCAATGCATCATTCATCAAAAGATGTTGACAATAAACCCAATCCTTCTTCTCTTCACATTCTTTGTATAATATTTATCACATAATTGGTGTCCACATTTTATATGAAGTCCAAGGTAAACCTCTCGAGTGAACCATCCGGGCAATGCAAACAACGAATTGCTCTATTGTCTTTGGGCCTGATTTAGATCTTGGCGGATCTGGTCCCGTCATCACCTTTTCGACAGTTTCACCGCCCGCCTACATGTGGTCCGCCCGCTTTATTTAGATGTTGGCGGGTCCCTGGACGAAAGACCATCCGTGTGTCGTTGACTCCGCCAGAATTTTCTTTCTGCGTGAACGCGTCATAGGCAGAAGCGGCTGTCAGCAGGAGTCCAGCCAAGATTACTGCCGTGCCACTGACGATGTGCCTTTCCATCGGGGAAACTGTAGCGGGGATACCTCCTACTTTGAGCTAGCAGATTGAAAGGAAATGAGGGAGAACCTTAATTTGTTTTCTGTTTCCCACTTCCATTTCCATCTTGAAGCCCACTGTCCAGGTCCTTCCTTTGCTGCTACTACTTGACCACGACGCTTATCAACTTCGTTGTCGCGGGGATCTAAGGTAAGCTTCTTTTACACTTGTCTCACTATAAATTGTGTGTTGACAATTGCTTTAGCCTCGTGTATTTTTATATTGTTTTTACATGCAATTTCTTTCTTATGTGTAATGCATTAGTGTTCATTTTACAACTTATCAAGGTAAAATGAACACACCTGTATTGAGATTTAAAAAAATGATGTTGTGGTGCTTGTGTGTGTTGTGCTTGTGGTACCTGCGGGTGTGTATTCAATAGTGTGTGTTGTCTGTGTGCTATGCAATATGTAAAAAAATGGGCACAATACATACATATATTTTAGAAGCAAACACAACATATATGTGAATTTACACATTAATAAGTAGTACTTACCAGTCTCCACTCCATCAGGGAATCACTCCATCAGCAAACTGCCTCTAGGGCAACGCCAGCACAACAGGACTTCTAAATAGGATTGGTGCAAAACCGCCAACCTGATGGCGACGAGGTACTGTTAGCCAGCAGAGGAGTCCGCCGTGTCGACAAAGGTGCACCACTTACACAACAGAAAACAGTCAGTTGATGCGGACGGTGGTTCAGCCAGCCACATCTAAATACGGCAGGCGAGATACCGTCAGCTTGGCGGAGTACTTGTGTACTCCGCCATGGAGGGTTTAAATCAGTCCCTTTGTCTCTTAATGTAATAGATACTCATACTACTATGTTTATCCAGATGGATCCTTGTTCCACTGAAATGTCATCGCATTTCAGCCTCTATATTGTAGGCCTCCTCAAGACATTATACAAGGACATGTGAGGGCCTGCCCTACAAAAACACATATAAAGTACCAATCACAAACCAATTTTTAAAATGTATACCTATGAAGCAGCCCGGGGTGCAATCATCATGTGTGCGCCCCATCTAAAAAGTAATTAAAAACACCTATAATCAATTGCACATGTGATTTTACATATGTATCATTCCATCTCATTTGGCAATTTTATCTCAGTTCATTAGTGTACAGACACAATCATTAAGTCCATATCCTGAGTAAAAGAGTACATGTTTTTTGTTTTAGACTGCCCATGGAGCCAAGCGAGCTATGAAACATAAGATCACCCCTCAACTGTGGGGAGCGGTAGAGGGTCTTAATTAGTTTTTAGGTATGTCCCAACCCACTCATACGTAAAGCAAAAAAAAGAAAGTTTCACTAACCTCTCTAACCTCTCCATGGCCGCCGTCTCTCCTCGGTAGTCTCTCTTCCCAGACAAAGAGAAAGACCAGTGGGCGGGGGCAGGTATAAATACCTCGCCCGACCCCCTAGGCGCCGGAAGTGAGTCGGCCCTGGTGCCGGATTTTGGGGACACTTCGGGGGTCACCGTGACTAGAGCGCGGGGATGGGCCGAATGTGGCACTAAAGTGGCCGCCCTTTTATATGGGTGCCCTGTGTGCGCCGTGGGCAGCCTCAGAGTGCCGATATAGGCAACCCTCCCCACTCAATATGAACATAGCATGCACTGTAATAAATAATCACACAAAAACAGGTTTGTTGGAAAACAGTTTGCTGCAGGTTTATTTCATACAAGGAGTATGCCAACGTGGTGGGTTAACTTATGGGCGATCCAAGGGCAGGCGGCGGTGACTGACCTAAGCTGCCCCGCCCACCTGATGAGCCAAACTGATCAGCCTGGCCTCCTGTCTTGTTACCTGAACTTTTACTGATCTGCCCATGGGATTCTGAGTTATTACAGATAGCACTGTCCAGAGGATGTCATTCTCAGAGTGATTCAGTTCTTAATACTGTGCAACCTAAGGGGCCACTGTACTATTGCACCTAATCTCAATCTATGCTAAATGATCCTCTTTTTCATCTCCTAAGATTTTTGGCCAATATTGCATGGGCATGATATGCAATACACAACGTTTTTGTGTTGCAGTTTGAAAAGAATTGTTTCAGAGTTGCATTATTTATGAACACTTCTATGATCACTTCTTTAGTGTTCCTAGTGCACTTACAGACACTGCATGTGTTACATTCCCACTATGCATAGACACACACCGCACAGCCACAGCTATAGACCCACAGACAGGCACAGCAAACTACCTCCACACTTACAGCAAACAAAAATACCCAGACACTCTGGCAAGTGCCACATACACAGATGTACTTACACATATTCATAGATACGTGCATACATACGTACAGTGCAGGAAATGAGCTGGATCCAGCTAGATCCTGCAGCTTTTATTAGAACATTGACATCAGCTCCCTGGCTAAAAGCATACCATCCTTAGCTTCTAGCAAGACATTAATATTCCAACAGTTGAATACAGTAAGTGCATGGAATATCTGATTAATGAATCTGCCCCATTGAAAAGCAAGAAGAAAATAACTTATCATTCACTCCCCATGGTTCTCAAAGGATCTATACGTGGAAAGAACTCCCTTGAGACATCTTTAAAAAACACACCAGAGACCAGCACCCTCTCTTTCTAATCAGCGCTGCCACAAAAATTACAAATTGAACATCCTCAGAGCTAAATCGAACTACATCAAATGTCTGCTTGACGTCTCTACAAATCATTCAAAACGTCTCCTTCATATTATTTAACAATCTAAGTCAGTCTTCAACTAGCATGATCTACACACCACTATCCAAATGTGTAGATTTTGTAAACTTCTTTGCAGAGAAAGTAGACTCTATTTAACTTTCACTTCCACCAAGATCTGTAAATCGCGACAACGGCGTACGGAACCGCAAGGCCCAATGGACCTGGTCGCACTTTGACGCAGTCTCCAAGGCAGAGCCACTTAAAATCATAAGTAGGATCATACCTTCCAACCACCTTTCTCATGCATTGCCTTTTGTTGCTTATCTTTTATTTTTATGTTGTTATCCATATTCTTCGTGATCTTATACCTTTGGTCCAAGTTTGCGCTACATCAAACCTCAAAATTAAAAATAAATAAATATCTACTTTCTGTTCGGAGTAGCAAACGGCAGATGGTGAATAGGCTTTCTTCTTTTCAATTCCCGCTGGGTCCATAACAAAAGCCTGATTTAAATGGCAATCAGCCCGCCTTTTCTTGGAGTCTCATCCTGCCTAGGAGCTACCTGGAGCCTAACAACTAGATACCAATGCAATGGAGGCAAACAAAGGCACACAGCTTATCACATCAGAAGTACTTAAGAGAAACTATGATTTGGAGGTAGATTTTTCATTTTGTTAAACCTCTGTATGTAAGAGAAATGTACACACTTTAAGAATGTCAGATATATCCGTATGAGTAGTTAAACAAATAACAAGTTAAATAGCACTCACTAATTTATTTTTTATGTAATTCTTTTTTTAGCCCTTCTCATCCCAGTGTAGGGTGTCAGAGTGCTTTACATCATGTGCGCGCACACACACACGCGTGCGCGCGCACATACACCCCCCCCCCCCACATACCTATTATCATGAGGACCGGCCATTGACTGTAATGAAGTGTGAAATTACTATTCTAACTCTACGTGAGCTTTGATAGGAGGGAAAGTTGTAAAGCGGACCGAGGCAAATCTAACTGCACTTTTAGTTTTTTGATGCACTTGCTCGAAAGTACCTAAACACTCTACTGCGACCGTTCCTCACGATTCACCGGTCCTCACAAAGATAGTGTTTATCAGGTTCTGACATGGTTAACCTATGCTGTGAGGACCGAGTCGGTCCCTACAGCGTGGGTTATACATGCACACGCACACACACACACATGCGTGCACACACACACTATACAGAGACAATAAATCATACATGTGTAGGAACCAGTGTACAGGAAACGTTACATAAGACAACAAGGGTTACTAGTCAGGAAATATCCATACTGGTGGGCATTATATATTAAGAGTACCTGGTCAGGAGAAATTAAAAGTCAGAATTTGAAACGTACCACAGTGTTTGGGGTTATCTTTACTAAGACATTGAATAACTACAGATTGAGGGCATAAACAAGGTTTCATATCCAGCTTTGAAGTCTGCATGCAGCTCCTTGATGATGGTTCATAGCTCACAGTGTTATATTAGAAGGATTGCAACTTATGAACTGCAAGTAACAAAAGGTTCTCTCTTAGGGGATCTCCATTGATAATCATAAGCACTGAATAGTCCCGCCCACATGCAGGGACCCTGGAGAAGTTCTTTCAAAGTTACATCTACACTGCCTTACTTCAGAAAGGCCACGATACATATATAACAGAAATGTTGCATTTTTGCACCTTAAAAACAGTCTTAATGCCAATCTTATTGAAATTCTTTAAACTATAGAAGGAAAAAAAGGGTCATACTCTTACAAGTCCAAGTGTATTGATAGATCAAAATAAAATGTCACCATCAACAGTATAAAACAATTACAAGTAAACAAAAATGTAAACAGTAATACTTAAGTATTAAGGGAGAGGATGTAGCCTTAGGGCTAGAGCGGTCGACCTCGAAGCTGGGGAACTGGGTTCGAGTCTCGGCAACGACGCTCAACATCCTGTGATTCTGGGCAAATCACTTAATCTCCCCGTGCCTAACAAAACTGAATCTGTCCTTCCGTAACGAAACTGGTGCTCATGTAAAGCGCTCTGATACCCGATTTCTCGGGTCTAGTTCGCGCTATAAAAAAGACTCTACCAAAAAAAAAAAAGTACACCTGATTTTCACATAAATAAAACCAGCAATAAATAGTAGGTTAAAACCCTTATAGGCAAAAGTGCATCAAGTCAGACCCCATAAGAAATCATTCCATCTTAATGCTTTGAGCTTGTGCATTATCCAAGCTGCATGAAAGTAATTTGACACCGCTACTACGACCATTGTTTTCGGTGTCACTTTACAGATTCTATAGGCTTCTCCTCTTTCCACCGAAGTCAGAGTGTTGCAAAGGGGCACTATCCACTTGCTTCTGGCTTTCGATTACAGGGGTCAGAAAAAAACCAAATGCTCATTGGTTTCTACAACAGATTTTCAACAAAAACAATGGAGTGCCCCCGACTTCGCACCCTCCCAGCAGGAGGCAGTAAAGGCTGCAACCGGAAGGGTCCCCTATCTGAACTGTAGAAACACTGTACGTGCATGTGCCAGGCATATACAATCTAAACGTTTCTCAGGTTTGTTGACAGATTTGTGCAGTAAAAGGTTCTGGTTAAATAACCCATATGATTTTGGTGCTCCCTGCAAGAAGCAATTTTCTTATAAACCAGTTTTTTCACCATTTGTGCACCCCCCTGGTCGGATAAAGCAGGGTTCTTCCAAGGCCAAGTAATTCCAAGCCTTTTTCACAAAACCCAACCATTTTATGTATGGAACCCATTTCATTCTTAAGATTTCTGCAAGCCCTTCAATTTAGTGGCACAATTCACTGGTACTCCAAATACGTATCCAGTATAATAATGGTCTAGGTACGGCCAACTCAGCAATTCCATGGATGCCTAAATACAAGTGTAGTGGCACTAATGGTGTGCCCCTCCCTAGGCCAGTAAGAGCTCTGAGAAAATTATTCTCAGCAGCACTCAAAACATCCATGTTGCAATGACCCAATAGCTCAGCTTCATATAGGGCTGCCCCCCTTTCTTGAGCTTTATAAATTACCACAGCTGGGAGAATTGGCGACCAAGTGGTTTTTTTGCAGACCTGCATATAGCCACAGCTCTATGTTTGACTGCAGTTGAACTTTTTAAGATCTGCGCTTCCGAAGACCCTAATTCTGCCAGCAGAATACCTAAATAACCAAACTTCGGTACCCTTTCTAGTGGCTCATTCCCCGATCTAATGACACCCCTCGCCCTACCTCTCCTTGAGTGGGACATGAATTTGGTTTTGGTGGTGTTAATTTCAAGACCATACTCTGCACAGAATTAGTTAAAGCTGTCAATCAAGCTTTGTAAGCCCCTCATGGTTTTAGTCAGCAGGAGTCTGTTGGCAAAAAAATAGTGCTGGGATTTCATGTCCTGCCAGGGTGGAGGAGTCATTGCCACAATTTAACACGTAACTAACATAGTTGTTGATGTATAAAAGTAAAAGAGTGGGTGCTAAAACGCAACCTTGGTGCACACCATGCTCAACTGGAAAAGCCTCAGTCAATTCCCCACTCGTGCCACACTGGACCTTGGCAAAGTTTTCCTCGTGGAGGAGCATAACTATGTGCAATACGTTAGGAGGGATCCCCATCCCTCGAAGAACCTTCCACAATTTCTTCCTGGGTACCAAATCAAATGCAGCGCGGAGGTCAATAAATGCCACATGAAGGTCACCCCCTCCTAAGTCTACTGTTTTCCATTTGGCCATAAGAAAATGAAAGACCTGATCAACAGCACTAGTTATGTGTCTGAAATCTGCCTGCAAATTCAAGAGGATAGGTTTCCCTCACACCAGTCAAGAAGTCGTTCCAACACCTGTTTGCAAAAAGCCTTTTGTGAGTTGTCTAAAAGACTTACTGGGCGGTAGTTAAAGGGGATACTGGGATTCCCTTTCTTAAAGATTGGCACGATTTCAGCACCCTTTCAAGATGTAGAAATAGCCTCCTCCACCACAAAAAGTCACTTGAGTAAAATGAAAAGTGAACTTTTAAAAGCATCCTTCACAAACGCTTTTTACTTCTTTTTAAAGTAAGATAAGGAGTAATACATAGCAATGTAGCCTGCATAGGCTACATCATTGAAACAATGCAAATAGGACACTGCGCCTTTAAGTGCCTCTTGACCTCCAGTGCCCCATCATGCTCTGTAAGTGGCAGTTTACTCAGTTCTTTTTTCCGGCCCCTGCTGACAAGATCCTGGAGCAGAGCTCTGCCTTTTTTAAGGTTTTTCACCAAACTGTTTCATCTGTAGCTTTTCCAAATGGATTCACTCAGCATCCTTTATGGCGTACAGTATTTTTAGATACTTTCCTGACTGGAAACATGTCTAATTTTTCCACAAATGCCCTCTCTTTTTGCAAACTGCCCAAGATTTGGCAGAAAAATGGAAAAAACAGACCAGCACAGGATCTGTATCCTTTGTTTACTGGACTCTCATGACCCCAAGATGTGTCACCATTACAAGACATTTTCCAGGCGCACTTTGAGAGAGAGAGGGAAAATTTGTCTCCAGGGCGAAGTGGAGCACCGCAGATGGCAAGATTGCCTGGCTGGTGACCTTCTAAGGGGCGAGGATAGGTTGCACCCTCTATCAGTGCCCCTAAGTCATCCTCTGAGCACTCCTGCAGAGGGAGATCCAATAAGAGACAATCTGGAGAAAAGCGTCGCTCCTGTTCGACGTCGAGAGGAGGTACTGCACCTACTTGCTTGCCATCAAGGGCTGAGTCGACATCGAGAACACTTATGACGTCGAGGAGCAGAGCTCTGTTGACATCGAGAGGCACTTCAATTTCGAGACACCTTACAAGGTCAAGGACTTCGACTTTGAGACCTATATCGCCTTCAAGACATCAGTCAACTTCCCAAAATAAGATGGTGGAGTAGCTTTGACGCATGAAACCTCACAGGCTTCCATCAGAGTCTGACTCAGAGTATTCAGGAGCATATCCGCCATCCAGACCAACATCTCCAGTCGCAATTCTAGATTCGTCAACACCTTCTCAGGCTCTGGCAAGATCACCTCCTCCAACTCCTCTGATTCCTCCTCCACAACCAGCTGTTCCAGCAGTACTTCCACACACACACCAGCTACTCCTTCTCAGGCTCTTATGCCAGTGACATCTCAGAGGACCTCCAAATCATACACACATCACACCAGACCTCGCAGCTATAGGTCTAGGTCACGCTCAATATCAAGATCTCGCAGCCGCCATCGTCACTCCAGATGATCGCACTCACAGCGAAGAAGACCTTCTTCCTCCTAATCGATGTCCTCACGGTTTCATCATATGTCTTCGGGTCCATACTCACCTGCTCTGACAGATTCTCCTCCGCTGAGAATATCTCCTACAGATGATTGTAATACTTTCCAAGAGGTTCTCATCAGAGGAGCCAAAAAGCTTAAATATTGATTTACCATCTACTACCACCTCCACATCGGTAATCTTCGAGATGCTACACCAAAGGTCCGCTTCTAGACCTCTACTACCGCTGGCTGGTACTCGGATTGTTGGAACCTGCTTACGGATTTGTTTCTTACACCAGCTTCTGTTAAGTCTGCCCCATCCCACCTTCAGGAAAAATACAAGCCTCTGGATCAAGATCCTCCTTTCCTACATGTGGACCCTGATCCAGCCTCAGTGATAGCGTCTGCGGCCCGTAAGTTACATGCTACAGCCCCTTCATCCACTGTTCCTCCTGACAAGGAGAGTAAAAAGTTGGACTTTGTGGGAAGAAAGAAAGGTATGTGGTACTTCCGTGGTCCCAAAGAAAGCCACTGGTGCTTCTGCACTTCTGGAGCGTTATGACAGATCCAGTCCAATTCATAGAGGATCTTCCAAGAGTCAGACCTCAAGATTTCCAGTAGATCATCAGTGAAGGCATGATGTTGTCTAATAAAAACATCAGTGCTGCAGCTGATACTTCTACTCTTGCAGCACATGGATATTGTCATGGCCTATCTCTCCATTGCTCATTGTGGCTCAGACTTACAGGGTTAAAACCAGAAGCACAGCACTGTATTCTAAATCTCCCCATTCCAGAGAATGCATTGTTTGGATCTCATGCTGATGATGAGATGACTCTCATGAAGACGGAAATGGATACCCTAAAGGCTGCTGGACTGGAGAAAAGAAAGGATTATAAAAGGCACTCCTATAGACCTTATGACCGCTGGTACTACCATCTGAGGGTTCAAACCCCTCATTGGCTTCAGGCGCAACAACAACAACAGCATCAACAGTCACACAGACCCCAACAGCACAGACGTCAGTTGAGAGGCAGAGGAGGTCAGCAACCATCTGCCCAAAACTGGCAAACCAACCACTGCAGGAAAACAACTAGTCAGATCTTCCGTTATCCACTCCGGTAGGAGGAAGCATAACATCTTTCCTGCAAGAGTGTAAAAGAATAACCACTGACAAAAAAGTTCTTAATATTGTAGAGCATGGATACTGTCTCAGATTCAAGTGTCCACCACCATCTATTCCACTGAAGAAACTTTCCCTTTACCAGCTGGAAAAACTACAACTGCATCCATTCTCTTGCAGAAACACGCAGTGGAGAAGGTCCCCTCTCACATGAGAGGAATGGGAATTTATTCCCGTTATTTTCTGGTGAAGAAGAAAGGCTCCAAAAATGAGTACAGACCCATTTTACACCTCAAGAATGCGAACAAATGGGTTTGCGAAGAAAAATTCAGGATGTTGGCTCTTCATCAGCTATACCCTTAACGCCATTAAAGGGACTGGCTATGCTACATAGACCTGCAAGATGCCTATTTTCACATGCTGATAGCAAAAAAAACATTGAAAATTCCTGAGGTTCATTTTAGAAAAAGACCGCTATCAATACACAGTCCTTCCTTTCGGCATCACAAACTTTCTCCAAATGTATGGTGGTTGTTGCAGCCCACCTCAGAAAAATTAAAAACTTTGCCTATCCATATCTGGACAATTGGCTCATCAAGGCATCTTCTTATCAGCAAGCAAGCCAACATTATCATCTAACTGTCATGACTCTCAATTGACTTGATCTACAAGTGATTCACAACAAATCTATCTGATAGTGTAGAATCCTTCCCTTAGAATTATCTCCTGGTGTCAGACTGGATTCCGAAATTTTTGTGTGAGCAGTAACCCTGTGTGCTGGTAGGTGGCATCGTTTGGCTCCGCGTGGCGTCATCAGCATTGTCCGCACCGGAAGCGAAGTGCGCTGCCCCAATATAGGCGCCATCTTTTCTTTCTGCGCCAGTCAGCGCAGATCCTGAGAAAGCTACCCTTAGTCACTTTTTGACTGTCTTGTTTCCAGGATTTCTTGAATTCTTTTGAGACTTGACTTCTGGTGTGGCAGGGATGTCAACAACCAAGGCTGGATATTAGCCCTGTGATGCCTGTCACTGACAAATGTTGGTGATGGACTCACACCTCGTCTGTCTCTGGTGTCTTGAGCATGACCACAGCACCAAGACCTGCATCGACTGTCGTGCCATGCACCCTAAGGCCTATTCCTATGGACTCCTACTTGGGGAAGATTGGGACGGGACATTGGAACCTTATGAATACGAGCCCCTAGACCGAAATGAGGACATCTGGTGTGAGGATTTGGCGGATGCCAGTGGACTGAACACCTTCCAAGATATTGGCTTGGTCTCTCCTCCTACCATGGCAACAGAGGAGGGAGCCTCATTTGCTATGGTGGTGAGGAGGGTGGCCGAGGTCCTGGACCTTACGCTGCCCCCTGTGGCTGTCAAGACTAATGTCTTGATAGAGGTGCTTCAGCTGAGAGTCATCCCTTCAGTACCACTTCTCCCATTTAATGTAGCCTTCACGGACATCCTGCTCTGGGCTTGTTCCAAGCCATGTACAGGGTCTCCTGTGAACAAGACAATTGCCCCTCGCCCCACTCCAGGGGACCCCAACTCCCTCACCCAACACCCTACCCCGGAGAGCTTGGTGGTTCAATCCTTCACTTGCAGAGTAAATCCAGGTGTGTTCCCTACCACCCCACCAGATATGGACTCCAAAAGGATGGACACTTTGGGAAAGAAAATGTTTTCTTCCGCCAGCCTGGCACTGCAATCGATGTACACCGCGTGCCTTTTGGGCTTTTACTCCCATTCACTCTGGGATTCAGTTGTGCAGGTGCTGCCTATGGTCCCATAGGAGGCCCGGTCCATACTCTCGCAAGCTAATGCTGATGGAAGAAATGCAGCTAAGTTCACAATCCGATGTCGGGTCGGATATGACCGACTCACTAGACAGAGCGGTTTCTTCGTCATCTTTACACCGCCATGCCTGGCTGAGGATGACTGGCTTTTTAGGGGATGTCCAAGCTTTGCTTTTGTATAATGCTGTGGGGAGCGCGTGTGAACGCTCCTCTCCCAGACGCACAGCGTGAGTGGATATTGTATCCTGCTCTAAATTCGACTTTTTAACTTTATTCATATTCATCCCATTTAATCCGCAATGTTTGCCAAAACTTTCATGTTGTCCTTTTCTTTATCCACATGTATAGCGTCCTGCATTTTGAATGCTTCCCATATGTCAGTGTGCCCATCCGGACCTCTTCCAAAATACGAACAAAATGCAGAGAATCGTTAAGAGCAGCATCTTCTTTATTAGGAACCCAATGCATTTCGGGCTAATGTCAAGCCCTTCGTCAGGGGTAACTGCAAGTTAACAGTTTGAAAACAACCATTACTAAATGTCCTCTATGTAACATAATCATCACATCAATTCATGATTCATTATACAAAAAATTGTCCCCTTGTGCTTATTACTCTATTCGTAATCAGAAATTACATTTAAACTCAAACATTCTGCCTCCCCTTAAACCCCCAACCATTTTTGTTCACTCCCCAACCCGTGCTGTGCAAAACTATACATGTGTAAAACCACTTTCCCCTCTAGTATCAGACCCCTCCCTTTCCATGCTTCATATAACCACCTATTCCCCCATCAACAAGTCACATTCTCCCCATTCTACCCATACTCTCTATCACGGGTTGGGGAGTGAACAAAAATGGTTGGGGGTTTAAGGGGAGGCAGAAAGTTTGAGTTTAAATGTAATTTCTGATTACGGTTAGAGTAATAAGCACAAGGGGACAATTTTTGTATAATGAATCATGAATTGATGTGATGATTATGTTACATAGAGGACATTTAGTAATGGTTGTTTTCAAACTGTTAACTTGCAGTTACCCCTGACGAAGGGCTTGACATTAGCCCGAAATGCATTGGGTTCCTAATAAAGAAGATGCTGCTCTTAACGATTCTCTGCATTTTGTTCGTATTTGGAAGAGGTCCGGATGGGCACACTGACATATGGGAAGCATTCAAAATGCAGGACGCTATACATGTGGATAAAGAAAAGGACAACATGAAAGTTTTGGCAAACATTGCGGATTAAATGGGATGAATATGAATAAAGTTAAAAAGTCGAATTTAGAGCAGGATACAATATCCACTCACGCTGTGCGTCTGGGAGAGGAGCGTTCACACGCGCTCCCCACAGCATTATACTTTTCATGGTGCATTAGGGCAAGGCACAGCCCAGTTTCGCACGCAACTCTTTAAAGTTTGAAAATACGGAATATACGCAGAGAAACGATGGTGTGCATACCACCTCTCATGTTGTTTCAAGCTTTGCTTTTGGACATGCTCTTTGATGGCCCCCGTCTCTTTGGAGATAAGGTGGAATCAGTGCTTGAGTGCTTCAAGGATAGAAGAGCTACAGCTACTTTCCATGGCCCGAATCCAACCCCAGTCTGCCTTTCGCTCCTTTCTGGCCACGGAAGGTGCTTCTAGCTGCGTCTCTACCCGCCCAGCCACTATGGCACGCAAGCTTCCCAGCCCCTGCGTGGCTGAGGATGTGGTGCCCATAGACCCAGTGGGTCAGGCAGCCAGAGGTAGGGCCAGTCCACCACTCTGCTGGCAGCCTCCAAGCCTCTTTAGTTTGCCCTCTGAACATCATGGGCAACCAGTGGGAAGCAGGATACTCCATCACTTGCGCCACTGGGGGTCGATAACATTCAACTGCTGGGTTTTCCAGATTGTTCGAATGGGCTACTCCCTCCCCTTCATGACTACCTCTCCACCAATGCCACCCACTTGCGACAGGCTGATGGAGGATCTTCTTTCCTTACTCCGCTAGGAAGCGGCGAGTCTCTTAGCCAAGGGAGCCATAGAGAGGGGGCCGGCAGCAGAAGTAGGTTGTGGTTGTTATTCCCGCTACTTTCTTGTGCCCAAGAAGGATGGAGGTCTTTGTACTATCCTAGGCCTGTGCACTCTCCATTTCTTCCTGAAAAATGAGAAATTCAAAATGCTCACACTCGCTCAAGTCCTGTCTATCCTGGACCTGGGAGACTAGATTGTAGCGTTGAACTTGCAGTACGCATATTTCCACATTCCCGTCCTGTCTGCCCACAGAAGTTACCTGCAGTTCACGGTAGGTCACAAGCACTTTCAGTTCACCGGTCTCCGATTTGGCCTCATCAGCGCCCCTCAGGTGTTCACCAAGGTGATGGCGGTGATTGCAGCTTATCTGCAGAGATCCAGAATGCCAGTCTTCCCATATCGCGAGCACTGGCTGTTGAAGGCGAGATAGTTCCAGGCGGTCGTCGCCCCCCTATAGACTACCGGGGACCTCCTGGACTCGCTGGGGTTCACTATACACGTGCTGGAGTCACACATGACCCCTTCTCAGATGCTCCCTTTCATCCAAGCTGTTCTGGGCTCAGTGCAATTTTAGGCTTATCCTCCCGAACAGCCAATCCAGGATATTCAGGCTATGATACTGATCTTTCAGCCTCTATCCTGGGTTTCGGTGAGACTGACTCTGAGGATGCTAGGCCTCATGGCCTCCTGTATCCTGCTTGAGACACATGCCCACTGGCATATGTAGGCTCTGCAATGGAACCTGAAGTTCCAGTGGGGGCAGCATCAGGGGGATCTCTCCGACATGGTCCAGATCTCGGAGAGCACTGCAAAAGATCTGCAGTGGTGGTTAACGAACCGCAATTGGGTCAGCGGCATACCCCTCGACCTTTCCCCAACCAGATTTGACAGTAGTGACAGATGAGCCACTCCTGGGATCGGGCGGCCATCTCGGAGAGGTGGGGATCACAGGCCTCTGGATTCCAGCAGAATCCAGACTTCATATGAACTTCTCAGCTCCGATCAATCCAGCTGGCATTGAAGCCTTTCTGCCCTCCATCAAGGGAAGGCTACTGCAGGTGTTCACAGACAATACCATCGCCATGTGGTACTTCAACAAACAGGGTGGGCTGGGGTCATGGACCCTTTGTCAAGATTCCCTGTGCCTCTGGATATGGCTGGAATGTCAGGCATGTCCCTGGTGGTTCAACACTAACCCTGGGCATAGTGGGTGTAGCGGGGCTACGCGGAGGTCCACGGAGTTGCGAACAAACTCCGTGGAACTCCGTTCTTGCGAGAAATGCGCATGTGCCCGCACGCGCGCATGCGCAGTTTCCTCAAAGATTATCCAGACGGCGAAGAAGAGGAGGAGGGCAGCCCGGGGACGCCGCAGTACAGGTAAGTGGTTTTAATTTACTTTAAGTAATGTAGAATTAATTGTTAATATAGGGGGGGTGGAAGCGGGGGCTGCCCAACTCCGCTCCGCTGCGGAGTGTGCGGAGATTTGCCTTCTCTGCGTTCTCCGCGGAACGCGAAGGAGGCAAATCTCCGCACACTCAGCGGGTGGAGCGGAGGTCTCCGCCCAGGCTTATTCAACACCTGGCGAGCTCTCTGAACGCTGGGGCAGATGAACTCAGTCGAAGATGACTAGGGGATCACGAATGGCGTCTCCACCCGGAGGTGGTGCAAGGCTTCTTTCAGCAGTGGAAAGAGCCTTGATTAGATCTGTTTGCCACCTCCAAGAACACGCAATATCAGCAGTACTGTGCGCTGGAGTTTCCAAGGCAGCTCTCGCTTCGCGATCTTTTTGTCTCGAGTGGAGCTCAGGCCACCTGTACACCTTTCCACCCATCAGAGTTCTCAAGAAGATCATGAATGACCGGGCCAAAGTTATCCTTTTGGCTCCAGACTGGGCTTGGAGAGTTTGGTATCTCGAGCTGTTGAGCATGGCCCTCGGTCCTCGGTCAGCATGCTCTTTTGGGGTGATCTTCTGTTGCAGCAACAGGGGGGGGTTCTCCACCCGAACCTGTCAACCCTCCGTCTTCATGCGTGGAGACTGAGCGGTGACAGTTGACAGCTTTCGACCTTCCGCTCGAAGTCTGTGATGCTATCTTAGCTGCTCGGCATCCCTCCACCAAGATGGTATACGCTGGCTATTGGAATACACTTGTGGCATAGTGTGCTAAGAAACAGGTTGCTCCCTTATCTTCTCCCCTTTCCCAAGTCATTTTGTTTATCCTAACCCTGGCCCAGAAGGGCTCTGCATTGAGTATTTTGAGGGGTTATTTACCTGCTATCTCTACTTTTTTGCGGCTGCCAGATCAGCCTTCTCTCTTCAAGTCCCCTACCTATTGTTAATAGGTTCTTTAAAGGTCTGCATCGCGTTTTCCCCAGCTCCTTTTGTTATGCCTCACTGGGACCTTAACTTGATTCTTACTTTCTTAATGTGCACTCCCATTGGGCTGCTTCATTCTTGTCATCTTCGGCTACTCACCATCAGGACAGCTTTTTTGGTGGCAATTACATCTGCCCGGAGGGTCAGGGAGCTACAGGCCCTGTCCTCTCAGCCTCCCTACATTTTACTTTTCCTGACAAACTGGTCCTTCGGACTCGAGCATCCTTCTTGCTGAAATTAGTCACCCCGTTACACATAGACCAGTACATCACTTTGCCTACCTTTTACGCTCCATCTCATCCCTCTAAGGAAGAGGAGAGACGCCACCGACTGCACCCCAAAAGAGTGTTGCCATTCTACCTTGACCACAGAAAACTGTTTCAGATGGATAATCAACTCTTTATGGGGTATGTCGGGCCGAAAAAGGGAAAGCTGTGCAGAAACCGACCATCTCCCAATGTATTGTGCTCTGTATTCAAATCTTCTACACATTGGCCAAGAAGCAGCCCCCTGAGGGTTTGTGTGCTGATTCCACTAGAGCAAAGGCTGCGACCACTGTGTTATCACACAGAGTTATGGTCCTGGACATCTGCCAGGTACCAAAGTGGGCCTCTCTTCACACGCTCACTAAGAACTGCTGTCTGGACTGTTCAGTCCGTCGGGATAGGCACTTTGCCCGTTCGGTCCTGCAGGACTTTTTGGTGTAAAATTGTTTTGCAGACCCACCTCTGGGATGGTATTGCTTGGGTATCTATTCTAAGGTAAGGAATCTGCGGCTAGAAGTCTCTATCAGATGAACAAGTTACTTACCTTCAGTAACGCCTTATTTGGTAGAAACTCTATTAAGCTGCAGATTCCTACCGACCCACTCATCCTCCCTGCTCTGCAAACAGATTTCTAGGGACAGGGCTGTTCCCCTTTCAGGGCCCTAGTTTTACACACCAGTGGTGGGTGTTCTTTGTGACTCTGCGCTCCTGGTGTGGAAAGTTGTGAAAGAAACTGATGTCAGCGCCGTGGAGGGGCGCCTATATAGGCACCATGCACATCACTTCTTGCGCAGATGATGCCACATGGACCCGAAGGACGCCACCTGCCGGTGCGCAGGGGAACTGCTCACAAAAAGTTCTGGATCCAGTCCGACGCCTGGGGATAATTCTAAGGTAAGGAATCTGCTCCTATATAGAGTCTCTACCAGATAAGGCGTTACAAAGGTGAGTAACCTTTTCTTCGGTGAGACTGACTCTCACGCTGTTGGGCCTCATAGCCTTCTGCATCCTTCTTGTTACACATACCCATTGGCATATGAGGGCTCTGCAGTGGGACCTGAAGTTCGAATGGGCACAGCATATGGGGAATCTCCCCGACATGGTCCAGATCTTGGAGGGAGGTGCAAAAGATCTGCAGTGGTGTCTAGCGAACCACGATTGGGTCAGTGGCAGACCCCTCTCCCTTGCCCAACCAAAGCTGACTGTAGTGACAGATGCATCACTTCTGGGCTGGGATAGTCATCTGGGAGAGGTGGAGATCAGAGGACTCTTGTCTCTGGCAAAATCCAGACTCCACATTAATCTGTTATAGCTTGGAGTGATCCGGTTGGCATAGAAGGCATTTCTTCCTTTGATCAGGGGAAGGCTGGTTGAAGTGTTCACGGACAACGCAAACACAAGGAAATGATGGACGGAGCACTGAAACGTTTCAGACACTCACCCCCAGTCACAGATCTGGGTTCAATCCATCATCATTCTTTAGCTCACTTCGCCACCCCAGTTCAGACACAGCTATATGTAAATCAGTCTTGACCCTGTGCCTCATGGGAACAGTCCAGCCCGAACTGCCAAGCCATGTCCTCCCTGGACCGGAAACAAGCATCCTGGGACCGGTTTCGGGCTAACAGCCCTCATCAGCCAGGCTAGCTTGAATCCAGTGGCAAAGTGAGTAAGGGACCCACTTCTGGGCATACCCTGCCAACTTAGGGCGAACAAAGCAAACACAAGGAGATGATGGATGGAGCGCTGAAACTTTTCAGACTCTCACCCCCAGTCACAGATCTGGGTTGAATCCATCATCATTCTTTAGCTCACTTCGCCACCCCAGTTCAGACACAGCTATATGCAAATCAGTCTTGACCCTGTGCCTCATGGGAACAGTCCAGCCCGAACTGCCAAGCCATGACGTCCCTGGACAGGAAACAAGCATCCTGGGACCGGTTTCGGGCTAACAGCCCTCATCAGCCAGGCTAGCTTGAATCCAGTGGAAAAGTGAGCAAGGGACCCACGTCTGGGCATACCCTGCCAACTTAGGGTGAACAAAGCAAACACAAGGAGATGATGGACGGAGCGCTGAAACTTTTCAGACACTCACCCCCAGTCACAGATCTGGGTTGAATCCATCATCATTCTTTAGCTCACTTCGCCACCCCACGCCACGTTCACGGACAACACCACTTCTATGTGATATTACAACAAACAGGGCAGGGTGGGATCATAGACCCTTCGTCAAGAGGCCCTGCATCTCTGGACATGGCTGGAACATCAGGGCATATCCCTGGTGGTTCAACACCTGAAAGGTTCTCTGAAGGCCATGGTGGACAAACTCAGCCGTCGATGCCTAGCAGATCACGAATGGCATCTCCATCCAGAGGTGGCGCAAGGTCTCTTCCAAGAATGGGAAGAGCATTGGTTAGGTCTCTTTGCCTCCGTCGAGAACACACAATGTCAGCAGTTTTGGTATCCCGACCTGTTGAGCATGAGCATCAGTCCTCCGATCAGGCTGCCTCTTCGGGAGGATCTTCTGTTGCAGCAGAAGGGCAGGGTTCTGCACCCAAACCTAAAAACACTCCGTCTTCATGCATGGATATTGACCGGCGACAGTTGACAGCTTTTGACCTTCTGCCCAAAGTGTGCAACATTATCTTGGCAGCCAGCTGTCTCTCCACCAAAACTGTATATGCCTGCTTTTGGAGCAAGTTTGTGGCATGGTGCACAAACAGACAAATTGAACATCTTTCTGCATCTCTTTCCCAGGTTATATTGTTCATTCTTTCATTAGCCCTGCAGGGCTCTGCTTTCGGCATGTTGAAAGGCTATCTTTCTGCCATCTCAGCATTGCTGCGGTCACCAGCTCAGCCATCTCTGTTCAAGTCCCCAATTGTATATAGGTTTTTGAAAGGTCTCCAACACATGTTCCCACCTGCACCCTTCATTATGCCAAAGTGGAACCTTGATGTAGTCCTCACAGTTCTAATGTGTGCTCCTTTTGAGCCTCTACATAGCTGCCCACTCAGGCTCTTCACAATAAAACCGGCCATCTTGGTAGCGGTAACATCTGCCCGGAGGGTCAGTGAGCTTCAGGCACTATCGGCACATCCTCCGTACCATACCATCTATCCAGACAAACTGGTCTTTCGAACTAGAGCATCCTTCTTACTGAAGGTGGTAACTCCCTTTAATGTAAGACAGTCGATCATTCTGCCTACCTTCTACGCTCCGCCTCACCCCTCTAAAGAAAAGGAGAGACTCCATTGGCAGGACCCAAATAGGGCATTATTGTTCTACCTTGACCGCACAAAAGAGTTCCTGGTGGACGATCACCTCTTTGTGGGGTACATCGGAGCCAAGAAAGGGAGACGGTGCAGAAATGGACCATCTCACGATGGATAGTGCTCTGCATCAAGATCTGCTACACATTGACCAAAAAGAAACATCCTGAATGTTTGTGAGATCATTCTACCAGAGCCAAGACTGCAACCACTGTATTAGCTCGTGGAGTTACTGTCCTGGATATCTGTAAGGCAGCAACATGGGCTTCATTGCACAAGTTTATGAAGCACTACTGCCTGGACAGTAAGGTCCGCCGTGACGGTCACTGTGCCCATTCGGTTCTACAGGACTTTCCAGTCTAATCCGTACCGCAGTCCCACCTCTGGGGAAGTATTGCTTGGGTCTCTATTCTAAGGTAAGGAATCTGTGGTCAAAATCCTCTATCAAATGAACACGCTACTTACCTTATCTGGTAGAAACTCTATCTAGCTGCAGATTCCTTACCGACCCACTCATCCTCCCTGCTCTGCAGATGGATTTCAGAGTTAAGGGTTGTTTCCCCTTTTAAGGGGCCTAGTTAACACACCAGTGCTCAATGTTTTTCGGGCTTCATGCTTCTGGCGTGGAAAGTCGCAAAAAGAACCTGACGTCAGTGCGCTGGGGTGGCACGTATAGAGGCACTGTGCATGTCGCTTCTGGTGCAGACAATATCGACGACTCCATGTGGAGCCGAACGACGCCACCTACTGTCGCACAGGGGTACTGCTCATGAAAAATTTCCAGATCCAGTATGACGCCTGGGAATTATTATAAGGTAACAAATCTGGGGTTAGATAGAGTCTCTACCAAAGAAAGCAATACTGAAGGTAAGTAACTTGTTCATCTCAGCCATTCAGATTTTTTTCACCCAAGAAGTCCTTTATTCATAAAAAATCAACACAATGTTACCAAGACTGACACCCCTTTTATGACCAGGCTCGTGATCGGGGAGCAACAGCACAAGGAAAGACTAGACCATAGATGCAGTTTCAAAATCAGCAGCATAAACAATGACAATCAACCCTTTATGATGTGGGAAAGAATAAACCTCTTTTTTGGAAAGGTGCAAGAACGTCATAACGGACAATTTGGTTTTCAACATAGTCCACAAAGGATATACAATAGAGTTTCTCCCCTCCTCTGGAACCTCATTTTATGAAAATGCCATTCCCAAAGAACCTGTGAAAAAGACAATCAATGACAGGAGTTCAAGCTCTTCTCCAGAAAGGGGCAGTGATACCTGTTCCAGCTTCAATGGTGGTTACTCCCATCAAACCTACAGAAAGGGGTCCAAGTGTAAGAACCACTTCCCAAGGTCCTTGCAACAGATCTGAGTCAGTGAGGTTGGTGGGGGGGCAACGTTGCGGAATCAAGAGATTCAGGCCTGTTGGTCCTATACAGAGAGACAGACTTTCTCAAATTGCCAAGACCTGGCAGCAATCAACAGAACTCTCCACTCCGAGAATATTCTCTTGAACAAGCCTGTGTTAGTAAGGATCTAGAACCAGGTCGAAAAGTCCTACACAAGCAGGCAAGGGAGGACAAGTTCCTTAGCTGTAACCATTTGGACCGAAAATATTTTTTTCTTGGTCAGATGTAAATCTCCTCTATCTCTCAGAGCTATGTACATTCTGGGCAAAGAGGAATTCCAAGTGGACAGCCTACGTCAGAATTTACCTCTCTCAACAGACTTCCATCCTAGTCAGGAAGCGTTTCAATATGAAACGAGTTAGCCGGTTTTTCCAACTCTATACCCTTTTGCATCTCCTATTAATGCCCTTCTTCCTCGATTTTGCTCTGAGGCAATCTGTGAGGCAGTCTGGGGGAGAGATGCTCTTTCAATTCCAGTATCTCAGGAGCTTTCAGATTAAGGAACCAGAAGGTATCTAACCCTGTCCCTACATGGGATCTTTTTTTATATTTTTACATGGTTAAAAATAGAACCCTTTGAGGGTTTAGATCAGACTCTGATATCATGGGTTTCTGCCAAAGTGGCCTTCTCAGCAGCGATAATTGCAGCAGGAAAGTTGGGTGAGTTAACATCTCTTTTAATTTCTTACCCGTATTTGAAATTTTTCCCGATAGAGTGGCCTTTAGATCAGATCCTAATTCAAACCTAAAGTACAATGTCATCCCCATTCATCTCAGGAAATAGGTCTCCAAGTGTTTCAGGAGCCAGGTAATGTTCCTTCTCTGGATATCAGAAGGGCTTTGCTGATCTATGTGGAGAGAACAGAAGATTTTAGAAAATCTCAGTCTCTCTTTGTCTCCCATGGATCAGCAACCAAAGGAAAAAATTGACAATGGCAACTATCAGTCAAAGGATCAAACAGGCAATTTCTCAAGCCTACAATTCCATGGGGAAAACCGTACCTGATAATGTGCTGGCTAGGTCAACCAGAGTCATGGCAACATCTCGGGCAGAGGTGGAAGGAAGGAGTATGTCTGGAGGAGATATACAGAGCTGTCACCTGAGCAAATCCAGATACTTTCCTCACTCATTACAAATTGAATGATAATGTTAATTTTGGAGCTGTGCTAAAGGCAGCAACAAAGTAATTATTGAATGTAATCATATTGTTTCAGCAGCATAAAATTGTGTCTGTTTCCTTTTGGCTTTGGTACATCCTTATACCTAAGGACTATGATGACGAGGCGTAGTGGCAATGAACCTGTTACTTACCTGTAATCTTTATTAACCTGAGGATAGTCCTCCTCGTCATAGTAGGTTCCCACCCTCCTTCCCTGTTCCTGTGACACAATTTTTGAGGCTTGGTAACTCAACAGGAAGTGGCTTGGGCGGGAGGGATTCTTATACACCAATCAAATTTGGTGTAGCAAGCAAGGTTGGTAATGATCCCTTTGGGAGGTGGGGGTGGCCTCATATGTAAGGACTATGACAAAGAGGACTATTGTAAAGGTAGTGGAAAAGGATATCACAGAAGCGGTGAGTTTCGAAAAACAAGCTTATTGGCAAAAGCAGGAGCTCACAGGTTTGCCTCCATGTCCTGCGGTTTCCAGCAGCAAACTTACTAGCAATAGCATTTGGAACACAAATGGCGAGAGAGCAGCCACGGGCCATAATCAAGTAACAACAATTCTATTAGAAGCATTACTTGTGTGAGTGCACAAGTACGAGTGTGAAGTTAAATGTCAACAATACCATTACATCTTCTTCCCCCGTTACAAAAGAACAAGATACTATGTACATAAACCTAATGAAGGAAAAAATCTTTGTACTTTGCAAGCATTGAGACATTGCTTGACATCCTGGTTACAGTGTTCATCTCATTGTGTATTGTTTCCCCAGAAGCTGGACGTTGATCCACCAGAACCTCTTGAGTGTCATCTGTAAAAGCAGAATGCAAACCTGTATGGGTATCAGAGCGATTAGCAAGATCCTGTACCTCACTTTGATCACATTGAGTAAGATTTGCAGCTGAAGTAACACTAATATTTCGGGTAGTCCCATCCGAGTTGGAGACAAATCAATGTGAATTGTAAATCAAATCATCATGTTGAAAATGTTTGCCTTGTGTTAGAAATGGGGTCTCTAGTTGGCAGTGGTTTGCACCCTGTCCAAGTAGGGACCCTCTCTCTTTAGTCAGGGTAAGGGAATCACAAAGCTAAGATAACCCCTGCTCATGCCCTTGGAAGCTTGGCACAAGCAGTAAGGCTTATCTCAGAGGCAATGTGTAAAGTACTTGCACACACACACACACACACACACACACATACACACACACATACACACACACCCAGAGTAATACAGTGAAAGCACTTCAAAAGGAGTCCACACCAGTTTAGAAAAATAGCCTATATTTATCTGAATAAAACAGCGCATGAGCTGCTCTGGCGAGACATTTAGTGAGTGGGCTTTAAAAAGCCGACCACAGCTTTTTGGTGTGGCATAGAGTGTGCGGTTACACGCACAGGCACGAGCAGAGGTGCCATCTGGCTTTCCTCTCGCTCTCCCAAGTGCGCGTGCCTCTCTCCGCCTCTCTGTCTTGCTTGCGCTTTAATTCCCTCCCCCTCCCCCACCACACTTCCATCTCACACTCGGCGCCTGTACTTTGCCCTTCCCCCTCCCCCACCACAGAGCGCGTCTTGTATGTTGGTCCTTCGACTCCACTCTGCTGGCCGCCATGTCCGTCCTTCCTCCCTCTCACGAAACCACCTTTACCCCTCATTCTTTTATCTCGTTAAAGTTAAGGAGTGGAAATTAATCCTGGAAGGGAAAGGAGATAAGCGTAAGGATGACGCTGACCACCGCCACAACATTTATCATCCATTTTGCAGAACGGTCCTCTTTCATCTGATGGGCTGTGACGTTCTCTTCCAGAAGTATTTCGGTTTGATGCACCGTTTCTGCACTGCTCATGCGAGGCTGTTTACAAAGTGCACTCCCTTATTTCACGTGCTGCGTCGCAATCCGGGGGCTCCTTTGTGATTACAGGGGATGGATTCAGACTGTCATCGTCGCGCGCAGCATCAGCCGTGTTTTCACTTGCAAAAGGCAAAGTGAAAACCGTCATTTATTACGGGACGAGCAATCCAAGATGTTTTACTTGGACATGGGACCTGCAGCCGGTTGCCGGGCATTCCTGGCTGCTTTGCTTTCATTGGCTACTTGAGTTTTACCCTCTATTTCATTCTCTTAATCTGGGCTTAAAAACAATATACTAACACTTTGATTTTGTTTTAAAGAGCGGTCGCGTGTACCCTCTACTAATGTACTGCAAATTCTGCAAGCCAGCTTTAAAAAGCAATTAAGCTGTCCGAGACGAAAACAGAATCTTTGCTTTATAGCCACAATCATTTTTCATCTGCTAAATTGTTGCCACAGCTGACATTAAGCTGGGACTAGTCCAGTCGCACGCCTACACTACATTATCACTCAGGGCCAACACTGCATCACTCAACAACACCACAGGATCACTCAGCACCAACACAGCATCACTCAGCACCACCACAGCATCACTCAGGGACCCAACCATATCACTCAGCGCCACCACAGCATCAGTCAGCACCACCACAGCATCACTCAGCACCACCACAGCATCACTCAGGGCCAGCACAGCATCGCTCAGCACCACCACAGCATTAGTCAGCACCACCACATCATTACCCTGCATCACCACAGCATCACTCAGGGACACCACAGCATCACTCACCTTCACCACAACATCACTCAGCACCACCACAGCATCACTCAGTAACACCACAGCATCACTCAGTACCACCACATCATCACTCTGCAGCGCCACAGCATCAATCAGCATCACCACAGCATCAGGCAGCGTCACCACAGCATCACTGAGGGCCACCACAGCATCACTCAGGAATACCACAGCATCACTCAGTACCACCACAGCATCACTATATGCTACCACAGCATCACTCTGCAGCGCGACAGCATCAATCAGCATCACCACAGCATCAGTCAGCACCACCACAGCATCACACAGGACCACCACAGCATCACTCAAGGCCAGCACAGCATCACTCAACGCCACCACAGCATAACTCAGGGCCAGCACACCATCACTCAACTACACCACAGTATCACTCAGTGCTTCTTACACTTTTTAATTACAACTTCTCAGCATGCTGCACAGCAGCCACACTTCTCTACTGCACAGCTTACAAACATTGGCAAAGTCAATAGCTCTACCTAAACACTTATAAGGCCCCCCAATGCATAGCCGATAGGTCTCGCCTTTAGGACATTATAAGTGTTTAGTTATCCAGCACAATATCCTTAATTAAACAACATCAAGTGTTGCATAGCTAAACACTTATAAGGTCCCAAAAGCGAGACCTATTGGCTATGCCAATGCTTGTTAACTTTAACTGGGCATTTAATCATAATCCAGTTTCCAATTTTAAGCCAATGGAATGCGGGCTGCAAGTTGAATGACGCTGGTTGAGGTGTGGCGCGTGACTCACAGCAAGCTCAAGTGTGTGTGCAGACCATGTACGTGCAGTCTGCACAGCCTCAAATCTGCCGCAGGTGCTCTGAGCAGTATGAATAATGGGCATGCGGCCTGCTAATGCCTGCCGCTAAACCGCTCCAAAGAATCAAGCAGTTTCTACGTCCTGGAGGAGCACCTCGCTCGGACGATCCAAAATCATGAAATGGATCCAAAAACATTGGCGAGCTCCTGCAGCGCCTCTCGCTCATCGCCAAATGTGAAGTTAGTGGCAATGGATATCATGTGAGCAGTGAGTTGCCTAAAAATTATTTATTGGCAAAAGCAGGAACCCACGGGGTTGCCTCCACGTCCTGTGGTTTCCAGCCGCAAACTGACTAGCAGTAGCATTTGAAACACACAGGGCGGAAGAGCAGGCACAAGCCATAATCAAGTAGCAAAAATTCTATTCGAAGCATGACTTGTGCGGGTGCACGAGCACAACTGTGAAGTTAAATGTCAACAACACCATTACAACTATCCAGGGCTGGACTGGGAACGCAAACCAGCCCTGGCAATCACGTCGGACCGGCCCCTGGGTGGGGGCACTGCTGCTGCAAAACAGGCCCCCACCCGAAACGCCTGGTGCCCGCTACGGACAGTCCGGCCCTGTAACTATCCTAAGAGTAAAGAAGATTACCAGTAAGCAACGGGTTCATTGCCCCTCCATGCTACTTTAGGAGTCAAACCTGTTACTGCACAAAACATAGATCTCTCCATAAAGTGCATTCTCCACCAGAGTTATCCTACAGTTATTATGCCCTGTAAATTGCTGGGCACAAAAAGATCTCTGCAGTTGGTGACACCTTAACCCTTGTAAAATATTCTAAAGTGTAGCCTCTTTGTGGCCAATCAAGTAAGCCAGAATGCCCCATTTGTCCTTGTTGCCAGTTTGTTTCCAGCGAGTAAAAAAAATGTATACCTTAAGGGTCAGACCTTGCTTTTTATGACTCCGCCCCTCGTGTCGCCACCCATTTTTGTGGGTTCCCATACTGTTTCCATTTCGAGCACTCCATAGTAGAAATACATACATGAAATCCCGGATACCCGTTTGCACGTAAAAGTACGCACGGGTACTGAGTAAGGGGCGCAGGCACGCCCGGCAGTCGAGGCGAACTAGACGTTTTGAAACAAAACTAGTAATTCGCATTTTTTTAAGACCTCCCCCGTCGACTTGATGGGTGTGTCCAGCGGGGATAAGCAGCGCTGTCACTGCAACTCTGTTCCCATCCTGGGGTTAATTCTGCTTCCTCTTACCGGGGGTGTTTACTGGAATTGTGGCGCGCGCGGAATGGATGAGTCATTGAGAGGGGTGCCCTAGGTGTGGAGGTCGGGGTGCATCATATTATAATACCCCCGCTCCCGCCGCAGGCAGACAGCATCTTGTACTTATTTCACCGAGCTGCAGAGGCCATCGCCCTCCCCAGGAAAAGGTGATGCACCTCTGGGATATTTCTGGTCTAAATGACAGGTTTTGGTCCAGTGTTTTTGTTTTCCCTTCTACCACACAAGTGAGTGTTTCCCATTAGCAATGAGGGGATGGGAAAAACTTTCCAACTTCAGCTCTCTAGCCCCCCTTCGAGCCGCCTCCCTCCTGCGTGGAGTGGTATTTTCAAGCACAGCGTCACATTAAACATCTAATTGAAGTTCAATCGATAGAGATCGTGAATGGGCAAGAGGTGCTGAAACAAACTGGGAGCCTATAGGTTTTTGCAGGAATCTCTGGCGGTCACAGAACTTCGGGATCCTGGCCCAGCGTGTATTTTTGGCTGGCTGAGCCTTCAAGAGATGTCAGCCCTGGAGAATGGAAAACAAGTGGGCCTGTCTAGAATTGCGTCGGTAGTCGTTAAACCTTGGGGGTGACCAAGGTCCAGGGTGGTGGGAGAAATGGGAGCAAAGAGAGGTTTCGGACATTCTGAAGATTGTGAGAGAAGGAGAAAGAGGCAGGAGCCCGGGGAACGAGGGATGACTGTGACCAGGACTTCCCAGATCACAGCGCGCATGCGCATTCTGGGAATGGGAAATTACTGAAGGAAGGGGCAGATTTACAAGAACTGGCGCATCCCTGCATATTAGCAGGGATGCGCCAGTTAAATTGCGACATGTAAAAAAACCCTTGCGCCGCATTTACAATGCGGCGCACCGTGGCGCAAGGATAGACAGATGCGTGACGCATCTTTTCGGCGTAAGGGCAGCGCATTGCTGGAGTCGTGTCGCAAGTAAGACGCAACTCCAGCAATGGTTATGAATGCCTATTCCTAACATGCTGCGTCACTCCTTACGCCTGCTTCAAGCAGGCGCAAGGTTTTGACGCAGTGGCGTTGTGAAAGTGACCCAGTGAAATCGTGTAGGCTTTCTCACATCGGAATGCCCACCCTGCATACATTATACCTGACGCAGGTATAATGTAGCGCAGGGCTTTACAACGTGACGCATCTCCCTAGATGCGTCACGTTGTAAATATGTCGCAACGTGGCGCATTGTTTACGACGCCGCTGCGTCACAGAAGTGACGCAACGGCGGCGTAAAGTTGTCGCAAGGGGCTTGCAGATCTGCCCCGAAAAGTGGGAGACGGCGCATTCTGGGAGTCGGAGTTCAAGGAAGCTGGTGTAGTGTCTTGGGCCCTAGGCCCACATACTGCACAAATGACTACACAGACATGCAGTAGTTAGGTACTGGAACTGGCCCAGGGCACGTGCGCCCGGCCCCTTTTATTAGCAGGGTCACCTGACTGGTGACGCCTGTGATGGGTGGGTGTTAGTGTGGGTGTAATACAGAGCGAAACACTAGAACGTGTCCAGCAGGACACTACATCCCTCCAAAACTTTAATCAAAATAAACAAACAGAAGTCCAACCTATAAGGAAAAAAAATAAACAATACACAGCCCCAAATGAGTCTCTTCAGGCCATCTGCCAGGCAGCGCTGGAGCTTTGGACCGCATGGTCAGGATGCTTTAGTCCACCTTGGCGATGTAGTTCAGACCGGCCTGGTCTCGCGGTGTGGAAGTCTATTTACATAGTTCTAATCGCAGTGCATCTGGAGCAGTGGTGGAGTCCACTTTGGAGATCTTGCAGGCGCTCAGGTTCTGGTGGATGACAAACCTACAGCTATTGAGGATGACCTTGGTGGCTGAGGCCCTTCCTTGGAGGCGACGTACTTGATGATCTTTCCAGTTCCCGATAGCCGAGCAGCTGCAGACTTGCCTCTCCTGCCTGGACTCCCCTCTCACAGGAGTTTCCTGGAGGGCCTTCCTGCCCGGGCTGCCTTGGGACCGTGTGGACTGTGCGGGCTTCGTATAGGCCGCGTGAAGGCGTCGCTGACGAGCTGCCAACAGGAGCACAGCCAAGTCGCTCATGTAGCCGCAGAGGGTGGTGTCTCAGTCTGGGTGTTCTTGCCATCAGTGCTCAATTTCTAAGCCTTCCTGAGGTGGTCTTTGGGTGACCAGTCTTCATCTGTGACCTCCGTGCTTCCCGGTGCCTGTCGTGGAGCTGCCGCCGACTCATCTCTCCGATCCGGATTCCCCTCTCACAGGAATTCCTTTGAGGCCCTTGCCTCTGGATTGCCACGTGACCACGTGGGCTGTGCAGGCCTTTCGTAGGCCGCGCCGAGGGGTCGCTGTGGAACTCCCAACAGGGCCACGACCAAACCTTGTGTAACCCCAAGGGTGGATGGTCCAATGGTCGGGAATGCTCTTCTTCAGCAGGCTTCCTGTTTACGGGGACACAAAGAATGTTCCTGGGTGGCAAACGTCCCACCGCGTCAGGAATGCCTCGTTGTGAATTCCGGCTGTCTCGAGTGGTTGGATCCACTCTGGTGGTACGATGCTCCTTTGATGTTCTTGGTGATGATGCACTTTGTATGATGAACATGGTAACTTTCCTTCAGTTGGGCAAACAGGCGGCGATCTCTTGCTTTCGGTGACCTCATGGATTGAGGAGGACTGGAGGGACTTCGTGGCCACTTGCAGTTGTCTTCCAGCAGGTGCACTTGCTGGGCGTGGTGCTATCGATGCCAAGCAGCCAGTGACAGGTGAGAGGACGGTCGAACTGTGAAGCGTGGGGCCTGAATGCAGATCATGCTTGCTAGCGGCTTACGGTTGGTCCTCCCGCAAAGCTGTCTCCAGTGACGTCTGCACCCCGGTGGCTGGCTTGTGCTGATGAACACCTTCTCCAGTGCTGGCCCGAGTCCTCTGTCCTGTCGCTCTTCTCCTTTCCTTCTTGCGCACCTGTGGTGGTTGTTTGCCCTGTGGCGTTGTGCCACTCTCCTTTCCTCCTTCGCGGAGTGGCGTCATGCCACACTCTTCTCCTTCTTCTGACCAGGTTCGTCATTCTGATGTGGCATCCTACCACATGTCTCATGTTCGCGCCACATGGACATCTCGCTGGTCGTGTCCGGTTCTTGGGACGATCTTTACTTTGCTGCTGACCTGTCGCAGGTCTGTCCTGTTGGTAGGACGTGCTTCTTCTGTTTGAGGACCTCTTGCCGGCCAATTCCCCTCCTCAGGGGTTTCGCGATGCTCCTCTTCTCTTCACTCGAGGGCGTCGTGCTTGCGCCTCGAGGCTGCGCCGTCGTGGCGCTTGATCCTGCCTCCGTTCAGGCATGCTGGGCAGTGTTGGTCACTTCGAGTGACGTGCTCCATGCTTGCAGTGCGAATGTGGCGTCCGGCCACGTGTCTCCCGTCGTAGGAGCACATGTTGCGGTGGCAGCTTGCCACGTGGAGTGTGCGACTCTCCTCTTGCCTGTCTTGGGTCACTGGCGACTCCGTCTTGAGGCAGTGTGAGGGTGGACACTTTGCTGTCTCTGGCATTGCTTCTTCTCTTTGGACAGATCTCTCTCTCCTGGGTGTTTGCGAGTGCTGACAATCTTCTGGGTGCATGCATCGCGCACCTCGGACTTCGCGCTCTTTTACCTTCTTTAGGGCGCCCTCTTCAGGATCTTGGCGTGCCTACTTTCCTGGCTTGCGGTGACGTCCGTTCACCACTGGGGCGTGTGTAGAAAAACCCTTGCTTGCGGTGGCATTGGACAGCCACTGGGAGTTGCACGCTCTGTGCCCGTCCTCCACGTACTTCCATGTGGGGCTTGCTTTCCTTCTTGGGCTTTGCTGCTCTTGTCTGCTTGACGCTGGTGCAGCTTTAGAGGTTCTTGGGGGCTCCTTGATAGGGTTAGCCGTCTCTACCCTTGGAGCTGTGGCCTTTGTCTGGGGTGTAAAGTGGTCTCTCGTGGGCCTTCTCAGAGAACGCAGCGGTGCTGTTAGCTTTAGGTTCTGGGAGCTCCTTCACGCACAGCCTGCGGCAGTTCACGTGGGCCTCCATGTCCTCGTTGCTGTTTTGCTTCTCAGGGTGCGGTGCAGGCATGCGACCGCTAGGTGGCGCTGCACTCTGGTCTCTGCCATCTTCCTCTTTACTTGAGCCTTACAGGCCATGCAGGCTCGGGACAGTCTCTACATTTCTCCTATGGTGGTAGGGACGCGTGGTGCTGCAGTTCCCTTGCTCCATCTTCTTGCAGCGAGTGAAGGGCAGCCACCATGGGGCATGTGGTGCTCACTTGGCTAGTTTCTCCTCCCTTGTTTTTGGCATTAAGGGGTACTGTCCTGGTGCCTTCTGACTAGGGACACTGCTTGGCTTTCCTGTGCCTTTCTTTGAATTCTGCCACTGCTGATGGTGTGTTTCCCGCAGCTGGGTCCCCCTTAGTCTGTCTCCCTTGCAACTGACGGTCCGACCACCGGGGGTGTAGTCCTTACCCAGAACTTCTGAGCTGGGGGAACAGTGTCGGTGTTTGCTTTCCTGCTGGTGCGGTAAACGGAAAAGTCCACCAGGTGGCACTGCAGCGTTATTCACGGGTCCTAGCAGCTTCCCTGATGCTGGGGGTGCAGAGATTTTCCTGTACTCTCTGCATGTAGGGAGGCACTGGGGCATCTAAATCATTCAGTCAGTGGTGCTGCTTCTTTGAAACTGGAGGCCCTGGCAGTGCGCCTCATACTCTGGGGCCGTTTCTATGTGGCTGCAGGGCATTGTGAGCCAGGTGCAGTGCGCTCCGGGCCATGGTCGCTTTCGATGGCCGGACCGGCTTACCTCTTCCGTTCCTCGCAGGCGGGTGGGACGCCGCGCATTCACTGACGCCAGGAGAGGCGAGGTCGCAGTGTAACGTTTTCTAGAGCACAGTAAACCCATGCGCTCGCTGGGTGGCTGTAGACGTACCCTACCCAGGCTGGGTTGCCTTCGTGTTGTCATCAGATGCGGGGATGCAATATGATCTGGTCACTCTTCCCCCATGACCAACCATAAAACGGCTGACGACATGCACGCGGGAATCGACCCGCTCGTCGCCATTGTAGTGTCTTGGGCCCTAGGCTCACATACTGCACAAATGACTACACAGACACGCAGTAGTTAGGTACTGGGACTGGCCCAGGGCACGTGCGCCCAGCCCCTTTTATTAGCAGGGTCACCTGACTGGTGACGCCTGTGATGGGTGGGTGTTAGTGTGGGTGTAATACAGAGCGAAACACTAGAACGTGTCCAGCAGGACACTACAGCTGGGACATAGTACATAACCGGGACCTGGAAAGGGGTGTGAGGCTAAAATACGGGCTCTTCACTGGTGGGGGGGTCACGTGCTGGTTTAAAGTTCAATACCTGTCCTCTGTCTGTAACCCAGTCACTCTCTCCACCTTTCCCTTTACACGGCATGCACTGATAAGGATCGCTATATGCCCTTATACACTGAAGCTTCTGTGTTGCATGGTGAAACTTGGCGAGCAGAACCAGACGTACCAAAAGGAGACAACTCACACGCGGACGTCCCCCCTCCCCCTCCCGCTTTCAGGTGGACTGGTTGAGAAGCTTAGCACCATAAGCAGAAGAGAAGATGAACCCATTTCGACAGGAGCCGTGGAAGTTGGCGGAACAGCTGTGCCATATTTAATAGACCATAGGTCCTATTCATACACAGGGATTTAAGTTATGTTTAGAAGAATCATATTTAAGTTATCAAACATCATACTTCCTGCACCGCATCAACATGGCGGTTACCCGTACTGAGAATACCAATGATTTTTTTGGAGCCATTTCTGTTTTCGGGGACAGCTCTATTTTAGTGTTAGAAGGCACAGTATTGATGAGCGTGCTTTACACGGGAGTGGTGTTGAGCTTTATCTTGTAACACTTGGCTTTGATTAAGGGAGTAAATCATGCACTTTTTTATTCTTTCTTTTGCACTTTAGGGTTACACAATATTTGGTGTTTTTCCTCCTATTTCGCTGGTTGAATTTAAGTTGTACTGCCTGCTGGTCACTTCTTAGTACGTACCTTGACTTAGTATGTTCCAGATGTATTTATTGATAGTATGTATTTTTTACTTAACACAGCCTTGAAATAGTCTGAACCTCCTGACGAAACACACGTCGGCTGTTTATTGAGTGACATTTTCAGGGTATTGGAGAGTGTAGTGAAGCTGGCAACATACACTTGTTGGGAATTGGAAGCCTGAATGAATACAAATCTGGAAGAAGACGAACATACTTTTGGACTGTTTTATTCATGAGAAGAAGTGTACACTTGATCTACATTACTGTTGGATAGTGCTCCAGCGTCAACGTATTTAGGTGTATGTCAGTTGTGTGATGTATCTGGATGCAATAACAACGCACAGAGAAGCAGCAAAATACTAGTCAGGCGGTACACTGTGAGCTGCACAGATTTTAAGTGTACACGATTAAAACACAGCCTTAAGTACACATGCCACACCCCTTTTAGAGACTCCCCTCCCCCCGTTTTTTTCATCCCACTAAAAGCATTGTTTATATAGGCAAACAGGAGGTATTTGAGTAGGTTTCAATTCGCTGCAGTGGTGGGCAAGTTGTTAGCACAAAAGACAGGGCTGCCCCCCAAAAGATATGGGACTCGGTTATTCCACATTAGGCCACCAATTACAGTTGCTCAGTGTGGCCTTCAAATAAATGGATTAAGGCACTGGGAAGATGGCTGTTCAAGGCCTACAATGCCAACATTCACCCAGGACTAAGGCCTAATATGAAATATCACCTTGCTCCACCTCACAATCACAAATAATAACAAGCATTTGCAATGCAATAGGTCTTGCATCTGCGAGAGTTTAAGCTATTGGCATTGTAAATGACAATGACTTTTTTATCTGTTTTGATAATTAACACATAAATAAAAGGCATTGCGATTTACACTGCCAATAGCTCAAACTCTTGTAAATGACAGACCTATTTGATTTCAAAGAAGCGGCCGCCATTGTCCCGGGCTGCTTGGAAAGTGAAAGCACGCATGGCGCACTAAATGTTGCAGGAAAACATGTCGTGCCTGCAGTAGGAAAAACTCATTAAAGAAAATAGTGCTTACAGACTAAACAAGACATACCGAGTAACAACAGAAGTAAAAGGGCCAGTCCTCATGGGAGGTTACAAATGAAGACAAGGCGGCACTAAGGAGGGACTAACAAGCCTATTTAACGAATCAGAAGTCAGCATTTATAAAGGACAATGACACAAGCCAATGAAAAATATGGGCGGAGAGTGGGCGGAGCTTCAAGTCCATGCTTGAATACAGCTTGCCTCGCAGAGCAGCGCAATGCGCTGCCCAGGCTCGACCTAAAAAATATATGGTTGGGCCTTAACAGGAGACAAAGACATGAGACCATGGAGGGTTTGATTTATCGGCCCTCCTACAGCACAGTGAACAGAAATGGGTAACCCGAGATGCATGCAGTAGAGGTGGCATCTTAAAGATACCTACATGGAGTAGTTTGGCATCCCATGCATGAGGAGGGAGCAGCTAATTTGATTGGTTAAACAATGTTTGGTGAGAGGGACTGCTCCGAACATGACCTCATACACCTCAGGGGCAATGACCTGACAACTATGGGAAAGAAGATGTTTCTAGCAGAGAAGATGAATGGGCTACGTTTAAAAACAGGAAGTGTGGAGATTGGTTAAAACAAGCGTACCCGCAAGGTAGAGGGGAGCCACCAGGGATGCTAGGCTCTGGCACGGCATTACTGTAATCTCAATAAGCAAGAACTGATTCAAGGGCATTTCCTGGCCAAAAGTAGCTTAGCCGAGTGAGGATGTGCACACATGCTTGTGGCTTTTGACTGCCTCAGGGCAGGGCTAGTTAGCAGTAAAGGAGTGAATTGAGTACAGGTAAAGAGCGTAGCACTCACAGCCCAGGCCTTCTGGTTGGACGGCTAACCAAATGGACTTCTAAAGCAGTGAGTTAAGCCTACACGCGCAGGGGTTGGGGACCCTCAGTAACTAAAGAGCAGTGCTTAATTTGTAAAAAAAAATAAGCGCCAGGGCTCTCGTCAGGAGGCCACTGCAGCTTACATCACGCATTGCCCCTGCCAGCGCTGCCAATGATAGGAACAACACAACGCTAACCATTACACCTCATTCAAGCGTGACAATTCGGACTATTTCAAGGCTCCAAAGCTATAAGAATAGCTTTGGCAGAAGGTAACAGTCATTTCTAATGTAAAAATGAATTAATAATTACCTGTTGTTGTGGTCCTCTCTAAATTAGTCAGACAGCGCCACCTTGTGGCAGACTGTCACAAGCGCCGGTGTTGACAATTAGGTGCCGGTGTCGAGCACCGGAACCCACAAGCTCAAATTAAGCACTGCTAAAGACGGATGAACTTTTAAGAACCATCAGGTTACCAGTGTGGGATTATTGGCAAGTCAATGTACAGCTATTTGGGTTTGCTTGTGGCTGCCTGGACAGTCACAATGATACTGAGTGCAGCATTGCCAATACAATGTGGGATTAACATACCTTTACTCCACTATTCCTGCTTTTGTAGCTGCAATGGGGAATAACAAGTCAAATTGGCATTTAAGCATTTTTTCCTATTATTTCCTGTTTGCAGGGGGTATGTTCACCAAGCTATTTCAATGGATTTGAGTAGGTAACTCGCAGGCCATGTAATTCTTACAGATTTACCACACATTTTGTAATCCCAGTGGGGCCTGTAAAACTCTTTACAAGCCTCATTTGGATTAAAATGCCACTTTCCGAATGGCAAAAAAAGTAACTCCAGATCTGCTTCCCTTGGGACTGATGTCTGGGCAAATCCCTGCCACTGATAGTGGCTCATTAAGCACTAAAGCGATGGATGCAAACGCTTGACTCAATCATAATGTCTCATAATTAAACTAGGCGCATTCCATAGTTGAAGCTACCTGTGGCAATATATGTCTAGAGTTGCTCCTGTTCCCATTTATCTACCACATTGTGGGGCCGTCTTGATGTGCAGCAAAGGCTGACATTTTGGTCCCTCTCTCTAATTGTAGTTGAACTTGAAAAAAAGTGTTGAAATGGAATGCACCCAGTGGTTGAGTTTGATTCCAGGCACAATTGGAGTCATGTTTACCACTGGTGTCCTTGGGCCACAGTACGTATGGACACCAGTCTGGGTCACCAAGTATTCCTGCTGATTCTCTCAGGGTAGGGAAGTAGCGCAGTCCAAGGCCTACTCAAGGGGGTAGTGCAGGGTAGACACTTAGAATACAATATGACTCTTCAGTAGCCATTGATAATTTTATAAAAATAAATGTGTTATTACAAAATACACTACATATAAAAAAAATGATACAAAAAGAAAACCATAGCTTTGCTGTTCCTTCTTACCCAGAGATCTGGCCCCTTAAGCAATTATAGGGCTTACACTCTTAGTGGTAAATTCTGTTTAATGTAGGGATCTGTGGTGAATATGAGCCTTTGGGAGTACTCCCGATCACCAGCTCCGACTTTGGAAGCATGAAATTTGGGCTCATGGGCCAGTGAACATTTGTTGATGAACTCGCAAGCACGCTTGTAGTTTCAGAACTTTAGAGTCAGCACCATCCTTTGCCGAAGGAGTGTGCAAACAGTAGCTGGTTTCATAGTCTGGTAAAGATACGCTTCAAAAGGGCATGGCTCGCCTTGCTACACGTCAAAGTTAAATGTATCTGTCAGTTTCCAAAGAAGAGATTTGAGTTTTGTGTGCTAGTATTGGAATATTTAAGAGATTTCAGTGCACTTGACACAAAACTTCCCCAGATCCAAATAACTACCTGTGGATCCCATCCTAAAGTGCAAAATGCCATCTTAGCAAACACACAGTCATTATTTAGGGTTGTAGGGGCAGCTTCCAGTTGCTGTATTTGGGTATAGTCGCGGCACTACACTAACTCACAAGCTGGTTGTTGGGGAGGGAGGCGGGGGGGTTTACAGTTGGTTCTGGTGCCATTACACCAGAATCCCAGAACCAGGTTTATGATTTTTTAAAGATCTTAATCTTGTAAAGCGCAAGTCACGTTTGGAATTTTACGGTGTCTGGTATGTCCATGGGTCTGTAGGAGTGGACTTTAGCCACTGGTACTACAAAGACAAGGATGGAGACTGTGGACTGGGGTTCAAATATGAACCCTCAAAAGCAAGAAGGATACAGTCAACAGTTCTGGACTTAGAGCGCCCTCCTCGAGCTACCTCTCTGACTTCCGAGGCCAGGAGTTGGAGATGAGGGAATCGAACATGTTGAAGGAAGTCCCTTTTCAGTAGCTTTGTTCTGGATACTCTTTAGTAGGAAAAAGAGACTAATCTATTAACGGAAGCAATCACAGTAAAACACAGCTACATTATGTCATGTAGGGTTTTGTAGAGCGCACAATTGACAATCCCCAAAAACGTGTTCTGGCGCTGGAATCGGGGAATTGAACGATGACTGAAATTGAATAGTGAGATTAAACTTTAGGAAATAACCATATCTTTACCTCTTTGCGGAAGGGAAAAGTTGGGTCTGGACCCTAATATGAAAAGGAAGGGAGTCAGAGTTTAGCAGACACAATGAAGAAGGAGTAACCACCAGCTCTGTTGCAAAATCTGGGAGCTAACAGCAGCCTGGTGGCAGACGACCCGAAAGTTTGAGATGGTTCGGAGAATGTTTTTGAAAGGAGCTTGGACCATGATAATGTATGGCTTTTAAGACCAGGCATATAGATTTGAACATAGTTATTTGAGGGATGGGGTTTCAGTGAAGATCCTTCATAGCTCTATTGACAGATGAGCTATTCAGAAGATTCAAAGCTAGTTGAGCGGCAGTATTCTGTATGCCCTGCAGATGTATAGTTAGGGAGTCACAAGAAAAGAGAATTGCAGTAACCCACACAGCTTAAAATAGTGGCCTGGACCACTGCGGGTGGGACTGCTGAGGGAAGTAAGTCATTATTTTGCATAAAAGACATAGAAGCGAGAAGCACCTTTTTTTAAAAATTGCTTTTGATTGGATATTTACATATACAACATACATAATGAAACCACACATAGCCGTGCAACGGTCATGCCATGTGCAGGGGAAGCGTATTGAAGGGTGCGGAACTGCAGCATAGGACCAAGGAAATGTGTCAAGGGGAAAGATAAAGCGAAGGAGAGGGGGCTTGTACCCTGCCAAGAGAAAAAGCCGACTCGAGGAGTCCTGCGTACGCACCTCAATTCCTGCAATGTGGGAGGCATGTAAAGGAGTGGCCAACTGTCCTTAAGCCGTGCATGGGTGGACTGTTATGGTGAACTAACGGGCATGATGGTTCAAGGTAGGGAATGGTGGTAACCTATGATGGTTTCATGTCTGACCTGGGAGCCAAGGCCAGCAGAATAGTATCCCACCCTGTGAAGAAGTAATAAACAAGTTGACCCCAGCTTGTTAACTTGTCCTTTTAGAAGAGAGTGGTTTTGATCAAGCATGAAACCTAAATTATGTATTGATGGAACTGGGGTAGGAGTATTGCATAAATGAGGAGGTCAAAGGCAGTCTGCTTGGGGAATTACGACAGGGAATAAACAAGATTTGCCTTGACTGTATTCAGCGTAAGTGAGTTGCGAGACAGCCATTCAAGTACTTTGGTTTTGAGGTCCTGAAAGTTGCAGGAAAGAGAGTGAGCGTGTTGGTCAAAACAGAACAGAATTTGGGTGTCCTCTGCATAACTCATGGGTTGCAGACCATATGAACAAATGAGTTGCGCAAGCAGGAGAACATATAGATTGAACAAAGTCGGGCCGAATGATGAACCTTATGGGACACCTCACCCCAGCTGTTTGAATTCTGAATGAAAGGGTGACAGAAAAAACTCTTGAGAATGATGATTGGTCGAGTAAGACTGGACCCAGGTCAACACTGAGCCTTGAATTCCAACTTCTTGAAAGCCGTGACAGCAGAAGATTGTGTGAGATCGTATTGAAAGCCACAGCGATGTAGCGGAGAACCAAGGTAGAAGATTTGCCCTGATTCGCTAGCAATCAAAAGTCACCCAATGACTAAACCAGTATGTTTGTGTGATGTGGGCTAGACGAAAGCCAGACTGTGCTTCATCGAGAAAGGTCATCTCAGTTTGTTTGCTATATTCACCCTAAGTGGCCAAGGGTATGCCCAGACGTGGGTCCCTTGCTCACTGTGCCACTAGATTCAAGCTAGCCTGGCTGAAGAGGGGTGATACCCCGAAACCGGTCCTATGATGCTTGTTTCCGGTCCAGGGAGGAACTGGCCTGGCAGTTCAGGGTGGACTGTTCCCATGAGGAGCAGGGTCAAGACTGATTTGCATATGGCTGGGTCCAAACTGGGGTGTCATAGTGAGCAAAAGAATGATGGATTAAACCCAGATCTCTTGACTGGGGGTGAGTGGTTGAAAAGTTTCAGCACTCCATCCATCATCTTGTTTTGTTTGCTATGTGCACTCTAAGTGGCCAAGGGTATGGCCAGGCAAGGGTCCCTTGCTCGTTGTGCCACTGGATTCAAGCTAGCCTGGCAGATGAGGGGGTTATACGCCAAAACTGGTCCTAGGATGCTTGTTTCCGGTCCTGGGAGGACCTGGCCTGGCAGTTTGGGCTGGACTGTTCCCATGAGGGACTGATTTGCATATGCCTGGGTCCAAACTGGGGTGGCATAGTGAGCAAAAGAATTATGGATTATATCCAGATCTCTTGACTGGGGCGAGTGGTTGAAAAGTTTCAGCCCTCGGTCCATCATCTTGTTTTGTGTCGTCCTGTGGCCCACACTCAGAGAGTCTGAGCATGTGTAAACATTTTGCTTTTATGCTTTCTTAAATCTGAAAACTGTTAAAGACCTGGTTATTTACCTGCCCCACTGTATGATATCTCACTTGCCTTTCCTTAATCATTGGATTGCTCATTTATTAATTTGCTTGATTCATTCCATGGTTTTCTAATTTCGACAATGTCATCGACAAGAGGGTTGTAACTGGGAACACAGGATTGAACCCTGTTGATAGAGCTGCTGACGAAGCACCCATTGGCTGGAGAAGGAGGGTGCTGCTGACAAAGCCTATGTCAACCTGCCAGCAGTGTCAGCTGCGTGAAAACAAACGTCAGCACGGGAGACGCTGTTGGTTTCGTGGCCCTCGGGGGGAAGGCTGTTGGCGATGCTATCAGTTGCAGAGGTGAGAATGAAGAGCCCCTGGCTTCAGAAGCTGGTGACGTGGCTAGCACTGATGAAGAAGGTGCGCACAAAGTGGATAGCGGACCACTGATGTGGATGTTATTGACAAGGAAGGAGACGCACGTGCAGACGAAGGCACCTTTGCTTCTGCACAGACTCTGCTCTCAATGATGACTGGTCAAGAAAGACAGCAAGTACTCTGAAGAGCTAAAGCTCTGTGTCATTTTGGAGGTAGAATGTTCAGGATTTTTTTTCCAACCTGGAAGTGTGAGCTGGCACACACGGCTTTTTTTCTGCTCATTGGCTGAAGTTTGAGCAGTTTCCAAATAAGCTGAATGTGCTACAAAATAAGCACTATTGATGTGCCTATGGGACCTTTAATACTGTTTAATGCTATTTTAAAATACTTCGGGGGATATGTACAACAGAAGTGGGGGAGTGAGACGTTAGCCTTCATGGCTTAACGCCTCACTCTGGCACTTCAGAAACGCAAGCCTGCACCATATTTACAACAATATGGTGCAGCCTTGCGTTTCCCCCTGCGCTGGCGCTACACTTAGCCGTGTATCGCCAATGCAGGCACCCTTGTACCATAGTGCAAGGGTGTCTGGGTGCAGGGGAAAGATTGTTTATCTACAGGAAGGTCCCCCTTCCTGCACATAAACAATCTTGAAATGTCATTTTATTACTTCTATGTGTGCTGCTTAATGCAGCACACATGGAAGTCACAAAATGTCACTTTTTTAAAGATTGTTGATGTGCAGGAAGGGGGACCTTTCTGTACATAAACAATAAAAGGCTATTTCCTTTTTCCATGTGTGCTGCACAAGGCAGCACACATGGAAAAAGCAAAAATGAGGAGAAATATAGCATTTCTCCTCGTTTCGCCAACTTAAGACCAGGTTTTTCCTGGTCTTTTGACGCTGCCTCCTATTTACTCTGCCCTTGTAAATAGGGGGCAGCGTCAAAATAAATGGGTGCTGCGGTGGAACACCCACCACAACACCCATTGCCCTCCCCTTTCACGCTAAGTATAGCGTGAAAGGGTGTCTTATTTACAAGGCGGCGTTAAGACACGCTAAGTGGCTTAACGCTGCCTTGTAAATAAGGCCAAGCCCCTATCGCCACGGAAACGTCACAAAAAGTGACGTTCCCGTGGCGATAGGGGCTTGTACATATGTCCCTTGGTATTCACAGCTGGACGATAAGGAATGATTCAAGAATGTGAATCTATGAATGATATGTTAAACAGCTGTCTTGAAATAAATCGATAGTGCAAATTTAGGCCCCTGAGAAGGATTGAAAAATGTGTAAATAGAGTAAAATAATCTATGAAAGATACTAATGGTGGGGAACTAGGGCCTACTACCTGTAGATAGAGGTAAGTAACTTATGTCTTCTGGCTGTTTATTTTTAGCTACATTAAGCTGTTTTCTCTCAACTGCAACCCCCGCCCCTCAGCACCAGGATGCCCCCTGTGGATGCCAAATACTCTACAATCCTACAAATAATTGAATAAATAAATATGCCCCCCAAGGGCTTTGGAGTCATTTCCAGGGATTCAGTGGATGAGGCAAGTCTCACATTTTATCTAAAACCCCATTTAGGAGGAGTTACCTGAAATGCAAAACACACCTCATCCTATCATAAGCACAGCAGAGAAACGGGAAGTGGTCGTCAGAATCAGTTTCCCGTCTGGAAAAGACCAAGTAAGTTTCTCTGTGGCTGAGGCTGTAGTAGACCAAGTCCAGGTATTTTAGCAGGCTAAGTTCCCACTTTCCCTTACATGACCCTCTGGCTCACCATCTGGAGACACCACATTTCATTTCACTCACTGATCTAGGCACAATGATGGCGGCTTCATCCTCAGCTCTTCCAGCTTCAGTGCTCTGACACCTCCATACATATGAGTGAGGCTTCCACTTCTGACTTGAAGCCAGCACCATCATCATCAACAAAAATTGGGTCCTATATCTGCCCATAGTCATTCTCTTTTGCCCTTTTTAGTACTCTCATACATGACTTTATACTAAAACCTGCAAGAAAACTGCTAGAAAAAGGGCAGCTGATTATTTGGCAGAAACTGTAATGTTAGGCATGAAAAAGATAGCACATCCTGAGACACTGATCAGGTTCCATGACCTTTTTGTTTCTGACTCCATTGCACTTGGGTTTCCTTCACCTTTTCAGAGTAGAGATGAGGCTGAAAAGTATGAGACAGATAACTTTCTGCCTCCAGTACACTGTGAGACAGACCTTTTCCTAGACCTTTATCACCATTGTTGACTGAATACTTTTCTGAAAGGGGAATTTCTCCAGTATTGGATCTTTCATAGATTCACATGATTGAATCATTCCCCGTCGTCAAAGCGGGCGTCCCTGTGTAACTGTAACATACAGTACAAAGCACTGACAGCTGAAAAGGCCATAGACAGTGCCCACTTTGCTATCTCACACACCTCATTCTAAGGAACCAAAGTCCAGCCATCGAGGTGAAAGTGCTCTTTGCCTCACTCCCCACAGAGGACTTCATACCTCAGATTTGTACCGCACGTTGTGTGGAAGGCAGTTCCTGGGCTTTGCTATTGCTTCAAGTCAGTTTAATGAACTTTAAAACCTTTTTCTCAGGCTTTGCGTGCATGCTTGAATCCTATTGCCTCTGAAAAATGGCAGCAATGGAAAACTCCAAGATGCTTAATGACCGTAGAGGAGACTTCTGAGATGGATTCAGAAAAATAAGGCATTTGAGGACCCTGCTTCAGGAATCTTCCTCGAGGGAACATGAGAAAAAAAGACACAAAAAGGCTCTAAAAAAGTCAGCAAGCACATATTCTCCAAAGAAAGAGCGAAGAAAGAGGCATTCTCCAACATCTATGCCTCCACTATCATCGCCACTGACTTAAGAATTAAAGGCTACCCCACCTTAGACGGTAAGCCTGTTGGTGAGTATAAGAACCTTCGACTAGCCTTTGTTGATACATGAAAGGTGAGGAAGTGACTGGGAGCCCATATAGATCACCTTCAGAAAAGACTTAGCCAATGCCACCTATGAGGATGGAAGTGTCTACGAGGAAAGCTCAGATAGACTCATCCTTGAAGAAAACACCAACGAATGACTTGTCGACGACCAGCCAGTCGACTGTATCACCATTGATAGCAACACTGTCAATGATTTTACAGTTGGCGTCTTCTTTGCCCATGCCTCTACTACGACTGGAGCATACATCTCCCAGTAAAATTCCTCCTCAACTACCAGCTAAGCTTCTGGACACTGAAGCGAGAGACAAGGCTGATCCAGAGGACCCCTTTCGTGCAGCTTATAGTCCAGGACAAGTAAGGATTAAATGTGTGGACATAGAAGAACAGACATATTCACCAAAATCACAGCTTGAAGTCGTCCATCCAAACTTCCCTCTACACCACCGGGAATAAAAAGAATACTATATTTGTCACTATGATCCTTATGAATCAGTGTATGGGAACTATGAACAGCGGCTTGTAATGAAGGTGCCGGTAGATTTTGTAAAAGATTTATAACATGTTATTAGATACGATTTCCATAAGGTTCTTAACAACCGCCCACATTTACCCCAGCCCAACAGGCACAAGTTCTCCTGCACAAAAAGGTAACTGCACTGGAAGGCAAATACCATCCACCTCCAGCTCCACATCGAGCAGTACACCAGTTCATAGATGTGCCTCAAGCAATAATCCAAGTTGATACATCTGATGATGAATATTTCGATCAGAAGATGATTAAAAACCCCCATCAGATCCACCAAGGGTTGACATGTGGGATGAATATATTCTTCCCGGCACAAACCCACCAACACTTCTGCCTGTAGATTAACCACCAGACGATATCAGTACATTTCTTTCTCTGGTGGATAGGGCAGTGAAGAGATTTGACGTGTCAGTTACTGCCAGAGAGACTGACTGTTTCTTGTATGACTTTAAGAAACCAGCTAGAAAATCAGTCAAAGTGATTCCTTTGGTGGATCCCTCTGCCATGAAGGAATACAATTAATGCAAGAAATGGAAAGTTTTGCAGCAAAAAAAAGCGCAATTTGCGATCCCAAAGTTTTTGCAGCAGGCAGAACATGTGCTTGTCACAAAAATACCGCTTGGCTTTGGGTCTGTCACTACTGGAGACTCAGACAAGTCACTTTCTGTGACCTGGCAGTATGTCCAGCAACACCGCTTCTCGGAGCAGGAGGGTGTCTGAAGCCAGAGAGTGCATATCTAAATTTGAAAACTCTGCTCTTTCTGGCTTCAAACAACTACTATTCCACAGGTGTACAAGGTGACAGGGGGTAAATGGAGTGGCAGGATCATAGGAGACCCTGGAGTGGAAGGGCAATGAGGGTGAGGAGAGGGGCACGAGAAGTCTCCTGTGATTGTGGAGCGAGGGGTGTTTCGGCCACGGGAGAGAGGAGGCACAGGAGGAGGTGGGGGTGTGGAGGACAGGGTGTGGTGCTACGGTCAGAGCTGATGACTTTGGAGCTGGGGAACCAGGTTTGAGTCCCAGCATTGACTCAACATCCTATGATTCTGGCCATAACACTAGTGCCTAAAAAGTAACCTTTATTAAAGCATCTGGAGCTCATGAAAAGCACTCCAGTCAGTTTTGAATCAGTGGCGTAGCTAGCCACTTTGCCGCCCGTGGCGGACCATGCTTTTGCCGCTTACGGCGGCCGTAAGAGGGGGGGGGGGTGCTGACAAACGCATGGAAGAGCGAGGGGCGAGCTGCCGCCCCCAAAACTCGTGCCCCCCCCCATTGCTACACCACTGTTTTGAATTTTGGTTATATAAAGCTGCAAAAAATAAATAAATAAATAAAGAGTCAAGGGGTAACAGGTCCCACGAAACAAAGGGCAGTGTGGAGGCGACAGAGGAATTTAACACCTACTGCCAGCTAGCCTGTTGCTCACCCTCCTTTTATTGGCCCAGGACAGTGCAAAGCCAATAAAAGGAGGATCAGCCTCAATTATTTTTCGAATGATAATTTATGCAGACACTTTTGTAAGAATCGTAGGATTTTTACAAAAGTGTAGATTTCACAATTTTGGGGGATAATCACCCAATCGTGATATCCTGGGAAATCTGATTATGGAGTTTATTTAACATTCACCAACAACTCTGCCATGCAGTATAAAATACAAGCATCTACATTCTACAGAAAGAAGTCAAAGAAAAGGTTCCAAAATTTAATCAAAATGTGGGATTTTATACCAGGTACTGTGTCATAAAAAAGAAAACTTCGAGAGAGTGGAAACCCATTCTAGATCTGAGCCAACTCAGTCTATTTCTAAGAAAACAATCATTCAGAATGGTGACAATCCAGGAAGTTTTACTTCTTCTAGTGAGGAATGACTATTTGGCATCATTGGGTCTCAAAGTTGCGTATTTCGACATTCCCATTTATAGAAAACATCGCAAGGTTTTAAATTTCTAGGTAGCCAGTTGTGCCTACCAATTTAGAGTCCTTCCTTTCGGCCTCCGATCCGCATCCAGAATCTTCACCAAATGCATGGCTCCAGTCACAGCCCACCTTTGACTTCTAGACCATTGGGTCTGCCATTACCTAAATCACTGGATGTACAAGAGCTTGTCAGTTAGTTCCACAAACAACTTGATAGCCTCTATCAGACTCTTCAATATTCTAGGTCTCCAGTTCAAGAGAAGCAAATCTTCAAGGAAGATTCACTTCTTATGAGCAGTACTTGACACTGTAAAATCTAAAGCATATCCATTGATGAAAAGACAAATGGCTTTATCTACCCCTGCAAACTAGATACTGAAACATCAGGAAGTAAAATTGCACCTCATAAAGAGACTTCTGGGCATGATGTCATCATGCATAGTGTTAATACCATTTTGCAGACTACACATAAGACTTATTTGGGAGGATTTAGACAAGCAATGGACTCAGATTTCCGGGTCTTTCGAAGACAGGGTAGCCATAACTGCAAAAATGCAAGAAGAGCTCCCCTAGCAGACATCACAAGACAATGCAAATTCAGGACCATGATGTCAGTTTGACACCTCGATACCTCGATTGAAGAATGTGGAGCTCACATATAGGAACTTTCTGACAAAGTGCTGTGAGGCTTCACAGACGAAACATATAAACATGATCAAGTTCAGAGCAGTCAGTAGAACTCTTCAATCCTTTATCACTCATATCTACAACTTGGTGGTCTGAACAGACAACACCACCACAATGTTCTATATAAACAAGCAGGGTGGAACAGATTCTCTAACTCTTTCAACAGATGCTAAAACATTATGTCACTGGGCAGTTTACAGCGGAATAGACCTTACAGTAGATCATGTTCCAGGTACAAGCAACGATCAAGCAGCAGAACGCTACAGGACTGTCACGAGAGGAAGCTGAAGGCCAGGGTCCTGAAAGAAATATTGCAAATCTGAGGGAAAACAAAAATCAATCTTTTTGCTGCGAGAGTCAACAAGAAATGTCACTCTTATGCAAACAGATACCCACAACCAGACTCGTGGGGAATGCTCCTCGATCGGATGGTGCAGGATGAATTTTCTGACGATTCCTTTTCTACCAAAAGGGATTGCCAAAATGAAAAGGGAACCATGCAGGCTGATCCTCTTAGCCCCCTCCTGGCTGAGACATTGCTGGTTGAGACACATGCTACTACTAGCACAGGTACCACCCATACTGCTGGAGTCAAGACAGGATCTCTTGTCCAAATGTTGGGGCCAGATTCTTCCCCACAATCTGCAGTCTCTCAAATTTGCAGCTTGGCTCCTGAGTTCCATGAGTTTGAAAACATAGATATCCTGGAAGACTGTAAAAATAAGCCCGAGCTGTTTCTACAAACAGCACATATGTGCAAAACAGGAGAGGTTTGTGTGTGTTGTCAGATTAGGGATTACATCCTTTTCATATTCAGGTCCATCAAATACTCCTCTATCCTCTGGAACTGGCTAAGTTGGGACTCAAACATACCTCTATGAGAGGTCACCTGGCATTAGGGGCGGCTCCTCAGTTGGAGCGGAGGTGTCCCTGAAAAATAAAATGGTAATTTATTACCATTTTATTTTTCTTCCCTGTCCCAAACAGAGCATCAGGACGGGGGCGGGGCTGCTGTTTAGTGACAGCAGCATATCACTCAGCAGGGAGGAAGGTGGGCTGGTATCGCGCTGTTTAAAGTGCGCATGTATTTTTGGCCGGCCGTGTTGAGACGGCCAGCCACACATGCGCACTTTAAACATCTCTAACCCAGCTGTCTCAGACAGCTGGGTTAGAGCAAGCCAAGCCTCCACAGCGCTGTGGAGCGCCGAGTGAGGCCGCTCCTCCAATCAGGGAGCTGCTCTCATGCTGCATGAGAGCAGCTCCCTGATTGGTCAAAGGAGTTCCTGCTTTCAGTTCTTATGATGAGGAGCGGAGGATGTCACGTCATGTTCAGGTACGTTTTTATTTTTTACTTTATTTTGCGCGCCTATGATGGTAAGAGGGCAGATTAGGAGGGTTTGGAGCTGCGGCTGCCGAGGGGGCCATTCCATGGCACCTCGCCATCCCCAATCCACCTTTTGCTCTCTTCGTGGCTAACAAAGGGGTTTCCAGCCATGTCCGCCACAGTGCCGCACACGCTTCTCAGCCTCTGCATGGCTGAGGACGCGGTTCCCACAGGCCCTGTGGCTTGGGCAGCCAGCAGTCAGGTCAATCTACCACCCCCTTGGCAGCCGCAGCCTCCAAACCCTCCTAATCTGCCCTCTTACCATCAAGGGCACCCAGTGGGTGGCAGAATTCACCATCACCTGTCCCACTGGCGTTCCATAACATCGGACAGGTGGGTTTTGCAGATTGTCTGAAGGGGCTACTCCATCCCCTTCATGACTACTGTAGGAATGTGCCACTTTTTGACATAGTCACCCTCACTTTTTGCTCCCTGGTACTGATGTAATTTATTGGTAGTGCACTGGGTCCCTGCTAATCAGGCCCCAGTGCCAGTGCTCTTTTCCTAAAAACAAGACAAATGTTCAATTGTAATCCAATTGGCGAGGACTTTAGCACCCCTGTAAGTCACCAGTAAATGGTACCCCTGGTACCCAGGGTCTGGCTACTAAAGAGGGTCCCTAAGGGCTGCAGCATGTATTATTCCCCCCTAAGGGACACACACACAAACAGCATGCAGACTGCCATTGCAGAATGTGTGAAGTGGTGCAAATCATTCTGAAAACAGGATATGGCACACTCAATGTGTGCCATGCCCCTGTACACTGCATGTACTTTGTGTGAGTCACTCCTACAGCAGACGTGTCCCTGCAATGCCTAGTTCCATTGCTAATCATTGCAAGGGAGCAGGTAGCCATCTTAAGGTATGTACTGGGCACTAGTCATTACGAGTTACCTAGCTACATAACATTTCACTGAAAATACTGACTTTGGTATCAACATCTTGTCTTAATACATCCGTACTAATACCAGTAACAGATTTATTATGACATGCACCCAGAGGGCACCTTAGAGGTACCGCAAAAAAGGAAGAAGGGGGACTAGAAGCTGGTTAAGGTCCAGTACCCATGCTCCAAAAGACAATATATGTTTCCAAAATGGGGGTTACTGTTCCTGGTAAAGGCACTAAAAACGTGTCAAGACAAAGAGAAAAGGAACTGCTAGGTGCTGAACCAGTTTCTAAGGGACAATCAACAAGAGTATTTCTTGTTGCCCTCACACATCCCTGGGGATGTCATGCTTCATCATCGGGCAGGAGCTCCTCATCGGGCCAGGCGCTGCAATGCCCTACGGGTCCCCCGAAAGGTCCCTTTAGCGGAGATCTTTTGATTTTTCTCGCTGTTTGATGAGTGTGAGGGTGTCCTAGTGGGGTGGAGAAAAGTGAGTGTGAAACTAGATAAAACTAGCTAGGGGATATCACACTGAGTTTAATAGACGGATTCCCCTGTCAGATTAAAAAACCCGTAGGTTGGGGTTTCTATGGGGGTAGCAATGTCCCCTAGTAGCTGAAAAAAAGATCAACATGTTTCGTGCCTTAAATGGTCAAATTGATCCTTGGCGCTTTGTCAGGACCAGAAAGCAGTGTGAGGGTGGAAAGCCAACCCCACGTATGATCTCAGGGTCCCCATCTAATAGGGTGGTGCCCACTCATGATTAATATCACTGTTGGTTCGACCTAATCGGCATGATAGTCAAACTTCATGGGCTCACGCAAGGTGAAACGCACAGTTGCAGGGGTTTTGGCGAGTGCGCTCCTTGCAGCACCTTGCAGTGTGATATCCCCTAGCCAGTTTTATCTAGTTTCACACTCACTTTTCACCACCCCACCAGGACACCCTCACACTCATCAAATGGCGAGAAAAATCAAAAAATCTGTGCTAAAGTGACCCTTCGGGGGACCCGTAGGGCATTTCAGCGCTGGCCCGACGAGGAGTGCCCACCCGATGATGAAGCATGACATCCCCAGGGATGTGTGAGGGCAACAAGAAATACGCTTGTTGATTGTCCCTTAGAAACTGGTTCTCCACCTAGCAGTTCCTTTTCTCTTTGTCTTGACACTTTTTTAGTGCCTTACCAGGAACAGTAACCCCCATTTTGGAAACACCTTAGAGGTACCCCTTGAACCCTACTAGTCACATAGTGTGCCGGTTGACTGGTATCGTCCAGCCTGCCACCACAGATGAGTTTCTGACCCCCTGCAGGTGAGAGCCTGCTCTCTCTGAGGCCAGAAACAATGCCTGTCCGGCAGAAAGTGATCACACCTTCTCCAGCAGGATGGTTAGCAGATTAGCATCTGAAGGCCAGAGGCTTCAAAGCCTCTACCACCTTTGAAAAGTGACCATGGCTTCCCCCTGATCTGAGGAACACTACCCCTTCCCTGAGACCCATTTGGCACCAGGGCAGGCTGGAAATTAGTCAGAATGCATGCAACACTTACAGGCAAGGCACACCCCTAAGGTGGGCCACCTGAAGTGGACAGTCGAAGAAGGGTTTCACCATTTGATTTTAGTGAAACTAGGAACTCAGGGTCAAGATTATGCCCACTTTTCACAGGAAGTGGTCATATAGAGGGTGTAGACACCCCAGGGGTAAATAGCCCATTGGCTACTGCCCTACACTCCCCTAAAATCCACTAAATTAAGTATTGAGGGGTCCCCCAACACCAGAGCTTCAGATTTTTTTTTACCTGGGAACCGAAGAAGGACAAAGAAGAGCTGACACCGCAAGAACAGAGGACCTGCTCAGAAACTGGCGCCAAACCCTGCCTTGCAGCTGGTAACCTCAACAATTGCCAGATCAACTCGTCCAGAAGCTGAACATTCTCCCCGGACCCTTGGAGGTCTATCCAGCGCTTCAACAAACACTTAGCATCTCCCTTGGAGTGGAGGAGCCATCCCCCTGCATCTGCAGACACCGTCTGCACTTGTCCGATACTTTGTTTTGCTGGCCATCGGGCCCACCGAGGGAGCATCCAACCAGGAAGAGGTCACCTTGATTCCAAGAGGTCAGCACCATCTCTCCAGCACGTTTTGAGACACTAGACCCTCCAGGAGCCCCCCTGCACCAATACCCTTGGGTACCAGAGCATTTGCTGCAACCAAGGTTTGCTTAGTGTCCAGTCCAGACACCACCACTGCCTAAACCGACCTGCCCACCGAGGGACATCAGGACCGATGAGGCTTACACTGAGAGTGGCCCTGCTGTCTGTTTTCTTCCCTTCTACAGATCAAGATCTAGAACTCAAGTCGCCAGCCGGCCAAACACCTCTGCACCTAAGCCCCACAGACCAGTATCACGGAAACCGACTGTGCCCCGTTGCTCCTGAGACTCTCAAGAGCTGAGTTTCCCTTTGGGTTCTGCTGGACTTGTCCCAAAGTCCCCACTTGCAGCCTTTTTGTTACAGGTACTTTGGACTAAACTGTGTAGCACTAGAGGCTACCCAGGTGACCAGCCCCTCTCCACCCGGACACAGCAGGGCAGGTAAACCCGAACTGCTGGTGGTTCTTTGGACATTGGGCTCCAAGCACCTTAAGTCCTAAAGGGCGCCCTCCACAACCGCTTGCAAGTATTTTTATGCAATTTATGTCTTTCCTCCCATAGGATAACATTACTGCATTCGAGGCTCATGCCTCCAAAACTGTTATTTGAGCATTTTACTGTTTCTTTGTAAAATATATAGCTCCAAAAGTACTTACCTGATTCCGAAGCTTTTGGTGGCTAAAATTATATAGAAATGTGTTTTTTTGGGGTTTTTTAAAACTTGTTTTTATTGGGAACATTGCATCACATCACAGCTTATACATTTGTCATATACATGTCGTATGGAAGCCAATATTCTCAGACAATGGTTCTTCCCATGCCATTCAAACATCAACTATATTGATCCAGTGAGTTTCCACATATCGCAGTGTACTTTAAATGTTTTGTATAACAGTAATACTTAACCAAAGACTTAACCCCCCACACCCCTCACCTCTCCCCGGCGGCAACCGGCAGCAGTAGTATACATTATCCGGGCTAGCAGACATAATGGCTTAGCTAGTTGGGTGTTGATGCGGGTTGGCTATTTGTATTTTCTGTACCAGGGACCAGTGCACTGTGAGTGGACGATTGTGTGAGTGTAACTCCGTCATTACTCTGAGCAGGTGTCATTGACATCTCTGTTAGCATGTGTCCCCATTCTGTCAGGTCCATTTCAGCATTCTCATCCGTTCTCACAGCCCTGAGACGACATTCTTCTGCCAGACCCCATTCACGCATATCATTGCACCATCTATCCAGCGAGGGGGGCGCGGGAAGAATCCAGTTTATTGCAATACGTCATTTAGCCAGAACCAGTCCCAGCATTGCAAATTTAAGACGTATTCGCGTCTCTCTCTTTGGCGTTGGGAGTAGACCCAGCAAGCATTGTTTTATAGAGACTTCTATTCGCACCGCTGTTGCAGAGCGCAATGTCTGTACTACCTGTTCCCAATACCTCTGCAATCGTACACAGGTCCATGTCATATATAGGAATGTGTCGGGATCTGTGCCACAGCGGGGACATGATGGAACTAGCCCTGGGGTGAACCGTGCTCGGCGCTGCGGTGTCAGGTATGTGCGATGCAAATAATGGAATTGAATGAGTTTGAACCTAGCATTACTTGTTGCTTCGGACACCTGTGCTAATGCTCTTTCCCATTCCCCATCCGTCATTGGCACAGATAGGTCCTCATCCCATTTCCTCCTGACTGCTGATAAGTCAGTCTTGCGATCCTCTCTCAGTGCGGTATATATTCGCGAGATGAGGGCCCTGCTGGAACCTGGATCCAGCAGCGGCGTCAGTGTGCGCGACTCCTGCGGCTCTTCAGGAAAGGTAGTCCATATCTCACGGACCGTACGTGAAATTTTTGCATATTGCAAAAAGTGTCCTACCGGTACCTGGAACCAGTCCCGTGCCTCATTGAGTGTCATAAAGGTTCCATTCTGGTACATATCCCCTGCCAATACACATCCTCCCTCATACCATTTCGAGATATCCATAGATGCCTGAATGTTTTGAAAACTCCATAGCCACTAGAGCGGGAGCGCTGCAGCATATGGTGCCCTGCGGAGAACTATCATGAATGCCTGTTCCCAGGCCTCAGCTACCTGCCGTACTATGTAAGGACATTCTTTGGGGACTCTGGAACCCATCATTAAAAACCTTTGTAGTTGTGACCCGTCATTCCAGTCCCCCAGTAGATCTTTTTCCACTGTGCGGTCTGCTGTGCACCACTGTGCTGAATACTGTAGCAGCCCTGCAATGTAGTATAACCTAAAATCAGGTAGGCCCAGGCCCCCCATGTCCACGTCCAATTTGAGCGTTTCTAGCTTAACTCGGCTCCGTCCCCCACCCATACCAGCGAAATTAGGAGGCTATTTAAAGCGTTAAACGTGGATTTCGGGATTTTGCAGAAGGAATTTTGTAACACATATAGACAACGGGGCAGCGTTACCATTTTCGATACAGCCACCCTTCCCATGACCGACAGTGGAAGCTTGTTCCAGAATTGTATTGAAGTTTTCAGTCGTGCAAGAACCTTACCCATATTTAGTTCAAACTGGGCATCTGGTTGGTGGGCTACCTGAATGCCCAAGTACCTAAAGTGATCACATTCCCAGTCTAGGCCCACCTCAGGAAGATCCTGAGGGGTCCCACGCGCAAGGGCCGCCAGCGGAAACTATTGATTTCTGACGATTAATATGTAGTCCGGAAGCCCCACCAAAGGAGGCCAACGTCTCCATAAGTACAGGATCGCCTCTTCCGACTGTCTAATATACAGAAGCGCATCATCCGCATACAATGAAACTACATGTGTACGGCCATCTACTGTTACCCCCCATGGTGCCATGTCTCTCCGCAACCTCACTGCCAGGGGTTCCACCGCTAAAGCAAAAAGCAATGGAGACAGCAGGCACCCCTGTCGTGCGCCCCTTTCAATCTGTATAATCTCCGATACCTGACTCCCGTTCTGCACTCGGGCTCTCGGTTGGTTATAGAGCAGCCTGACCCACGCGATATATTCCTTTCCAAATCCCATTCTTCCCAATACCTCCCATATATACTCCCATTGTAGCGTATTGAAGGCCTTTTCGATATCCAGGGCCACAAATACTGCCCGGATTTTGCTGTTGGCCACGGAATGGAGAACATGGGACAAATGGCGTATGTTCATATGAGTACCTCTCCCAGGTATGAACCCGCACTGATCCTCATGAACCAGCGAGGTTACGACTCTACCCAATCTTATGGCAAGGACTTTGGCGAGCAATTTAGCATCCACCCCCAGCATGGACAACGGTCTATATGCACCAGGGCCCTCTACGTTTCTGCCGGGTTTAGGAAGCATGATTATCTGCGCCTCCCTCATGGGTTGCGGTAGGCACCCAGCTTGTTAGGCCTCTTGTAAGGTTTCTAATAGGCGTGGTAGCAGAATATCTGCATATGTCTGATTAAATTCTACAGGAAGTCCATCCGGTCCTGGTGATTTAAAACGAGCCATAGCTCGTAGTGCCTCCTGTAGTTCCTCTAGGTGGAGTGCTGACTCCAACTCCTCCCTCTGTTCGTCTGTGAGGCGATGCGTGGGCTTCATACCAAATATCATCACAATTCAACCCGCTCATCACGCCTCTCAGCGATATCGACATGTGGGGTTTAGTGTATTGTTTCGGAGGGTGTCTATCCATCAGGCCATCTAGTATGCAATTAAAATCGCCAGCCCATATTAGAGGGATTCCAACATACGGAAGAAGTAAGCTCTCCATGACACCAAAGAACTCGCCATCATCAATGTTCGGAGCATAAACATTCGCCAGGCATACCTCCACACCATCCATCTCACCATGCACTATTACATATCTTCCCTCCACATCTGCCTCATAACTTCGTAGTTTAGACGGGACCTGTGGGGCAAGCCATATTGCCACCCGCCTGGCATAGGTGGAGTAGGTAGACGAAAACAATTGTCCCCTCCATTTCTTGTGGAGTTTTTGTATCTCGGTGTCTAACAAATGAGTCTCCTGTACCATAGCAACATGAGTACCCTGTCGCCGCAGATATGTTTGTACTCTGTAACGTTTCACAAACAAATTTAGCCCCCGTACATTCCACGTTATGATTTTGTGTTGTCCCATGTCATCCAACCCAAGCTTGCCTCGTCTAGTGTATGTACGGCCTGCACGCTGCCTTCATTGCCGCCAGGGAGAACTGTAAACTGAACATTAAAACAACCCACCCCCCCAGTAAACACTGTAATAACAAATCGTGCATCCCCACAGAGTCCTCAAACACCCACCCCCCACCCTTAAACATTGTCAATACATCAACATTTCCCAGTCTAGAAATAAATCTCCATAACCAGACTAAAAATACACTTACACTCTCCATGCATTTCATATCTCTCAATCAATCCACACACCGTACCATACAGACATCCAATATGTATCCGTTGCTGGACCAGAAGGACGCCCGTCTCACGCACCCAAAGTGTCTGTCAGCCGCGCCCTTCTCAATCCTAGGTCACGATCACACCCATCCATACCCCCCTCAACTCAACATGCTCCCACCATCATATCTAATACCATCCAAAAATAGAATACTCCAATGAAGAGATAAAGTGACAGAAAGAACAATTGCAAGAGGTCGAAATAAGAGAAAACAATGCAGAGAAGAGTGAAGAAAAAGTAGGAGATGAGAAAGAAGAAAGAGGGGAAGGGTTATCCGCCCGTTAGTGTCTGTGTCCATCCCAGGTCGAACCATCACTTTTGGGGTAGGGAGGGAACACCATCACAACACATTACATTGTTCAGCACAGGGGGGGGAGGGGATACCCCAATCCACGGCTCGGTTTTCCATAAAAGCTCCATCTTGTTCCAACTGCCAGTGCTGTCCACAGCCCACCCAGGAGCCCCCCCCATCTGTGGGGCGTCCTCCACAATGTCTCCTGTGCTTGCGTCCGAGCCAGTAGCTGTCACCACTTCCACTAATGCCTTAGCGGCCTCCCTTTCCACACGCTGTGTTTGTTGATCTATTCTGGGAGAAATCCTGCCCTCGCCACCGGAATCTGTTCTTTCAAGTTCCAAGGAACCATCTTTCCGTACCACTACCCTTTGTGTTGATCTGGAAGGTTTTTGGGATTTCCTGCGACGGCTTCCACTGTTTCCTTTCCTGGGGTTTTCTAAGGGTCTCCCCACTTCTCTACCCCTGTGTGATATTCGCTCATCGTCATGGACCTCCAGCCAATCCCAAGCCGCTTCAGGAATCGTAAAGAAATGAGCCCGATCTGCATGGAGAACCTTCAATTTTGCAGGATAAAGAAGCATATATTGTAAGTTCATAGCGCGCATTTTTTGCTTCACTCCAATGAAAGACGCTCTCTGCTGCTCCACCAGGCGGGTATAATCTGGGAATATACGGACCTTTTGATTTCCGAAAGCAGGATCTCCTTCACGCCTGGCCGCTTTAAGAATACAGTCTCTGTCCCTATAACTTAAGATTTTAGCTATTAGGGTCCTAGGTGGGGCCCCCGGGGGTGGCGGCGCCACAAGTGCCCGGAGCGCCCGCTCCACAATAATGATCGAGGAGAGTTCAGCCGTGGGAAGTGCCTCTTTGATCCATTTTTCCAGGAAGAGCTCCGGCTCTTTTCCCTCCACACCCTCCAAAAACCCCACGAATCGCAGATTACATCTGCGGGATCGTCCTTCTGCATCTTCTGCCCGGCGCTCCAAGGCCGCCGTCCTGTATGAGACTTCGGTTAACGTGGCCTTCAATGTAGGGACTTCGTTCTGTAGCTCGCTGACCGTTTGTTCTGTGGCCAGCGAGTGGTCTGCAACAGTACGGAGATCTGCCCGCAGTAGCCCAACGTCCAGCGACACCGCATATATCTTAGCCTGGACTGTTGCCCTGGTGGCCTCAATAGCTGCGGGTATCTGAGCTCCTGTAGGTTCCGACCGGTCTGCATCATTCCCAGTCTGGATCGCATGTGGCTGATCAGCTTTCGGCGGCGCCCCCTGCACTGTGTAGTGGTCCAGTTTCATCTGCTGGACCCCTCTTTGAGGTCTGTCCTTGCCCATGGCGTGCCCTCCCCTGCTGCGGGGAGGTCACTCAGCTTCTCCGCACTGTATTTGTATAATGCAAGGTAGATTCACCACTTATCAGGTAAAGACACTGTTTTTTTGCAGAATGTACCAGGAACTGTACTACTCCAATGGGCGGGGGAGCAGAACCAGGGAGCCGTCCCAGCCTTGTGTTCGAAACTGCGCACCTCTATGCAAACCAAATTATGACGGTTTGGCCTCCCGGGCACCGCCCGCGCACCAAAACCCTAAGGTTCAGGCAGTCTGGCATTCGTCTGCTAAGGCAGGCCTAGCTTGGTGGTGGCTCTAGTGCTCCCAAGTTAATATATTGAGTCTTCCGGCCCATTTACCGTCTCCCACTGCATAAGGGCCCACTCAAGGCAGTTGCCCTTGTAATTTCTATGTCTATGTCTTCCAATAATGATTTTTTTTTTTGTATCTGTTTTCTCTCCCTGGGCCCTTGCGGTTCCTATTCTCTCAGCCATACTCCGCCAGAGATCACCCCTTCGCTCCAGGCCCCGTCTCCTCACCTCCAGTATGGGCAACGTGACCTGGACTCTCCCTCCACAGCTGCAGGTTCTCGGCCACCGGCTTATTCACAGGGGGGGGCCGTCTCCGAGGCCTCTCTCCTCTTGATTACCGCCAGGGACCGGGACCAGGCCAAACCCCGCCGTGTGCAAACGCTCCTGGGCCGCGCCAAACTCCCACCGCGCCAGGGTCCGAGCGGCTCAGCCTCAGTCCATAAGGCCCACAGGGGAGTGCAGACTCAGACCCCACTGCGCTTGGGCGCCCTTCGCACTCCGCCAGGCTACAGCTTCTCCTGCGTCGTCGCGGTCTACGCAGCTCGTCAACAACGGGGGGCCCGCTGGGGCCGCTACCCGCCCGCTGCGAACACCCGCCTTCTGCACCCCTCACCCACCACGGAGGGTGGAGAGTTCATTCGTCACCACAGCTCCGTCCGCGGGGCACACCAGGCCCCGGCCCCTTCCGTCAGGCCAGGCCCATCCACAGCGCCACCCCCAGTTTTCTCGGGGCAGAAGTTTAAACCCTGGGTCAGGGTCCCGAAGCAGGTCCATGGCTACGATCAACCACGCCGTCAGTCAATGGATGCGCAGCTGCAATACCCCCAGCCGCACCTCCGCTCGTTCCGTGTCAAGGGAAACACGGGTCCCGCCCGCTCCGGATCGTGGCGAGGACGCCTCAAATTCTTCGATGCCTTGGCTTCCCCACATCACCTATGGCCCAGGATGCCAGTAAGGGTGCTCAGGGACCTGGGTGGGCAGGATGATGGAGGATATTTCCACGGGCGGCCGCGGAGCTCTTTAGGCAGCGTTCGCTCCTGTCGCCATCTTGGCCACGCACCCATGTGTTTTATTTTTATAAATTGGTCTCGGATTTCTTCTTGAGTCTGTGTACCATTTATTGACTCTGCTTGTGCAACAAATGCTTAACTCTCCCTTCTGATAAGCCTATGCTGCTCGACCAAACTGCCACAAATAGAGCACTTGTTATCATTAAAGTAAGCCCTGAAAGCCAATAAGTATCATCTGGACTTTTTGCATATTGTGCCTCTACATTGGTACACTACATAAAAAGCCAGCTTCCTACAACTCCCCCCATGCCACCAACTTGCGACAGGCTGACGGAGAATCACCTATCTCTTCTCCGCCAGGAAGTGATGGCTCTCTTGGCCAATGCAGCCATAGAGAGGGTGCCAACTCCAGAAGTAGGTGGTGGTGATTATTATTCCAGCTACTTTCTGGTGCCCAAAAAGGATGGAGACCTTTGTCCTATCCTAGACCTGCACTCCCTCAATTTATTCCTCAAGAAGAAGTTCAGAATGCTCACTCTAACTCAGGTCCTGTCTGCCCTTGTAGGAAAGTGCCTCTTTTGACATGGCTACCCCCCACTTTTTGCCTGGTATCTGATGCAACTTTGACTGAAAGTATACTGGGTTCCTGCCAACGAGGTCCCCAGTACCAGTGTTCTTTCCCTAAACTGTACCATTGTTCTACAATTGCACCACTTTAGACTCCATTTAAGTCCCTAGTAAATGGTACAGAGGGGCCCCAAGGGCTGCAGCATGAATTTTGCCACCCTAAGGGACCCCTCACCAAGCTCATGCAAAACTACCATTGCAGCCTGCGTGTCTTGGGACAGAGAAAAGTGAAGGTTCAACATGGCACACATCCCTGTGTGCCATGCCTGCAAAACACTACATGTAGTATAGGTAAGTCAGCCCTACAGCAGGCCTTACAACCCTAAGGCAGAGTGTATTATACCCCATGTGTGTGCATATCTGCGTGAGTGGATGTGCCCCTGTGATATCTAAGTCCATTCTTAGATATCACAAGTGTACAAAGAAGCCATAACAAGTGCATGGGCTGGACACTCGTGATTACGAGTTCCCCAGCTACATGATGGCTTTGTTGTACCCCCAGATGTTTGGTACCAAACACCTCATCTTGATAAACCCTCACTGATGCCAGGGCTGGTTTTATTAATAAGTGCACCCAGAGGACACCTTAGAGGTGCCCCCTGAAAACCGACTGACTACTACTGTGTTGACTGACTGGTCTCAACCAGCCATCCACCATAGACAGGTGTCTGACCTCCTGAGGTGAGAGCCGTTGGTCTCAGAGGTCAGGAACAAAGCCTGCTCTGGGCAGAGGTGTTCACACCTCCTCTAAGCTGGATTGGCATTCCAGGGCGGGAAACTTCACAGGCCCTGCCGCCTTTGTTATGCGACCCCAGGCCTCTTCATATAGTGGAGGTGCCCACGCCCACGCCCCTGTCCTCACCTCACTTTTTGGCGGCAAGACAATCGGGAATATTAGTAAGAATAGGAGGTGTGCTCACATTCAGGCAGCGCCACCCGTAGGGCGGGCCAGCTGATGCCGACCCCAATTTTTAGATTCCTCCATCTTGGTTTGGACGGAATTAGAATTCTAGGGTCAGAGTTATGCCCACTTGCCACATAAAGTGGTCATATAGAGGGTGTAGACACTCTAAGGGTAGGTAGTCCATTGGCTACTACCTGTCACTCCCCATAGTGCCCCTAAATTGAGTATTTAGGTGGCACTCCTAAACTCAAGAACTCAGATTCGATGGATCAACAGAAGAAGGACGAAGAAGAGTCACTGCCTGGTAAGAACTGCAGCAGAATTTTGGACTTTGCCATCCTCAGCCTTTTCTCGACAATCACGACAGAGTGACTCATCCTGCAAGCTGGGGAACTACCAAAGCCACTCACAGTCTCCCTTGGAGTAGAGGAGCTACTCCCCTGCAGTCTGCAGGCTCTGAGAAGCAGAGTCCGGTCCACCGCCTTGCAGCTCCCTGGCCCGACCAACGCCGCAGATGACCAGGAGATGTTCCATGTTCTGGAAGGTCAGATCTGTCTTTCCACCCAGTGTGAAGACACCAGATCAACCGGAGCCATGCAGCACCAACCTCCGGGCTACCGGACACCCTGCACCAAACACGAACAGTGAGATTCCAGTCTGGATTCTCACTGCAACAGGACCAAGCAGCCATCGAGGGATGTCAGCATCACTGAGACCCACGTTGAGAGTGGCCCAGCTGCTTTAATTTTGCCTCTACCAGCTGTTTGCCCCTGACCACGAGGTGCATCTTTGCGCACTCGCGCACCCAGCCCAGCCAACCAATCCCCACTGCTCCCGAGCCACCTGGCCCGGGTCCAGACAAACCGACTGTGACCCCCTGATCCAAGACCCCTTGCAACCTGAGCCCTCGTATGGGAGCCCTCAGACTTACCAGAAAGTCCCCCTGTGCTGCCTGTTTTCAGGCGGCCCCCCCTTCTCCGTAGTGCGCCAGCTACCAGCCTCTCCAGCACCCCGCTCGGTTTAGAACCCGGTTGGTTCCTGAAGAACTGCTGGTAGTACTTTGAACCTTGGCCCACTACTATTCTGATCCCAGAAGGTGAACACCTGAAACCGACTGTACCACCTTTAAATATCTTTGACTTTTCCTCCAATAGGATTACATTGTGCGTAAAAGCGCACAGGTTTGACCATTTTACTTACCTGTGAATTTCTATCGAAAACTGTACTTACCTTTGAACGAAGTTCTTGAGTTTTAAACTTATATAAAAAGAAGTGTTTTTTTCTAATTTGGTCTCGGACTTATCCTTTGAGTGTGTGTGTCTCATGTATTGCCTCTGTGAGTATAACAAATGCTTAGCAAATACTTAGCACTACCCTCTGATACGCCTAACTGCTCTCCACACCACCACAAAAGAGAGTGTAAGTATTATCTACTTTTGCCTCTGTAAACCAATTGGGGACCCACTGGATTCTCTGCACAGTGTATTTCGTTTTAGTACACTAGATAGAGAGCAAACTTCCTACATCCACTCAGGCTCCTTACAATCAAAACATCCTTTCTCATGGCTATAACTTCTGCCCAGAGGGTCAGTGGGCTTCATGCTTTATCATCCAAGCCCTCCTACTTCACTATCTACCCAGACAAACTGGTGCTTCGTACGAAAGTTGCCTCTCTACCGGAAGTGGTCATTCCCTGTCGTGTAGGCCAATCCATCACTCTGCCTACTTTTTACACTCTGCTGCATCCTCCAAGGAAGAGGAGCGACTTCATCTGATGGACTCAAAAAGAGCATTGTCGTTCTACCTTGACCGCAAACAAGAGTTCTGGTTTGACTACCAATTCTTTGTGGGGTATGTCTGAGCGAAGAAAAGACGGACCGTGCAGAAGCAGACCATCTCCAGATGGCTCGTGCTCTGTATAAAGATCTGCTACACTTTGGCTAAGAAGCAACCCCTTGAGGATTTGCATGCTCACTCCACCAGAGCGAAATCCTAGACCACTGTGTTAGCACACGGAGTTCCGGTCCTGGACATCTGCCAGGCAGCTACGTGGTCCTCCTTGCACACGTTCACAAAGCACTACTGCCTTGACAGTCAGGCCTGTCGAGTTGTGCATTTTGCCCGTTAGGTCCTGCAGGACCTCCTTGTATGAAATTGGTCCGCAGACCACCACTGGGGATGGTATCAGATGAACAAGTTACTTACTTTCGGTAGCACTTTATCTGGTAGAGACTCTGTCTAGCTGCAGATTCCTCCCGACCCACCCATCCTCCACGCTCTGCGAATGGATTTCTAAGGACAGGGCTGTTGCTCTTTCAGGTCCCTGGCTTTCTACACCAGTGGTTAGTGTTCTTCGTGGCTCCGCACTCCTGGCGTGGAAAGTCGAGAAAAGAAACTGAAGTCAGCTCCCAGGGTGCCACCAATTTAGGCACATGCACGTCACTTCTGGCATGGACGCCACCGACGATGCCACCTACTGGTGCACAGGGGTACTGCTCGAGTAAACTTTCCAGATCGAGTCTGACGCCTGGAGATAATTCTAAGGTAAGGAATCTGCAACTAGATAGAGTCTCTACCAAATAAGGCGTTACTGAAGGTAAGTAACTTGTTCAACTAAATATAATCTCAGAGATGTAGGACACTGGTACAGAAGCATGTAGCCAAAGAAACAACTCTCTACTTTCCTGAAAGATGGATATAGTTGAAAATGAAATAGGTTTTAAAATTCCAATGAATGAGTGGCACATGATCTTCCAATTCAGTTGTTAGTTGATTAGAGAGTCGATTTCAGAAGGATGGAATTCTGGTCATGGTGGTTGCTCTGTTACACTCCTAAAGTTATCAGTAAGCTTTTCCCATCTGCCGTCAATTGCTGCTTTAGATGTCAGAACAATGGGTTTGGGGACTGGCAACATTTTATAGCTGTATAGCCATTGCCTTTCTTTATTTTAGAAACAGCTATTTTCCTTTTTAAATACTACACTAGATATGAATATCACTCTAGACCAGAGGTCTTCAAACTTTTGGATGCCGAGACCCCCCTCTCAACATTTTGAGGCGTAAGGACCCCCTCCTGACAAAAATTTCTAAACCTGTAGGCAGGGCTTCTGGAATTATGAGGCAGGTGAGGACCAAATTACGTGACAGGCTTGACTAAATTGTGTGGGAAGAAAAGGTAAATGAGGTTATGTGATGCCGCGTACACAGTAACACTGAGGAAAGATTTCACCCCATCAGTACCAGTGTATAACCAAAATACAGCAATTAACATCAGAAAGATTTCTAGTCAACCTTTGTGAAGGGCCTTCCACTCCGCAGGAATACGTGCTGCCACATTAGAAGCTCACTTGGCCCTGGCCGGAAGAAGCAGGGGTCCCTTAAAACCCTGGCGGTTTTGTGCAGAGTTAAGCAGTTTACCCATGCAGCTTTCCTCTCACCCCCTCCCTTCCATCCCTCTGTCCTCTCCTAACCCCGGATCCCTCTCTCACTTTGCAGGCCATTTTCTTTCACCCCTTTTTACAACTTCTGAACTCTCCCCATTCAACCTCTCACTTCACCTTTAACACTCCCATCCAGTGCTGGTCCTAACACTGGTCACACACGGTGCAACAGTCTTTTTTGGTGCCCCACCCCCGTTTCCTCCTTCTCCATGAATTCCTTCACTGCCACTCCCCAACAATTCACCTCATCTCTCTATAGCACCTTTCTGACAAACATTTCATTTTTTTATAGCGCTACTCATAGTTTACTCACACTCATTTCTGTGATCTGCATGATACATATTCTTTGTAGCAGGAACGTTAACCCTCTGCACTGTGTGGGTGACAAGAGTGCCCATGTGAGTGCACGGTGAGCGATGCAACAGTGTGAGAGTAGGGTAAGAGGAGTGACTGCAGGGTGAGTGAGGTGGCTTATGAATTTAGGTGCGGATGCAAGTTCAGAATGGGACGAATGAGTGTATGATTACTGATGGGCTTGTTTGAGTGAGTTGCATATTGAGCAGTGAGGGGGACAGGTGAGTGAAGTGTCACATGAGTGCAGGATGAGTAGTGTACTCGTGTGGCTGCAGGGTGAGGTATAGGATGAACAGCGCAAGTGCATTGTGAGTGCAGAGTGATCACTGTGAGTGCAGGGTGAGCGGGTGAATGGTGTGAGTGCATTGTGATCTCTGTGAATGCAGGGTGAGCGTGAAAGTGAAGGGCGAGAATGACGAGTGAGTTGTCTGAATGCAGAGTGCATTCCCAGACACTTCAAGTAACTCAGCATGTTATGGACGGCGGCGTAGGGTTTAAGATCTAAGTTAAACTATTGCTATTATGGCATTAATCGGGGATCGAGGAAATAAATAATGTGCTGATCCTGCAACAAACTTCCAGTCCTATGGTTAGGGTTGCCAGCAGATTATTGTGATGGCCCAGTCGGTACAAAAATAAGCAGTCACCTAAAGCTGTATTTTAAGCATTTATCTGTGCATACTTCGAACAGCAAATATAAATAGAAAGCACTTTTAATTGTGTTCTAGGGCTGCCTCAATGATCCATGACTGATAATTAAAGAGAACAAAGACAGAAAAGTCACATAACCAATGCATACATACTTTTTATTTATAAGTCTATTTAGTGTCAAGAGGAGGTCTTTGCAGGCTCTTTAAACAAAACACGGCAGGCATTTTTCTTTTGGCAACCCTACTTTATATTCCTTTTCATGAAATGCATTCTCACACTGCAGCAGTAAATGTAAAATACAAATGTAAGGAATAGGCAGAGTGGGGGCCCAGGGGGTACTGGAACCAGGAAAAAAACTAAGCCTCTGTAACCAGTTTACAAAGGCATGTAAATATGCAAATGGTCTTTAAAGACCTGTGAAAAACTCGGGCGTGCCGGAGATAAGACTCCAGGCACTGCCCCAGCTGAGCCCCCAGCAGCTCGAGTTGCACTGCAGCAGCCCCGGCTGAGACACAGGACGGGGGAAGAGAGGGGGCTGAAGCCCTTGGGCCTCGGCAGAAGTGTGACTGGGAAGGCGCGACCCCCTTTGCATCGCTCCACGGCCCCCCTGGGGGTCGCGCCCCACAGTTTGAAGACCCCTGCTCTAGACCCATTCATTATCCAGGTCCAGAGTGAAAGTATATTTCTGGCTATATGTCTGTTGCTCGTTCTCTCATATTACAACACAGGAAATCTCCTGATATTCCTCATTATGTGCAATGTCAGGCTAAAATGGAACAAGTCCGATTTTTAGAACTAACCTATGCCAAAACGAATAATCAGGTGACTAGATATCAAAAAGCCTGACATTTTGTTAATACTCTAAGCATTGTCCATAAAGAAAACAAAATGATTTTGTTAAATTTGCAAGATGCTATGTATGTTTCGTTGATCATATATTTCTGATGCATACTTCTAACTGCAGATTTCTCACCTTGTGACTGCTCCCAGGTGCCAGACTGGATCTGCACATTTTTCCCAGCATTTCTCCTGTGTGCTGGTAGGTGGTGTTTGTGGCTCCATGTTGGCTTTATCCTGCCTTAGAAGTAATTCCGAAGCAACATATGTGCACCACTTCTGAGCACTGATGTCAGTTCCTTTATTTCCACACCTTCGTATGCAGGTGTGTAGCTTGCTTCTTCAACCTTTCCTTGTCTATTGACAAGCTTTTTGCCAAAATGTTCTCTCTGTTTGCAAGAGAATATGTCCTCTCTGAAGACTACAGAGTTTAAACCTTGTAGGGACTGTCACAAATAGGTATGTCTCAGGTTCCTAGGGTCTTTGCGTGATTCGAAGTTTTGCGAGAATTGCACTTAAATGAATCACTAGGCAATGCGGTCCCTCGAAGCCAACGTCTACATCGCAGAACACTGTAGGAAAGTGCATAATGCTGGTCCCAGTCAAAGTCGAGGACACAGACCTGTTACAGTTCTTTAGGCCTATAAGAAATTGGGTTACTTGTTGACTGGGGTGCGAGCCCTGGCCAAGCAGCAACCACCATCCTTGTCAGGGTAAGGCACAAGCAAACCCCAAATTAACCTGTGCTCAACCCTCTGGTAGCTTAGCGCAGAGCAGTCAGGCTTAACTTAGAGGCAATGTGTAAAGTATTTGTGCAACACTTCAAACTGCAACACAGTGAAAACACACCGCAAAAGGATCCCACACCAATTTAGAAAAATAGGGCAAAATGTAATAAATAAAACAAGACCAAAACCAAAACAATGAAATCAGCAGAACCTTAGATATGAATTTTTAAAGATTTTAGTGAAAATAGCGCCAAAAAGCACAAAGCGCCAACTAAGGATATCTGCTCGCGGTTGACTTGGTCAAAGTCACACTTTCAGACCAACTGCGATGGAGCGCAGGTCGGCTACTGTCACTAGATTGGCCCGCTGAAGTTTAACTTCTCAAGTTCGTGCCAAGAGTCCAGTTTGCATTGCAGAGGGCTGCAAAGTGAAGGGAGAGTGTTGCGGTAGGCTGACGACAAAGTGTGAAGAGGTGGCTGGCGTTGCGGGTGGGTGTTGCTGGAGCTTCGTGTTGGCGGTCCCTGCGAGTGGTCGATGCTACAGTGCGAAGTGTTGGGCTGACTGAGCTTCGTGCTGATTTGCGGTGTGAGCAAAGAGGTTTCGATGCGAACTGGCCCATTCATGGTCTTGAAAAGCCTAAAAGCTTGATTTTAGTGCCCTTGAGCCACACCAAGGGTCCAGGACCTGAGAGGCACCACTTGGGGGCCAGAAACGTGCTGCAGCTGGGTCCAGGTGCTAGTGCAGGATGTTGGGGAGCCTTTTATGTCCCTGAGACTCAGATCGGGAGGCCAGAAGACTAGCCCTTGGAGTCACTCTTGGTTCTTGGGTTCAAGATGAAGTTGCAGGTCCACTTCCTCTTCCCCAGGCCAGAAGGCAGCAGGTCAGCACAGCAGAGCAGCAGTTCTTCAAAGTAGCAATCCAGCAGAGTGGCAGTCCTTTCAGCAGCACAGCAGTCCTTCTTCCTGGCAGAGCATTCACAGGTCCAGAAGTGTACTGAAAAGTAGGTGTATGAGGTCAAGTATTTATACAAAGTTGTGCCTTTGAAGTGGGGGAGAGGTTTCTAGAAGGTTCTCTTTGAAGTCCCCAGGAGTCCTGTCTCCCCTGTCCTGGCTCTATACTAACTACAGGGCGTATGCATACCTTTGTTTGGAGGCTGGACACAGTCTATTCAAGTATAAGTGGGTCTGTGCCCAGCTCCTCCTTTCCATCCTGCCAATGACGGCCCATCCAGGCACATGTAAGCTCCCTATTGTGTGTGGCTGTCTAGGAGTAATACACAAAGCTCAGCTGTCAGCTACACCCCGTCATGTGACCAAGAACCGGCTACAGAAACCAAATGGCTAAGGCAAGAAAATGGCAACTTTCTAAAAGTGGCATTTTCAAAATTGTAATTTTAAATCCGACTACACCATAAGTTAGGATTTTAAATTCCAGTTCCAGAGACACTAAACATGAACCGGTTTCCTATTCCCATTTTGAAATTACACGTAAAAAATGTAATAAGGTAACTTCAGTGGTATCCTATGGGAGGAGTAGGCCTTGCAGTAGTAAAAAACAAATGTAAGAGTTTTTCACTACCAGGACGTGTAAAACTTAAAAGCACATGTCCCACATTTTATATACATTGCACCCTGCCTTCTGGGCTGTCCAGGGCCTATCCTAGGGGTGTCTTTCATGTATTAACCCCTTGACTGCGATCGGAATTCCGCTCGTATGCTGGACATTCCGATCGCGGGTGGGGTCGTGACGAGCTCAGCTCGTCATGCGCACAGCGCTACCGCGCAGCATGACGAGCTGAGCTCGTCATGAGCACGGAAAGGGTTAAAAGGGAAAGTTTGGGCCTGGCAAAAAGTTTACTTTGCCAGGTTGAAATGGCAGTTTAAAACTGCACATTCAGGCTGCAATGGCAGACCTGAGACTTACAAGTAAATTAAATATGCCAAATGGGTAAGCCAATTCTACCATGTTTAAAGGAGAGAGCACAAGCACTTTAGCGTTGGTTAGCAGTGGTAAAGTTCACAGAGCCATAAGGCAAGCAAAACCGAAAACATCATAATGTGAAGGGTAAAGGCAAAACGTTTAGGGGTGACCATGCAGAAAGAGCCAGGTCCAACAAGGCCATTTACATAAAAGGTCCTCTTCAAAGTCCAAGTCGTCAGATAAGTCCAAATCAAAAAGTAGCATAAGTCAAAGTAGGACTCTCCCTCTTTCTGCCATTCTTGTCAGGAGTAGCCGTATGGAGATCAAGGGACCTCGTGATCTCAGTCCCAGTCTCCTACTGAGTCCAACCCAAATTCCTGGGTTGATCAACGATGCAAAAATAAGTTGAGGCCTTCAAGGAAGCCATGTTGCATATCTTTTGCCCCCTCCAGCTCCTCTGACGTGCCTTTGGGCCACAAAGATCCGAGGCGGCCTCCAGCCAGGCTACCGTTGTTGGGTCTGTGCTCAATGCCACCTGCTTCTCTTGACTCCACTGCAGGGGTCTGTCAGAACTCATTATCTTATCTAACTCAGTAGTGAATTCAATACAACCACTGGCGGGAGCAGTGCGGAGCAGCGGCCAGAGCGGCTGACTTCAGAGCACGGGGTCACGGTTCGATCCCCTGTGCCAGCTCAGCTCAGCATCATGTGACTCTGGGCAATAGCTCACTTAATCTCCCCGATGACCCCCAGCACCTTGAAACCTTAAGGGGTGATATGTTTGCGCTTTACAAGTATGGATTATTGTTAATATTATTATTCTTACACCCTCATTCTGATTTGGATATAACTCTGCCTTTACCTAGAACTCTACACATCCCTTTCGCTTCAGATTCAAAACACAGTCAACATGGTGATGGAGATGATGGGGATCCTTTTATGGACATTAAAGATGCCAGTGGGTTAGACTCTTCCCTGGATACTGGGTTGAACTTCTTCCCCGGCCCCTTCACAGAGGAACCAGTTACTGTTCTGTGGTGATCAGACGGGCTGCTGAAGTTTTAGACACACAAACTCCGTCTGTAAAGGCTAATGTCCTGACAGAAGTTCTGCAATCTGGACAGACTTCCACAGAACCACTTCTTCCTTTTATTTATGCCCTGACAGACACATTGATGGGTATTTGGGCCAAGTATGGCTCTTGCCCACCAGCCAACAGACAGGTTGCCAGAAGACACTGACATGCCCCGGGTGATCCTCCATTTCTTATGCAACACAATATGACCGAAATCTTAGTAGTCCAATATTCGACAAGTAGACTCAGCCTAACTCATTCCCTACTGTGTCTCCCAGTAGGGAATCAAAATATTTGGAAGCGTTTGGAAAGAGGATGTTCTCCTGAGCTAGCCTTGCCCTCTGTTTAGTGAATTCTACTTTGCTCCTTGGATGGTACGCACAAGCATTGTGTGACATGATCAGCAAAATCTTGGTGACATTCTTTGAAGAATTCCATGCCAACCTTACACAGATTATCCAAGATGGTCAAAACACAGCAAAGTGCGTTATCCGCTCTGGGTTGGACACTGACTACTCGGGCAGGGCAGTTTTTACCAGCTTGGTGCTTCAGCACAACGTGTGGAAGAGATCAGCGGGCTTCTCCTGTGACTTCAGGCCTCACTAATGGACATGCATTTGATGGTATCTGTCTCTTTGGAGATGATGCAGACTCAGCCCAGGAGCACTTGATAGAAAGCAGGGCCACAACGTGCTCCCTTAGCCTTTTTGCGCTCCTGTGGCATTATGTCCAACAGCTTCGCCTCTTTCAAAGCTTTGGAAGGGGCTTAGCTCAATGACAATGTCAAGGTTCACCTCCATAGCAAAAGCCCCAGTCAGAGGTAGGGGATCTGGCCAACAACATCCAGGCCCTTAGGGGCAAAACACTGTTCAGTCCCATGCACCACCCAGTTACTGACACCAGTTGGTGGCACATGGACATCCTGTTGGCGGAAGGATGAAGTATTCCCTCCACTGGTGGTAGAGCATCACATCCGAGAGATGGATGCTTCAAATGGTCCAGCAAGATTATGCCCTACCATTCCTTTCAGATCTGCTGTATATTCCACCTACATCAGAGCGGCTGACAGAGGACCGTTTGTCCATTTTGCAGCAGGAGGTCGAGGCTCTTTAGGACAAAGGAGCCATGGAGAGGGTCCTGGCATCAAGAAAAGGAACTGGATGTTACACCTGTTATTTTCTGGTGTCATAGAATGACTGAGGCCTCTGTACTATTTTAGCCCTTCGCCCTCTCAATTTCTTCCTTAAAAAGAACAAATTCAAGATGCTCCCATTGGCCCAACTTCTGTCTGCCCTGGATCCAGAGGACCGGTGGTGCTGGACCTGCAGTATGGCTATTTTCACATTCCCATCCTGCAGTCCCACAGGCTTTAGCTGAGATTCAAAGTGGATAGTCCTCTTCATAACAATCTGCTATGCTTTAGCCAAAAAGCAGCCCCCAGAGGTCCTGAGGGTTTATTCAACCACTGAGTTGCTACCACTGAGTTGCCATGCAGAGTGCCTGTTCTAGACATCTTCCAGGCCACGACTAGGGCCTCACTCTATACGTTCACGAAGCATTACTACCTTGATAGTTAGGTCCAGCGGGAAGGGCACTTCGCCCATTTAGTCCTACAGGATTTTCTATTTTGGGCCATTCCATAGACTCACAGTCTTGGGCGGTACTGCTTTAGTATCTATTCACAACGTGAGGAATCTGCGGTTAGAAGTATCCTTCAGAAGAGCAAGTTACTTACCTTCGGTAATACTCTTTCTGGTTGCAGAATCCTCACCACCCTCCTTCCTCCCTGTTCTGTGGAATTAACTCTTTGTACCATCGTTAAAAAAATCACAATTTAGTGATCTTCACACTACCTCATCTGATCAGTTAATAAGCAAAAAGTGTTCTTTTATTCAATCAAACTTTTAAAACTGGCGCACAGCCAACGCGTTTCGTTCCCATTTCTTTGCCAGGGGGAACTTCGTCAGGGCTTTCATATAAAAAACTGTCTGTAGTAACTTCTATGCAGCAAAAGAGTAGACCTCCCTCACAGATAAATGTAAACAATTTCTCACAATTCCGAAATTAAACGGACGTGTGAGCTTTTTGTCGATAATAGGACATAATAGTCGTATCTTTATCCACATCAAAAATATATCAGCGGATAAGCATAGAAACTAATGATCAGGAAGATCCTCCGTGCATGGCATCGTAACCAGCTGCTAAAAGTTTGATTGAATAAAAGAACACTTTTTGAATATACTATTGACGCAGATTGACTTTACTTTGAAACGAGTGCACCTTCCATCTTCTGTTTAAAATTGGCCCCTGCATCACACCTTTGGACGGCGGGTGTGGGAAGAGATCGCACCACCTTACGAATTACTAGTACTCATGGACTGAATGTGCCTGACCTTGGTCTGCCGTTTGTTTTTCCATTTACTGATCAGTTAATAAGCTCTGCATCTAACAGTACAGGCAGAGTCAAAAAAGAAAATGATGTTAGCGTGCAGGAGTTACACATATATGTGGGTCCAGCATCACTTTCAGGACAGGATGAAGCTGACACTGTGCTGCTTGATGCCACCTACCCGCACGCTGGAGCAATGCTGAGAAAAATCTCAGAATCAAGTCTGGCGCCTGGAGGTATTCACAATGTGAGTAATCTGCGGGTAGAATATGAACCAGAAAAAGCTTACCAAAGGTACGTAACTTGTCCATTTATGAGATAATTTCATTCATTACCACTCAATTGATTTTTCTATTTGCTAAACAGTCATTGGAGATTTCTTATTTTCATATTTCTCTTGCTATTTACAAGAATGTTGATGTCTTTTTGACTTTTTGTTATACCACCCAATTAAAAAAAATGTTCTATCTCGGTAGAACTAAGCAAATAAGAAAATCCAATCACCTTATGGTATCCTTCTCTAGATCATGTGAGACTTCCCAGTCACAACATAGGGACTATTGAGATGGGTAGCTGCAATGATAGGTTTTTGTCACATGAAAGCAGTAGGACCTCTTACACAATTAAAGCCCACTCTACGAGGAGCATGGCGACTTCATCAGTACTCTGTGCAGGAGTGCAACTAGTAGACATTTGCTTTGCTGCAACGAGGAGGAACAAACACATCTTATCTGTCATAAATTCACACCCCATCCTCCTCCCGAAAAGAGGGTCTTCTCAAATGTTGCATTTATTTTTAAATATGTTCACACTTGTCTTAAGAAAGCTGAGGTGTGAAGACCTCTGAGAGAGATGAGGAAGCCAGCACTTTCACTTCATTTGCTAGAGTATTTTTTTTTTCTAACGAAGTGGATGTGCTAAATAAGTGGCCATTGTCTGTGGCCTTTTCACTAGCTGTCAATGACTTGTGTATGTATTTATGTTTGTATAGGGTGACACTAAAGCACAAACCTAGCCAAAAGGTAGTGGTGCCCTGTACATGGTCAAACACAAGCTTAAAGTCGGTGAGTGACAGAACAGGAATCTGAGTTGTGGATGGGTAATGCATTGTGATGTAGTGTTCTTTAAAGAGGAGAGTCTTCATCTCTTTCCTAAATTATCACAGTTTTGTGGCATCCCTGATAGATGCAGTGATGTTGTTTCAGATCCTTGGTCCATACGTGGACAAGACCTGCTGTCTTGTTTTTCATTTTTTAAACTGCTTTGGCCCTGATTACGAGTGTAGGTTCTATTTAGCGTACCTGATAAACAACAATACCACATGGTACGTTATTTATTGGGTGCAATAAATCACACCTATTACGAGTTTGTTGGGAATCACAAGTTGATTTTGGTGTTTAACGCAACTAAATCTGCATGGTATGGTAAATAACATACATATTCCCCATGTTAAATTTCAGCAGGTTTGACCTGCTCAAATTTAACGAACCTTGAGGTATTTAACGCATCTGATGATTACCAGATGCGTTAAATACCTGCAAACTTGTAATTCCGACCCATGCATAAGCAAGGTTTTACACAAACAACTTGTAATAAGGCCCTCAGTCTGCAATCCAATGGTTTCCTGGCTGTGGGTATGCTGAGAACCACCAGAGATGGTGAGCTTGTCTGCAAGATAAGTGTGGGTGCTGGTTGTGATGGCTTTGAAAATAATGCAGCTGGTTTTGAAGGTGGTGTGGGCTGGCAAGTAGAGCCAAAGGAGTTCCATCTCAGTGGGGGTGAACCGATTATATTTCTTCAGGCCCTGGATGAGGTGTGCTGCAGGGTGTTGTATGCCCCTAAGGGGTACCAATGTGGAGTCCAGAGGCCATGGCGAATGGCCTTACCACCATTCAGAAGCAAGCGTATGAGGGCTTGAAAAGCAATTCTGAAGTCGCTTTCTGGAAGAAACTGTTTCATGTTCTTCAGCAGAGAGAGCTGGTACCTGGCTGTGTTTTTCTTAAGGGAAAGGTTGGTGTCCAGGGTGATTTAAAGTAATTTGGCATTGAGTGAGAGTTGGGGTTCAAAGCTGTCAAGGTTCATGTTATTGGGCCAGATTTGTACTATATCTTGTTTGTTGTTCTTGGCAAATAATTGGAATTCTGTCTTGGTTGGGCTAAGCTTCAGGTAGGCTCTGCACATCATGGTCTGGATCAATGGGTCTTAACCTGTGGTCCGGGGATCCCTGAGGGTCTCCGAAGCCTACTCAGGGGGTCGGCGACTACTTTGAAAATTAAATGGTATTGACAGATTAATAAAGTGTATATAAGTAAAGAAGCAAAATGTAAAAATGAAAATTTTAAAAGGTTCTGTAAATGTGAAAGGATTTGAAATTGGAGGTTAGCAATTAAGCTAGTATCATCAGATTGATTCGTAGGGCTAGTGCAAGTACATCAAACAGAAGATAGTATGGAGGATGAGTGTCATCAGTTTAATTTAGAAAAGTTTCAACCTCCACATTAATGTATTTTTTTATTTTTTATACTTGTTTGTGAATATTATATAATTTGTGTATTTGCTTGATGAGTGCATGTTTCTGCATATTTAGTGTATTGTTTTGCAGCTTCCAGTAATGACACACTGGGAGTCCCCGTATTCCAATAATGATTCAGTTGTGATCCCTGGGTTCCAGTAATGATTAAGTGGGGTTCCATGGAAGTCAAAAGGGTAAGAATAACTGATCTGGATGATGAGCAAACAATGATTGAGGCGTTGGATGTCTGAAGCACAGAAAACTTTCAAGTAGAGTTGTGTATAATCGGCATATTGGTGAATTTTGATGTTGTCTGTGAGTACAGTACAATGCTGCTCCATCTACAGGTTCAAGATGACAGGAGACAGTATGGAATCCTGGGGTATAGTGATAGGGATCTTTTGTGATCTGGAGGTGTCAATGTGAACAAACTGGTGATGGTTGGAAAGGTAGGAGGAGAACCAGTGAAGGACATTGCCAGTGAATCCCATGTGTGCATCAAGGGTGCATATTAGGGTGGGATGGTTGACTGTGTCAAAGGCAGCTGAGAGGCCCAGTAATATCAGAAGGCAGAGGTCATCTTCATCCGTGGTCGAGGGCATTGTCTACAATGCGTGAGGTGGCGGTCTTCATGTTGCAGCGTGATCTGAAGTCAAACTGGTAGTTGTGCAGGAGATGGTCAGCATTGATGTAATATTGTACTGCACTGTTAAAGTTACTGAGGTACTCCCACTTCGAAGACAGGGAAGTATGTGAATCTATGAAAGATATCATCTTTGGAAAACCACAGTTACAGGAAACTCAATTTTCCCTGTTTCAGAAAGGTCTACCACTAGCAATCTACTTTTGAGCAATTATTTGAATTATTTTACATTTACATTTCAGACAGCAGAAGTTTAACATCATTTTAGAAATTCTTGCAGAAAAACACACCACCAAAGCAGTACTGCCTTTTAATAAAGTGCTTCCAGACAAAGTCAACAGATCCTGTGTGAGTAAAGTCATTGACCACACCTTAGAGTATTGTCATAGAAGCTTTTTTGACAAGACTGAAAAAACCTTCCCTTTTGGAATACAATGTAGAGAATCAAAGAAGCTAGACACACTTGGTGAGAAAATGTTTGCTTCTTGGAGCTCATTCAGTGCCACGTGCCTCATGGCAAGGGATTCCTATGCAATGTAGAAAGTGGCGGCACTGATGTCTTTCAACCTCCCAGAACAAATCTCTAATATTTTTGTAGACCAACATTAACAGGAGGTGGATACACCAAAGTGGTTATGTGTAGAGGATCGGGCACAGTAGGCATGTTTTTCCACTCTATGGGCTCTGAAGCAGTATTACACAGGCATGTAACTGCAGTTCTCCATTTGTGGTATCTGTCACATGGAAGCCCTCCTCCACCCCTTTCGTGAGGCTGTGAAGATTATTTACTCTTGACTAGTTCTCAAAATGTGACAGTTGGAGTCTCTGAGGAGAGTTGAGTTCTTTGTATCTCCACAACATTGGCCAACCTTTGGGTTTCACAGTGAGGTGACAAACTACAAGTCGTATATAGCTGTTTTCAAAGTTACTCAAGTATATGTGTCCACTGCTAATGATTGCCTACATAAGGAGACTCAACTTGATGGGGAGTAATTCAAGCATGTGAGTCTATGAAAAATGCCAACGATGGAGAACTGTTGTTAATTTCTTTGTGCTTATTGGTTTCAGGTCCACTGGCACCCTGCCAGTGTGAGTGAGAGGGGGCGGGCGCCAACCAGAAGGATTTGCACTTTAAAAGCAGACCTTGCTTGCTCATGGCTTCCACCTCTGTGTATTGTATTTGTGTAAACAGGAGCCCTTTGCTGTGTGGACTGCCACGTCCCACAATGGGCACACGTTTCAACAATGTGCCCTTCCCCTCTGCTAGTCTCCTCCTACCATCTCTTGTCCTGTAACTAAGTGGTCTGGGTGAGTGTGTATTTGCTTCCTGCAACGTGAGGTGGATGTCGTACTAGATTTGTGGTCACAAAAATGACAGGAAGTAACAAGCAAATGTCTTTGAACTAAGAACGATATGGCTGGGGCTCCATGCCTTTGTACAAAGATGGCAAGGTCTAGCACTGTGCAAAAACCGAAAACATAATTTCAAAGTTTTAAAGTTTTAAATCAACAAATGAGTGGGAACAAGCTCCAGTCACAAGTAAGAACTCTACAAAACCCATAAATATATAAAGTAATACGTTGTTTGAAGAAGCTCAAGCAATCTGGGCGATCAGCAATAATGTTTTGTTGTCCGCTAACCATCTACAGCAACAACGGCATGAATATCCTTAGCCAATCATGGTTGGATTGTCATTAGTCAGAACTGCACCCGGGACAGGTTTCAAACCAACTTGCAATGTTAGGATCAACCTTTCAGTTGAAGTAGAAATGCTTGTTCATTGCAAGCAAACACTATGAACCAGTTTTCATGGGATAGAGCGTTAGAGGGGAACATTTTCAATGAGCTTGCACAAAACTTTGCGGCCATCTCTCTTCCGTTTATTCTCAAGGTAATTAGCAAAGTGAAAACAGAACTTGGCACTCTGATTCTTATAGCTACCGTGTGGACATGGCATAATCGGTGCACAGATCTGCTGTACTTGTCTCACTGCCTGCCCATTACCCTCAAATTTCACCCAGCACTTCTCTTGAAGGTCAGATCTTTCAGAGTTGCACAACATCACAGCTTGACTCCGGACCACAAAGAATTGGGGGGGATATTACCAAGGATTTGCGACAATTATCGCAAAGCGCACTTAGCGCTGTTTTTTTTATCGCCGGCTATCGCTGGATTTCATCGCGGAGATAACGCGTTATTATCAACGCTTATCTCCAAGGCGATAAAAAAATCCAGCGATAGCGGCGAAACCCAGCAATAGCGCGAGAAATCCAGCGATAAATTCACTGCGCTAATGAAAAGCTTGCTAATAGGCAGGTGAGGACTTAACCTTACAATCCACCTCCCATTGACAAGAATGGTTAAGTCAAGTTTTTAGCAGGTGTTAAATTCCAGCGCTAATCGCGGTTAGCGCGACTTTTTTTATCGCTTCGCGTTGATAATAGGGCGAAGTTGTGTCTGCGAGTGTTTCCATGACGTGTTAGTCAGGAACGCCCACTTTGCATGTCATTAGCGATATATATCGCTGACATGCAAAGCGGCACTAAAACGGTCGCTTTCGCCATAAAGCTGTCGCTAACAGCTGTTAGCGACAGCTTGCTAATAGGGCGATAGAAATAGCGCAGCTTTAGCGTCAAAAAGTGCCGCTAAAGCGGCGATACCGCCCTTGCTAATATGCCCCTTAGTCACCTAGATAGTCCTGTGGATTATTTAGAGGTGTTAAGGTGGGCCCGTTCCACACCTTTGACAGGTCAAAACCGTCCTTTTAAATATTTATATGTCACTCCTATGTAATGTAGAACTCCGTGCACCTTACCTCTGCTAACCAGTGATAAAGTGCCTCTGCTTCTCCTTTGAACATGGTGAAATTGGTATACCCCTGATTAACATATTTAACTCACCCATAAGTCTATTATACAAAGTGTACATAGGGCCTGTAAGTTAAATGCCACTAGTGGACTGCAGCACCCATTGTGCCATCCACAATAATGATGGTGAAAGCATGACTGCAGAACTACCATTTGTTGCCTGGCTGTTGCAGTTTCAAACTGCAAATTCGACCTGTCAAAAGAACCCCTTTGACAGGTCAAACCACTCCTTTTAAATATTTGTAAGTTACCCCTATGTGGGCCTTATTGCCCATAAGGCAGAGTCCATGGTATTTAAAAGTAGGACATTAAGAAATTTAATGTTGAACATGTTCTTACAGTGAAAAAAACCCAAAAGCTATTTTCACTGTAGCAGGACTGGCTTTTCCATAGGAAAACACTGGGCTACATAATTACATTTAGTAATACTAAGTTTGGTTTGGAAACAACTAGAAAAATATTTAAACAACTATTTTCAATAGTTATTAAAAAGCAATTCAATGGTGAAGTCAGATTTATTATCAATATTAAAAAAAATGTACTTTTAGAAAGTTACCTTTTTACTGTCAAAAACCTCACGGAGGCCCATTCGCATTTTCCCTCCCACTTCTGCCAGCCAGTAACTAGCATATGAATAGTTATAAAGGGGTATGAAATGCCTCCCAGGAGCAAACAATTGGCTGACCCAAAGGGCAGAGATGACTAGCAGAATATGCAGGCAGTGAACATCCTGTTTGCTATTAAAGCATCAAATGCTGGTTGAATGTCAAATCCTGCTTGATAGGTCTGCTGGGGTTTTATATATAACACTTGGGGCGCACTTCAAAGAGGCCTCCCTTGTCACAGGCAAATGTTAGCTGGTATCTCGGTAGGGTCTTTCTCTTGTCCGCTCCAGACAGGCAGTCTCCAATCACAGTGGGCCTCTATTTGACATTAGAGTGTTAAATCCTGCTAGACTGTCAAATCCTGTTTGACAGCTCTACTGGGTTCTTACATAATACTTTGGGCGCACATGGAAGAACAGGAAATAGGATGCCAAAACAATTCTTATGTATCCTCTGTCTGGTAGCTGGAAAACCCTGCTTTGTTCTACCAGACTTCTGTCTCTGGGTTTATTTGGGTAACGTTGCTGTCCCAAACTGGATTTTAGTGTTAAATGTGGAAGGACACTAACATTACCATAGTAGACTCCCCCCACATACCCGTAGCACTCAGGCCCAAGTTTAGTGTGGCTGAAGACTTCAGCAACTTTGAAAATGACAAAAGTTGGTAAGGTTGGCCACAGGAATGTTTACCCTATTGGTTAGGGCATGCCCAGGAGTGATTTCCACCAACTAGCTTGTGCCAGGCATAAATATGGCCTCTCTAGGCACCCACTTCAGAACACTCCTGGACCCAAGGAAGATCAGAAGAGGACTGAACCTGCTTTCTGCAACCTAAGAATAGGCCTGGTGGACTGGACCTACTCTCTCTTGGCCACAGGACAAAGAAGTGGACTCCAAGGGTTGAAAGGTATAGGGTCCAACAAGCTGCAAGAGGCCTTTACCTGCAACCGTTCAGCTGACCAGAGGCCACTGTACCTGGATTGGGCCCTGCGGTTTGGCCTCTGTCTGTCGCCTTGTGAGTCTCTAAGTGCTTTCCCTGAGGTCCTGGGGGGCTTTAAAAGTGTACTCCTGTGGTGAATTGGGATTTAAAGGACTAAATATCTCTGGTTCCCCTTATTGGGTTTTTGTCATTTTGTTTATTAATGTGTACTCAATTTTTCTAATTCGGTTTGGGGTTTTATTGTTTTGCATTTCTACATTATTACTGTTTTTGTACTATACATATACTTTACTCATTTCTCTAAGTTAAGCCTGTCTGGTCTGTGCCATAGCTACTAGGGGGTTGAGCTCAAGTTAAATTAGTGACTTTGAGAGTTTTCATCAGGACAAGGGTTGCGATTATTCTTTGGGGTGGTTAGTTACCCACCCCCAATAATAATCCAATGTCTTACATTGCTGAAACTACCTCAGGACTTTTTAAGTTCTTGGATAGGAAAGTGGCTGTCTCTTTATTGAAATACTGAATTGGAAAGTCATACAGATGGGAACGAAATAGAATGCTACCTTCACAACATATGTTATGCATTGTCGGATTTTCATTGATAGTCATAAAAATACTGAATTGGAAAGTCATACCAATGGGAACAAAATAGAATGTTACCTTCACAACATATGCTATGCATTGTAGGATTTTTATTGATAGTCATAAACGCTTGAATAATTCCACTCTGCGTGCGTGGACCCCAGAGCACTTTCCCATATATATATTGTTCATAAATATATCCACAGGGGTGCCTCTGCCTTCTCACTCTTTCACAGGATTTTGAGGAGGATCAGCCTCCACTTAAACATAAATGCAAGGGGACAACATCTCCATTTCCTAGATCCTCTGAGTAATGGGATTTTGTCACTCTTTCCTCCCACACTTTCATCACTGATTCACCTTTAAGAGTCTTGCCGGTGCATGATGTTACCACCTTCCAGAATATACTAGCGAGAGGTGCATCCAAGCTCAACATCTCAGTGATTATAGAGACGGTACAGCCAAGGGCAGCAACTAGACCTTTGCTGGTTCTAGTACCAGCAGTGTTGGAAATAGAGGAGACATTTCTTACTCCAGCGATGACAAAACTGCTACTCCTTGGCTCTTGAAAAAGTACAGACCTCTGGAGCAAGATGCAGCATTTCTTCGCTTGGAACCAAAGCCAGATTCTGAAATGCCTCTCTTTGTATGATCACCCCAAAAATGTTTTGGACTGATGCTGCTGGTTTTTCGACTCTGAGAATGCACAGAGACCTGCTAGCCAGACCTCAGTGCCAGTGTTCTAACCCGTTATGCAATGTATGTTGAATTGGATTCCACCAATTAGCATAAGTTAACTTACTTATAAGTCCTTAGTATATGGTACCTAGGGCCTGTAAGTTAAAGTGTCCACCGAGGGCTGCAGTGCTGATTGTGCCACCCTGAGTGATGGAGCAAGGACTCGTACATGAGACTTGCTCGGAAGCAATCCTCTTGTTTTAACTCACTAACGAATTACTAACGACGTGTTTTGTGATTAATAATACGCATTTCTTTTACACGCGGGAGAAAATGAAGCTTGCCTATGTGTTTACTAACTGCAATAACATGAACGTAGGACTAAAATGCATTCTAACACGGGATCTTTACTGCGCATGCGTCTACTGCATCTACGTAGTATGACCTACTAACGCTTGGAGGGAAATTCTGGCGCCTGCGCAAAGAACAATAAAATGGCCGCTTGAAAACTCACATGCATGACACCTGCTTGCCGAAATTAGAAAATAAGTTTTATACTAACGCAAATGCAGAAAGGGAAATAATAAATGGAATGGGCTAGAGTAGAGGTTGGTGGTATACAGTGAAATCATTTATTTTTGAGAATAACATTTTTCCTTTTGACTTTATTATTAGTGCGTATTTGGGCCTGTCAAATTTGTCTGAGTCGAGCAGACTGATGTTGCGCGACACATGCGCCCTGGCGAGGAAATACGAAAAGATGACTAAGGACTTGTCACGCGTCCAAGGTCGGCGAAGATGTGCCCTGGGAACATGGGGGTGAAGAGTTCATATGAAGGAACTTTATTCAAGAAATCGCTACATTTGTATTAATAAAGTTTAAAGATGTATGGGAAAGGAAGTGCGGAATAAAAGTTTGAGGGGAGGAGTTTTGAAACAATGGTTTAAAGAAATAAGTGAAATATAAGCATGGTGTGATGATCATCCCCCCCTCGCCTGTCCAATCAGAAGTTAGTATTCTGTAAAATTGAAACATTAATGGGTGGTACATGGTAATAGAAAGGTATAATTGAAGTAGTTTTAGTTAGTTAGTTAGCTAAGCTTGTTGGGAGCGGAAGCAGCAGAAACAATTCGGAGCTTGGGATGCTGTCGGTGCTGGGGGTGGTGCTGATGCTCTGAAATGCTGATGAAGAAATCGAATGCAGAACCATCTACTTAATTTGGGTAAGTTAGAAAGAAGATCGCGGAAGAACCACGAGGAGGAAGAGAGTGTCAGAGAGGGGTGCGACGCAGTCGTCGGTATCTAGAGAGGTGAAGTATCCTGTCCTGATTCCTGTCCTGAAGCCTTTGTCTCCTGATCTGTCCTGGGGACCCTTACCAGCCCTTTGGCCAGGGGGTTGGTCACACCATACTTGGTAATTATAAATTCATCGTCTTGATAAATGCTCTTCTCTCTCTATCCTCTTCTTTCTGAGCATAGTTATTGTGTGGATCTGAATTGTTAATGCCTATTGAAACTTGATTGAATTGGCACTCTTGCGAATGAGGGTGTTTGTAGTGAAACGTTTTGAGATGGTTCACAACCAACTAATTTAGATAAAGATTTTTAAAATTTACTGAGTCTGTGATTATTTTAATCAAGAAATGTTTAATCAAATTATGTTAATTATCACCATCAACTAGTTCCACCTAATGGTCCATTGACCAGAGGAAAGAACTGTTTGATCAGTGAAAGGTTTAGTTAGAGAAGAAATAACTAGATCTTGAGGTATGAAAATTATAAAACTAAAAAGTTCCAGCGGTCTACTTGGGGTTTAGTGTAAGAGAGTTATATGGGCCCAGGTGAGTATATGGTAGTGGAGTATCTGTTGCTAGTACGCCGCTGGATCTGTTTTCTGGTAGCAGAGCTATGGTTGTTAGTGACTAGTTTGGTGATAAGTATAGATTATTGATTTTTGACTTATGTTTAAGAAAAAAAGAGTTAGTGTCCTGTTTTTATGTCGTCTGGAAAATTCCCGGGGAATGAATAGCGGGTGGCGATAGAAACCACACTGCAGTGAGGTTACTCGTCTGTTGGAATAACACTGAGGAGCTAGGAAAAGCTAGCAGTGTTAAAGTAGGGACTATTTTCTGTGTAAAAGTGAGAGTGATTGATAGCAAAGAGTTCGCTAGTGAAACTTTAGGCGTTATATCACCTAGTAAGGGTAACCCTGAAGGAGTAGTAGGTTCTTCTAAGCTAGATTGACAGCAAAAGGAGTTCTCTAGTGAAACATCGGTCTCAAATTTCCCTAACTGGTGACACCGGAGGAGTAGCAGGTTCTCTGGAGCTTAGGTGAAGAGTAAGCGGAAGGTTTTACTCGCAGTGAAAAGAAATAAACTATCCTTTAATTTAGTGGAACAGACAGAGTAGCGAATGTTTTTACGTCGTTACTAACAAAGAAATTTAAAGAGAATTTCGAGAAATAAAGTTTCGTATTACCTTGTAAAGGGAGGGTCAGTTGCCGGAGTGGTACTGACGTCACGGAGAGCCGTGCTGGGATTGGTAGATACAGCGGGCGTGTGACAGGAGGAGCTTTGTAAAGGAGGGGTGAGAAATCGCAGGAGTTGGACTGACGTCACAGAGAGCCGCGCTGGGATTGGTAGACACAGAGGGTGTGTGACAGGAGTAGCCTTGTAAAGGAGGGGTCAGTAGTAAGGAGCAGAACTGACGTCAGGAAAAGGCAGCACTGGCATTGGGTGGATCACGAGTGTGAGCCTGATTTGATTGGATAGTCAGTTAGAAGCCGCGCCAGAATTGGTGAAGAGAAGATTGTATGCGGGATTTAGATTTGACAGTAAGTGCAAGACGTACAGGAAGAAAATTTCAAGGGTTTGCGGAATACAATTTCCTACACCGATCCTCAAGAATGTATGGAGAGAAAAGAAAGATGTCATCTTTTAAGAAAATAAAGAATTTCTTTGTTAAGGATAAGCCTGTGTTGACTAGAGAGGGAATTCCTATTCCACCACCGAAGACACCAGCATCTTTTATGATGATGGAGAGAGGATATCATACCTGCGTGTGGTTGGAAAACTGGATAGAGTACACGAAGGATGATGGGGTGTTAGCATTTCCTAAGGATGGTACGTTTAATGGGAGGATTCTTCAGAATTTAAGATTGAAAATTAATGATTTAGAACCTAGACCTAGGTTAACTCAATATGAGGCTTTGGAAGAATGGGAGACTGAGTCGTATGAACGAGAAAAATGTAGAGGTGGGAGATATAGAGGATTTTTTTCCGAGACACTAGCATGAGTCACGAGAAGGGCAGATGAAACAGTGGAGGAGAGCTATGGTATCAGAAGGGTTATATCCAGTATTGATGGCTGAGGAACAATCTGGAGGAAAGTGTAAGGAGAAAACAAAACATTTGAACATAGCAAGATATGGTGAATCAGATGATGAGTTACTAGAGGATATTTTAATTAAAAATCCACCACCGTTTCAAGAAGCAGCTAGTAAGGTTGTCCCAAGTGCGCCAATAATGGGAATACCATTAACTCCACAGATTTTACATGAGACATCATACAACAGAGTGTTGCAAGATAATGAAAGAGAAGCTTTGAATAAAACTAGGGAAGAACTAGTTCAAAGGATAAGTCAATTGAATTTAAATACTGAAGCTTTAACAGTACCAGTAACCATTGGTCCAGTAATCCCATTATATGGGGATAATAAGATTTGCCAGAAACCACAACTTGTGACAGTTCCATTAAGTAGTCCCAGAAAAGATATAGTAATCACAGATGATCAGGTTAGCGAAAGTGAGTCAGTTATTTCATTAATGGATCTCCCTATTGTGGAACCTAATACGGAAACTCCAAAGAGAGTTACGCCTATGAATTTGAGAGAAAGAAGACCTTTGGTTCCGGCTGGAACTGCAGGCGCAACAGTAGTCACCTCTGAAGAAATAGAAAGGTGGGCTCAGGAAAGAGATAATCTGAACCCAACACCAAAGATTTTAGATATCAGCAGATTGAAAGTGGAATTGGAAGAGATGATGACAGGATGTGTGGGTACAGAAAGATTAAACGTTTACAATGATGAGGAATTATTGTTTCTATGTAAGAGTATAACTAGGAGAGCCAGAATATTTCATGAGAGACTAATTGAAGTTGCTTCAGAGATTGGAATAGACATAGGGAAATCAAAATTGTTACAAAAACCCTATCGAGTGCATTTTACTGATAAAGATTTAGAAAGTGTAAATGCTTCGGGAAAAAGGCTATAGATAAAAGAATTAATGAACATTTTGCGAAAGTGGGGAGACATTGAGAAATGGAGAATTAGATGGATAAGAAAGAAAGAGGAAGTGCAAGCGAGAGAAGCAGCAGCTGCATTTCCAGTAAGAGAATCAAGCAAAGTAAAAAAATTGTGTCCAATGAGAGAGGATCCAGGAGGTGGATATGTTCATGTTCCTTGGAGTAGACAAGATATTTTATCATTTACAAATGACTTTCCAAAATTGTATGAGTCTGGAGCAAAGTGAGTCGATAGTGATGGGACATCAGGTAAAAGTTTTTGTTCCACACTCGATTGAGATTCTTTTAACAAGAACAAGAACACAGCACCTCACCCCTAGTCGTTTGACAAAGTACGAAAGAGTAATTTTGGGAGCTGAGAACGTGACTATAATGAGATGTACGATTCTGAACCCAACCACTCTATTGCCAGACCCCTGCGATGAGGAAGTGAAAGATGAAAGTGATCATGATTGCTTGGACGTGACTGACTTATGCACAAAGCCCCACCCAGACATAAGAGAGACACCTTTAAAAGAGGCTGATCATGAGTTATTTGTAGACGGTTCCTGCCTTAGGACACAAGAAGGAGGTCTAAGTGCTGCATATTCTGTTTGTAAAATTTCTGGGGTAATTGAGGCATCCTGTTTACCTGGGGTCAAGTCTGCACAAGTAGCTGAATTGGTTGCCTTAACAATGGCATGTAAAAAGGGGAAAAACTGGAGAGTAACCATATTTACGGACAGCCAATATGGGTTCGGGATTGTGCATGACTTTGGCCAGCTTTGGATGCAAAGGGGATTTCTGACTTCCTCACGATCTCCTATCAGAAACAGCAAAAATGTGAAAGATTTATTGGAAGCATTACAATTGCCAAAAGAGATAGCAGTTGTAAAATGCGCTGCACATCAGTCAGGAAATTACTATGTGACTGCTGGCAATAATTATGCTGACCAAGTGACGAAATACTGTGCTAAAAATGCAGTAGCCACAAACAGAAAAATTGAAACGGGTGAAACCAGATGCCAACTTATGTACTTCTCAGTACCAGAAACATGGGATGAGATTAGACAATTGCAGGAAGAAGTTGAGGAAAGGGAAAAAGAAATCTGGATAAAGGCAGCCTGTACAAAGAGACCACATGATGAGGTATGGGTGTATTTAGATGGAAGACCAGTCATGCCAGATTGTTTGCTTTCAAAAATGGCGAGAGTGTACGATGGAGCAACACACATAGGGAGAGATTCAATGATCAGGCTATTCAGACAGAGTTGGTATAATCCGAAGTTCAGGGTAGTCGCAGAGAGCCTTTGCCAAAGATGCTTAACCTGTCAACAGCAGAACCCAGGTAGAAAGACAGTGGTAAGCTGGGGAAAGATCGGAAAGGCAGAAGGACCCTTCACCAGATTGCAGTTAGATTTTATCGAATTACCCCCATGCAATGGACTGAAATACGTACTTGTTATAGTATGCCTTTTCTCAAGATGGGTGGAAGCCTATCCAACTCGAAGAAATTACAGTCTTACAGTTGCAAAATTGTTGTTGAGGGAGTTAGTGCCGAGATTTGGATTTCCGGTCACTTTGGAATCAGATAGAGGCCCTCATTTTAATAATGAAATAATTCGATTAATCTGTACTGCGTTTAACATTGAACAAAAACTGCATTGTGCATATCGTCCAGAGGCTTCTGGAGTTGTTGAACAAATGAATGGCACAATCAAGTCAAGATTGGGAAAGGTGTGTGCATCCACAAAGCTGAAATGGCCTGATGCATTACTTCTTGTATTGATGGGTCTCAGAAGCATTCCAGACAGAAAAACAGGAATGAGCCCACATGAGGTTCTCATGGGAAGAGCCATGAGACAGGCATTTATTCCTGGAAATAAACTAATGAGTATATCTGATGATCTGGTATTGGACTATTGCAAAGGATTGGCTGAAATGATGCGTTCTATCTCTCACCAGGTTGGAGAAGACGCAGTTGAAAGACAGCCAGACCAAGCGCATGATTTGAATCCTGGAGATTGGGTGCTGGTAAAGAAACACGCAAGAAAGTCGTGCCTAGCACCAAGGTGGGACGGACCACGTCAAGTCATACTAGTCACTACCACAGCAGTGAAGGGTGCAGGTCTGCCCAATTGGATTCATGCCAGCCATACCAGAAGAGTTCCGAGCCCATCAGATCAACAAGAGCCACCACTGACTGAGCAAGCTGGAAGCGTCAGGAGTTGTAAACTGCAGAAATTGAAGAATCTAGAGTGATAGATTCTGAAAGACAACCATATGACGAACAGCCCGAGATAAGTCAGGAAGAATGGATCCCAGTGATTGAAATAATTGATGATGTTATTGAAACCAGAAGAAGAACAGAACTGAAAAGACAGGAAAGTAGTCAGGAAGAGACAGGGGAAGAAGAACACACTCAGGTGAAAATAGAAAGAGACACAAACAAACCTGAGGAGGGAAAAATAGAAGAACACGTTCAGGCGGAAGAAGAAAAGTTTGAATTAAGACCTGAACAGGACCAGATAGAGTTAGAAGAACAAGTTCAGGCAGAAGAAGAAAGGTTTGAACTAAGACCTGAACAGGGTCAGATAGAATTAGAAGAACAAGCTCAGGAAGAAGTAGAACAAAATACAGTAGAACCTGAGTAGGAGGAAGCAAAAGAAGGTACAAGCACAGAAAACAGAGAAACAGAACAGATTGTGCCCAGAATAAATGAAATAAAAAGAACTTTACAAAGAGATAAAGAAGGTGAAAACGCAGTACAAATCAAAAGAGTCAGAAAGGGAGACAATTGGCCAACTGGAGTAAAGAAACTAAAATATCATCTGAGAAAATCTGAAAAGAGACCAGAACAAGTGAACGAAGTCACAAGTCAAACAAGACCTAAACAAACCTTAGCAAAAATAACTCGAAGAAGTCCAAGATTGAGAAACTTAAACAGGAGATACAAGGCTCCAGAGTGGACATACGTTATACTCGAGGAATTTGAGTCCCTGGATCTGTCTGATGAGGCAGAAGAGGTCCATATTGCACACATTGATGAAAGCAAATTGAAACCTCCATAAGGACAAAAAGGAAGGCTAAGACTGAAAGAAAAAGAAAAAAAAAAGATAAAAGAAAATACATTTTCTCAGGAATAAAATGGCAGACATTGAAGTTATCGGAAAACCAAAATGTGGATTAAAAAGAAAGTGTTTTAGATTTTGTTTTTATAGTATTTTATTAGCAGCATTAGGATGGTTATTCCTAACAGTAGGAGTACCTTTAATAATGAAAACAAGTGACAAGAATAATACAGATACTAATTGTTAAGGTAGATAGAATAAGAGAAACTAAAATAGAAATAGGGGTAGAAGATGAAGCAAATTATCATAATGAATCAGACTATAATACGTCCTTTAATGTGTTTATTAAATTGTTATTTCAGTATTTTAGCACTATGGAAATTAACAATTGTTACGTGTGTATGAAGTTACCCTCATCAGTATCAGAAGGTATTACGTATCACCATATACCTTTAACTTATGGTGTGTCATGTAGTATTTTATCAAGTTTATTTTACGCTACAGGGAGACTTCAGTATTTTTATTCTAATTTAGATGTAGGGGCCGATTCCGATTCGGGCCGGAAAACGTACCGACCGACTCGGTCCGGGAATAAAGTCCGACCGACACGTACCGGCGCCGTACGACCCTGGTAGTACGATGAAATGCATGTGAAACCCGACCGACTCGGACGGAATACAAAACGACCGACCGAGCCGGACGGAAACAAGCCATCCGGCCGGGAAACCACGCGAAACGAACCGACCGACACACACCCGGATTGAACCCGAACGAAACGTACCCGCGAACTCCGACCCGCGTAGTACGATGCTGTGCGTGCAAAACACGACCGACTCGCCCGGAGCACAAGCCGTACGACCGACACGCATACAAAACCCAGCCGAAGCAACCCAATACTACGCGACTGACTCGTACGCCGCATATGAAACCTAGCTGACACACAGCGGGAACGAGTAGGACAAGATCGCACCACACAACTGCAGCGTCCTACTCGGACACAAGAACGACTCCTACATGCACCAAAAACACCAAGGAAAAATTAGAAAAAAAAGGGCCAAACAAGCAACCACAAAGCCAATAAATACAGGGAGGAAAAAAAAAATGGAACAAGGACACACCTCCAACTCCACCTACATAAAGGCCACAAATCCCTACCATGATCCTTTGCAAATTCCACTGACCTGCCAGCACACAACACCATCACACAGCAACCACAGACACACTCACAGATCATACATCACACAAGCCACACACCATTACTACACCTACAAATAGCACCCTCACACACACCCAGCTAAACCTACACTCACACCCCCCCACTTGCACACAAACACATCAATCACCACCACCACCCATCACCATGCCCCCAAAGAAGAACCATAAGTTCCTAGATAGTGAATTGGAAGTCCTGGTAGACGAGATACTGAGGGTAGAGCCACAGTTGTTTGGTACATTGGTACAACAGACCCCCATGTCGCAGAAAACCAAGATGTGGGCGAGGATTGTCGACAGGGTGAACGCACAATCACCATGTTTGCGCACAAAGGAAGACATCCAGAACAGGTGGTATGATGTGCGCAGGAGGGTCCGGGACCTACTCAAAAGGACTACCTCCTCAGCCAGCACACCGGCAGTGGCCCTCCTGCAAAACCAGTATACCTCAGGCCCTGGGAGGAGAAGGTGCGGGCCATCCTACCACCAGTGAGCGTATACGGACTAACAGACATCCCAGAGCCTGGTGAGTACACAACTAATATACACAATATGGTGTGACAACACACACACATCACAGTCAAGGGGATAGGCAAACCATGCACCCTTAGCAAATACACAGCAACCAAAAGATATTCATCCCAAGATGTGAATGCTAGTCAGACAAACACAATACCTCCCATCTCATAGTGATATGCAACTGTGTCATGACATGTACAAACCTAACAACAAATACAGCAAGGCAGTGGCACAAATAGAAACAACAAACACTCCCAGATATTTAAACACAACTAGAACACCACCTCACAGGGAAGCTCACTGAAAGGAAGGAATTCTGTGTATGCTGGTCAAGTCAGTGTAGCCAATAGCATGATGGGAGTGGTAGTCACAGATATTGGTCACACCCACAATTGGCCCATCAACACCACTCTGAACCATGCTCACATCACAGGGAGTGGAAAACAACTGACAAGATGGCTGACACTGGCTACTGCTGTGGGGAGCACAAGGCCCTGATGGGAACTGGGCTCCAACAAACAACAGGACCACACTGTCAGCCATCTTGCCATTGCTGTCACACTCACACACAGTGAAGTCCACTCAAAAGGAAGGAAGTATGGGCATGCTGGGAAGGGGGGTGTGGGCAATAGCATGATGGGAGTGGTAGTCACAGATATTGGTCAGCCTCACAATTGGCCCATCAACACCACCCTGAACCATGCTCACATCACAGGGAGTGGAAAAGGACTCACAAGAATGCTGACACTGGGTACTGCTGGGGGGAGCACAAGGCCCTGCAGGCAACTGTGCAACAACCAACAGCAGGACACCACTGACTGACATCCTGAAAGACAACTTGCACTCCCTGCAATGGAAGCATGTTCCATGGTGGGATATCTGGCTGGGTGGGAAGGAGGACTCACAGCACTGACCATAGTTACAAGCACCTCCACTCACACACCCCTCAACACTAACTCCACATAACCCACCTGGGAGAATGCAATGCCTCACATCCTAACTGAAGATCCCACAAAGAACCACCACCCTGGGTTATGCTGTGTGAAGCACAGGGACACTCTTGGGACTTGTAGCCAAACAACTGCCAGGACAACACTCCCAGCCATCCTGTCAGCACAGGCACCCCACCCCACAGGGAAGCAGAGTCAAAAGGAAGGAAGGATGGGCATGCTGGGAAGGGGGTGGAGGCAATAGCATGATGGGAGTGGTAGTCACAGATCAACATCTCACACCCACATGGCCCAGCAAGTTAGCACTGAAGCATGCACACCTCACAGGGAGTCAAAAGCCACTTCAAAGATGTCTGACACGGGCCACAGCTGTGGGAGCACAAGGCCCTGCTGGGAACTGGGCACCAACAAACAACAGGACCACACTGCCAGCCATCTTGCCATTGCTGTCACACTCACACACAGTGAAGTCCACTCAAAAGGAAGGAAGTATGGGCATGCTGGGAAGGGGGGTGTAGGCAATAGCATGATGGGAGTGGTAGTCACAGATATTGGTCAGCCTCACAATTGGCCCATCAACACCACCCTGAACCATGCTCACATCACAGGGAGTGGAAAAGGACTCACAAGATGGCTGACACTGGGTACTGCTGGGGGAGCACAAGGCCCTGCTGGGAACTGTGCAACAACCAACAGCAGGACACCACTGACTGACATCCTGAAAGACAACTTGCACTCCCTGCAATGGAAGCACGCTTCATGGTGGGATAACTGGGCTGGGGGAGAAGGAGGCCCGGATGGCAAGCAAATACCACCAATGCTGGTCATGCACACACCTCAACATTCACATTGACATGCCACAGGTTGGCAGGACAATGTGCTACACCAATATCACTCTCTGACTGTCACAATTTAGGACAATGCAATGTCCAGGCCCACATCCAGAGGTACAGTCACAACTGTCAGGTGTTTGAACAATTGATGCCAGTAGACACATAACATACAATCTGTGTCACTCCCCTAAATAGGTGATGATGGGGACACAGCAGCAGACGAGGAGGAGTCCCTGTCCCAGGCTCCGGGGAACACTGAGCTCACTGGTGTGGATCAGCCTCTGCACTCCTCGGATGGCGAAGAACCAGCTGGACCCTCCGGTGTGAGTCATCATGCAGCACCAGCAGGACCAACATCTGCACCCCCTGCACCCACCCCTCCAACAACTGCCAACACACAGGCCACCCCTGCCAACACGGACAGACCAAGGACCACAGATGACAACAGCGCAGGGACCCAGACCCAAACTGGAGCTGGTGACAACGAGCCCAGGAACAACACCCAAGTGGGCCCACGGTCACCTGTGCGTGCCACCGCAGGTCCTGCACGTGTCGCCAGGGGTGGTAGACATAGGTCGCTCTTTGCAGAGGGGTCTGGACTGCATGATGACCCACAACTGGCACGCATCGCGGATGCGTACCAGACTAGCACCGGAGAGGTCAGCCAGGTAGTGGGGATCCTCAAGGACATACAACAGCAGCAGGCTGCCCATCATGCCCGCTTGGACTCCCACATGTCCTGTGTCGAGACACACATGTCACATGTCGAGACACACATGTCACGTGTCGAGACACACATGTCTGGCATGGAGTCCAAGTGGGACACATTGGAACAACTGACAGCGGTGCATAGGGACATACTGACATGCCTCCGCCAGATCAGCACCAACATGGCCACACCTCCCTGTGTGCCCACAACATCTGCTGCTGAAACAACTGCAAATGCCACAGGGAGGGAGGAGGACTCTGGCAGAGAGTCCCCTGCACCGCCGCAGCCTGCACCTGAGGGTCCCCCCCCCAGGAAGAGAGGCCCTACGAGGAGGCCAAACTGAGAGGCCGATGGCCATCTACATCCCCCAGGAAGCCAACACCTGTTCTGGAACTTTTCCTCTGTGTCCAAACTGCATGCCCTGTCGAAGCCAACTCAACTCTCCCACATGACATGGGGAGCTCTAGTTGGCCAAATTCATCAGATGACTGTGGACTTTACTCTGGACATTTCAGCTACCAAGACTTCCAAATCACATGGGAACTTTGGATTCCAATTTCTATGTACAGCACCCACCATCCTGTGCACCATTCTCACACCTGTATGTAAATAAACTCACCAATACACCATATCTGCCTCTGTTGTGATTCCAACGTGCTCTCTGTCATGGAGATGGTGATCAGAAAAATGACACTGTGCATGCTAACTGCTACAGCAAGTCCAACACCGTCATGTCAGTCATGGCGACGTGACACATATGAGGGAGACACACCACTAGGGCCACACAACACATACACACCAGGGCCATCAGACTCATCACCTATACTGATGTTGCAACTAAATACAGTGGAATGCACAGACATGCTACCTATTCACAGTCTGTCAACTAGACTACAGGTGCAGTAAGCAAATGTCAGTCAGATGTGCGACCACAGACAAATCACATCCCAAAGTGAAGCACAGGTTTATTACACATTTGCAACATGTTGTTTCCACTACAAATGCTAGCTAATCCAACCTGGCTGTGGCCACAAAGTCAAAAAGTGCAGAAGATAGAAAGTCCAGGGGTGTGTGGCACATCACCTGTAGGGAAACGACTGCTTCCACCTTGCAAGTTGATTCATGGATTTGTGGGATCCAAGTTGATCAAACAACTCCGGCAGCACCCTGTGAAGGACAGACATGACACACAGTCAAAACCACTGAAGAACAGCACAGAACGGCAATACTCATGTCTAATACATGTCACGAGATAACTACACAAAACCAAGTTAGCATGTCAACACTGTTGGGCAGTACAGACCACCTGCAAGGACACATCGCTGCACGCATCCAGTCAAGTAGCACATGGCCACTCTCAAACAGCAACAGAGCACCACACACACATATCATGCAAACTCAAATCATTGACATTACAACCCTCTGGAGACTCACATTCAGCTGAAGAAGTTGGTGATGAGCTGTGTGCGGACATCACCATCATCATCATCATCATCTTCACTGGCATCGTGACCCAGGCCAGGATCTTCCACAGGTGGCGGACGTTGGTCATCGTCATCCAGGATGAGAGGCAACTCCTTCCGCACTGCCAGGTTGTGTAGCAATCATCAAATAGCTTTATTCGACGTTTTCAGTCATAAAAGCACACAATTATACACAAAACATTAAAAACAATAGAACACCATTGGATAATGCATAAAATACCATAAAAACGTTAATTACAATTTTAGTTCTTGACATTTCGTCAATATATGTCGAAAAGAACCTCACGCTAAACATACTATAAGTTTCGAGACCCAAAACATTTTCCTGACTTTAAAAACTACCATTATTAAAATATTTACCAAAATACATAGCTTTAGTAACAACCGGCTTTAAATTCATAGTAATCTTATTTACCCCCACAATAAAACTAGGCGATACACCCGTCCTGCCAATCAATTCAGTATCTTTTACTAAGCCTTCTAAAATCACACATCAAATTTTCGTTGCGAACAAGCCCTGATTATCCAAGCCCACCCCAGGAATTTAGCCATTGCTATGGTTATTGCTTCCTTTGTATCACTTCTTAATATTGACTGCTTGGATCGCACCTCTTATTCCCAATAACTTGCATATAGGGCCCGGCGTGGGGCATGGTAACCTGCACATTCAAACAAAAAATGGCCCATTGTTTCCTTTTTAATCATACAAACTGGGCACAACTCACTATGTGCATTAGACCACTTGTTTGTGAAAACTCTTATAGGTAAAGTACCTATCCTGAACTGAAAATACAGTTTCCGCTCTAGGGGTTTAAGAATGCAGTCCCAATAATATTCAAGCTTCGGCATTGGTTTATGCTCTAGAAAAAATCCCGTTAGGGATGAGGAATCAAACCTGGCTTCCATACAGTTAAGGACCTTTTCCCAGTATTTAGCCTTTAAAATCTTTTTGGGTGGGAAAACATTATTTTTCGGGTCCTCCCATAAATGGCTCATGCCGAGTTCCACCAGAGATCGTTTTAACTCCCTGAGCCATTTTATCTGGTGCTGCGTGTCTGCCTTAATTACGTCTAAAAATCCAGCTGCATAATCTGCTAGTTCTGGGGTGGACCACAGCCTGCGCCAATACAAAAGAGGGCGAATTTTTGCTAGGTGTGCTATAGGCTTCCTCCCCAGATCATACAACAGTGGATATGTAGGTGTACTTTGCGGCAGTCGAGTAATGTGCCTAAAAACTTGTTTTCGGAGATTGAGAGTTTAGATAAATCCTCATATCCCCAAAGCTCAGCACCATACAATGCAGAGCCCATTACCTTCATATTATATATTTCTAGCACTGGACTTATTGGCTTGTGAAAGGAGGAATTGAATTCTCTTTGGAGTGCTCCTGATAATTGCCGATGTTTTAGGGTTGAGATATCAAGTTGGTGCGCCCATTTTAGCCCTTCCTGAATGATCACTCCCAAATAGGTAAATTCCTTGACTTGCTCTAGTAGGAGATTACTCATATATATACCACCCCTAAAAACCCTATGCGGATTAAAAACCATCATCTTTGTCTTTGACACATTGACCTCCAAGCCACGCCTTAAGCATGCAGCAGACGATGACAATCTTGCACACCTTTGCTGGGGCATATGGGAGGGCCCCTCCTGTCTTGTCCAGGCAGCGGAAGCGGCTCTTCAGGAGACCAAAGGTCCGCTCAATCACCCTCCTCGTCCGACCATGTGCCTCATTGTAGCGCATCTGGGCTGGTGTCACAGGGTTCCTGAGGGGTGTCAGCAACCACGGCATGTTGGGGTATCCCGAGTCACCTACAGACAGACAATTGCACATTAGCCGATTTGAAAATGTGTGCGGAAAACAACATAGCAGAACACACACAATGGTACAAAGTCAGTACACACCAACAAGCCAGGCACGCTGGTTCGGCATCTGTGACATCATCCTCGGGATGCGACTACTCCTCATCACGTAGGCATTGTGTGCTGAACCGGGAAACGGGCACACACATGTGTGATGGTCATATCTGCAAGACATACCACCAGAGCATTGATCAAATGGTAATGTTTACGGTTCCGGTATGCCTGCTCATGTGCCTGTGGTGGTATCAAAGCCACATGTGTCCCATCAATGGAGCCAATTACATGTGGCATCCTCCCCAGGGAATAGAAGTCACTCTTGACGTCAGTGAGTCGTTGACGTGTTGGGAAATAGATGTACTGGTTCAGGTATATCAACATTGCCCCCAAAACATCGCGTAGCACACGGCTGAACATAGTCTGTGACATCCCACCGGCAGTCGCCACAGTGTGTTGAAAGGTACCGGTGGCAAAGAAATGTAGGGCTGCCATCACCTTCACCTTGGGGGTCAGCGCTGTAGGATACGGACGGCCAGGCTGCAAATGTGGGTCCAACCGCACTGCCAAATCCTCAATCAGCTGCCTGGTGAAGCGGTACCGTCGGATGCTGTCACGTTCCACCATCGTTGTCAGGTCTGGGAATGGTCGATGGACAGCAGGAGCCCTGCAGTGCATAGGTGAAGAAAGCAAGATTGTCAGTCACCCCAACTATGTGCCGTTCACCATACTCAATTTCACATGATACATCATTAACAAACACAAGTACTTGATGTGTGTGTCGTTCTGTTTGGACATATATGGCACCTACATGGACATCATCTAACATCTCTGTTCAACAAGTGTTGACAACAGGTTCCAGGGTGTGCTATGGGAAACCATTAGGCTGTGTCACAGTACCCATTTACTGCTCTCACGTTCCACACACATACCACAGTGACATGTCTGGACAGATGCTCCACAGGCATCACAGCTCCATGACAGGTAGATTCCCAGGGACCCTGTCTTGCCACATGGACACTGGCATGACATTGCGTATCATGTACACGTCAGAAAAACTAACATGACACCCACAGGTAGTGGCCCCTGTAGCCTCTGCAGGACAGACATGGACGTCTGTGACACACACACACACAACATCAAAGTTCATGCACAAACCACGTGGATGTGGAGACTGTCTCCCATTGTGCACATGGAGTCAGAGACATGTGAAACACAACATGCACACAGACTGCGGAGGGACATCACTATTGTGGCAATGGGCCACCCTGTGACGTACATGCCTTCCCACATGTGAGCCTGGGGGTATGTGACATGTCATACACATACACAACCTGGAAATGTGACCATGACACATGCTCATGAATGAAAAGTTGCACACCACAGTGGTCAGGTGCACAACACACAAAGGACCCTGTCCCCATGAACACGTGCACAGCCTGGGTGTGTCTGCCCCCAAATGCCACCCCAAAAACCACATGTTCACCCCCATACACAGATAAGGTTATGCTGCCACACATGCCTTAGATACAGTGTGGACTGGGTGTGGTGTTGTAGGTGTGCCCCTGAGTCCCTGGAAAGTATATGTGGCTGGCATAGGTTCACCAGTGACCAGCATGGTGACATATGCGTGTGACCTGTCCAGGGACGCGTTGAACAGCAATGGACCGATCGGTGTGCCCGGCTGGCCCATTGCATTGTATGTGAGGGGTACGCGTTGTATCCCGGGTACGCGTTGAACAGCAATGGACCGATCGGTGTGCCCGGCCGGTCCATTGCAATGTATGTGAGCGGGTACGCGTTGTATCCTGGGTACGCGTTGTACAGCAATGGACCGATCGGTGTGCCCGGCCGGCCCATTGCATTGTATGTGAGCGGGTATGCGTTGTATCCCGGGTACGCGTTGAACAGCAATGGACCGATCGGTGTGCACGGCCGGCCCATTGCATTGTATGTGAGCGGGTACACGTTGTATCCCGGGTACGCGTTGAACAGCAATGGACCGATCGGTGTGCCCGGCCGGCCCATTGCATTGTATGTGAGCGGGTACGCGTTGTATCCCGGGTACGCGTTGAACAGCAATGGACCGATCGGTGTGCCCGGCCGGCCCATTGCATTGTATGTGAGCGGGTACGCATTGTATCCCGGGTACGCGTTGTACAGCAATGGACCGATCGGTGTGCCCGGCCGGCCCATTGCATTGTATGTGAGCGGGTACGCGTTGAACAGCAATGGACCGATCGGTGTGCCCGGCCGGCCCATTGCATTGTATGTGAGCGGGTACGCGTTGTGTCCCGAAATACGCGTTGTACAGCAGTGGACCGAACGGTGCGCACACATTGGCTGGGGCCTGGCATGGCAACGGACGCGTTTTCGAAGCTCCAACGAGTCTGATGCAGTGAATTCAGTTGGCCAGCCACAACAATGTTGCAAAATCATGGGTGTCATGAAGTTGAAGATTTGAAGGATGCTGTGGGCGTGTATTAGTGCTGCTATTCCATGGATTGGTCAGATTCAGAAGATGCAAACGACTTTGACCTATCACTTTGGACACATGGGACAGTATCTGCCTCTGCAGCACACATATAATGCTGGCTGTTCCCCTGAGAGCTCACTTGCCTGCACTACATGCTCCAGGACGACATCTGCCACCAACACTGCTGCTGTTTATGCATCCTCTGGCTCCTGCAATGGCACGTACTGTGGAGAGAGCCCCAGCCTTCAGCCTTGAGGAGAACCAGGCCCTGCTGGACAGCCTCCTTCCACAGTACAGCAAGCTGTATGGGAAACCAGGGGAGCAGGTGAGTGTGCTGTCCACTGCCTCACTAATTGTGCATGTTGTCTGACTAGCAGGGCTTTCAGTGTGCACACCACTGGCTAGCATGCCCACTGAGTAGTTGTCACACCCCAAAGTGTGTAGTTACATGCACTGAACTGGTACAGTGCAGTAACAGTGCATTCCAACTAGGTTTACTTCCCATGCAATGATACCATGTAGTGACTGCTGGCAAACTGTTCATAGCCATTGTTGCACTGCCTGTGTACATCATATGCCCCTGTGATTGAGACATGTATATCCAACTGTGTGATGCACGTATATGTTGCATGTGTAGTAATGGCCTTTTCACTTTGTCATCCTCACAGGTTGATGCCCACCAGAAGCAGGAAATCTGGCTGACCATCGCCCGGAAAGTAAGATCCGTGGGGGTCTACAGGCGCAGGATCCGCAACTGCCAGAAGAGGTGGCAGGACCTTCGTGGCTGGACCCGGAGGATCGCAAGGGTCCAGCTGAAGCTGTCGCCTCCTCGCAGGAGGGGCGGACACCGGACCCTGACCCCCCACATGCTCTGGATCCTGGCGGTGGTCTTCCCTGACCGGGATGGGCAGCTGAAGGACAGACAGCAGCAAGGAGGGGGTGAGTCTATGACTGCACTGTGCACTTTGTCTGACATGCTATGTGCCCTCCTCTGGCCTGGTTAAACTTCCACAGTACATCAGTCATGTGGTCCAGGACCCATGTCCCTCATTTGTGACATGCCCACTTCTCCTCTGATACGCATATGTGTGGCCCTTATAGTCAGGAAATTGTGTCATTTGGGGACTGTGTCATTGCATTTAGCTTTGCTCAAGCTGGGGGACAGCATTTGTTCCTGTGACTATGTTGTGCGATTCATGGGTGGGTCAATTGCTTACACAATGCCTAAGTTCTGACATGTAATCTGGGTGTAACTTTGATATGTGGTCCGCTTGCTGCTCTGACTCACCACATGTCCCTGGGGAATTTGGCACACACCCATGCTGCTGGTGGGAACAATGTTTGGGCCTCAGGAGTATGTGTATCCAGTGTGTCACACATGCTTAGCCACCTGCCTACTGTCCAGGACTCATCCCTCTTACAGGTGGAGCTGGACAGTAATGCCTACTCCAGGGCATGCAATGCACTCTGTACTCCCACTCCCGTGTATCATCTGGCATGTTGTGATCAGTGTAATGTACCCTCAGGTGTCTGCCTCTGTCTCATTGTGCTGTGTCTTCGTTGTCAGGACTACTGGTATGTTTATCGGTTAGGGCTCAGCATGCCATCTGAGATGTGACCATGATAGACGATACTTCTGTGACTTATAGGTGTCTGATCACTTGACTGTGCACACAGGTGTTTGCGACTGTGACTTTCAGGCAGCTGTATTGTCATTCACAGCACACTGTGAGGTGCTCATGTTCAGAGAGTTGTGTTTCATGTCCCCCATATGTCCAGTTGGTATGACGTGGACAAATAGTAGTACAGATGATGTGGTATTTGGGGGATGGACATGTGCACTTGTCAGTCACATAACTTGCATTCCCCATGCCCTCGGATTGTGACACAGTGCAGACTGTTGTTGGCTGGCTGCCATGGCCATGTGACTTGAGACAGTAATGTATGACTTTGCACGCATTCCTGTGTCATGGCATTAAACTTCCTGAGACTGATCCTCCAGGGGAGTGACATGTGCAACATGCACCCCATTGTGGCATTGACTATCCGGACATGGGTGCATCATGGTGTCTGGTGCTGGTATGCATCACATGCATTTCTATTTAGACTCTGGCCATCCCTTTATCCGGACACCTGCACTGACTCAGTGGCAAGAGATGTGATGTGTGCATGTTCACATACTTCACTGTGTTCCCTGCAATGTCCAACAACTGTGTAGGTGGTGCATGTGTCCACACTGGGGTCTTACCATCAGACAGGCACCAGACAGATGGGTGCAAGGGCAGGAGGGGTGTGAGTCCCATGGTTGACCATCAGACTGACAATTGGCTTCCCGAATCTGTGTGAGGACTTCAGGCAATGTACAACTAAGGATGCCAGGGCTTGCTCTGTAATGTGCTGTACTTACTGTGGTGTGTGCGGTCAGTGCAGGTGACTGATGTATGTCTGTTTCCCTAATTGTTTGCAGATACATCCACGACCACAGGAGGGGACAGCTCCACGGACCAGGAGGAGCAGCGGAGCCAGACTGGGTCAGCATCGGACGAGTGGTCAGAGGGACCCAGTGGCACGGAGGGCGAGGGAGCCACACCGAGGAGTCCTCAGCACCATCCACCTCAGCTGAGGACCACAGCAGCTCGGAGGATGACTCCCTTGTGGAGGCGGGTCTCAGCAGCCACCAAAGGCCAGCTAGTCTGTCTGGCCCCGCCGCCACCACCACCACCGCCCTCCCATTGGCTCCCATTCCTGAGGTCCGTGGAGGCTCCCGTACTCGGGAGCGTGTCTCCTTCGTGCCAGGCACCGCAGCCCCTGCCCCTGTGTCCCCTGCTGCCCTGAGTGAGGAGTCTGTGTACCTCCTTCGGCAGCTCCATGTAGGGCAGACAGCAATGCTGAGTGTCCTCCATGCACACACCACTCTGTTGACACAGCTGGTGTCGTTCATGGAGGGCATCTCGACGGGTATGTCTGCCCTACAGAGGAGCAATAGGTCCATGGACTCCTCCCTGACGGCAGCAGTGTCCCTCCTCCAACAGTCCCTCACCCCTCCCACCTCTGCCCCATCCACTCTTCCTGCCCCCCTACCTGTCCAAAGCACATGCACACCTGCACAGTCACCCAAACACACAGACACGAGCAGCACAGACACACCCAAGAGAAAGGCAAGACGTGCACACACGCATCCTCAGGGGACTGATACCACAGACACAGGGGACGGGGAACACACACACACAGGCATCCACATTAACTCTGCAGTCCTCCAAATCCTCTCCCTCCAAGACCCCTTCCCTTGCCTCACCTGCTAACACACCTACACAGCAGATCTTCCTGTGTGACCTCTGCCTCTTCCCCTCCAATCCTGCTGATCCAGCATACCGGGGGAAGAGGAAGTCCACCCACACAGAGGGAGTGCCCCTCGCCCCCGGACACCCTCCCCCAGGCGCAGGCAGAGTGAGCCCCCCACCCGCAAGTCCCCCGGTCCCGGAAGAGCAAGACCCCGCCACCGCCCTGCAAGTCAACCACACAGTCTCTCACCTCCATCCCCCAGGCCACCACTCCACAGGTTCCACCGCCACACCCTGCCCCAGGTTCCCCCACACACCGATACCGCATCCCCAAACTGCTTAGGCCCTCCCCCCTGCCACTTGCTCTTCCACCCCAAAACCAGACGCTCTGCCTGTTTGTGCCACTGGTGTGGAGACCGTGTCCCCCCCCTCTGTCCTGCCCAGCTCTTCTGCCCCCCCTTCCACTACCTTGGAGTCATGCACTGCGGTGGAGTTCACAACCACCCCGTCTGACTCGGGCACTGCATTGGGGACCCAGTCCACTCCATCTGACCAGCTCACTGCAGTGGTTGCAGCACCAACACCATCTGACTTGAGCCCTGCGGTGGTGCCAGCCCCCTGAGTCAGACACCTCCACTGCAGTTGCCGGTGACACTCCTGCACCCACCTCCCCTTCACTGCCTCCTTCTGGCATCCCCTGATCCTGTCCCTGCGGTGCCTGGCCTGCCCCTCGTATGCCCCTCCAAGGGGGATGTCCCCTGTCCGTACCTGTGCAGGCAAGCAATTGTTGACAAGTTGTCACACATCACCCTGTTGGGACTGTATATTTGGACTGGCCATTGGCCTTAGTTTATTTTGGACTTTTGATTTGAGTTGCACACTTGCTGAATAAAGCATCTTTTTGTTTACTTGTGGTTAATCTTTGGAGGTACATGATGTAGATGTGTGGAATCATGCATTTGCTGTTGTAATAGTGTTCAGATCAGGTAAATGAAGTTTTGCTGTGATGGGCTCCATGTGGTCCATGGGATATGTGTCCTAATCTAGTCTGGATCTATAGCATCCTTTGCTGCAGTCTGAGGGTGTAATGTTCAGCATTTGACACAGGGATGTACGTTTAGCATTTGTAGATTACCATCTTTGTCCTACACTGATGCTCATAACAATGAGTTCAATAGATTTAGTTCAGGCACGTAGAGATAATCTAACATGTACATTAAGAAAAGAAGAAAAAGATTTTTTGAATTCAGTAGAAGAAAGGAGACAGGATTTAATGAGGAAGGCAACTACACAGAAAACCCATGTACCTCCATGGTTTGGGAAGGAGGGAATCTATGCAAGTGGCAAGGCTGGTGCTGCGATGTCCCTGGACTTTGTGAAAAGGGGAAAATTCTGCCTCCATAGATTAAAGACAGATTATAACAATAATTACATTGGTTCCAGTGAATGTGAACATAACTTCCTAATATTAGGAGGATGGGGACTAAAAGGGGGAACTGATCCTGTGTTTCCAGGAGTGTATTATATTTGTGGGAACAATGCCTATTATAGGTTACCTGCAAGATGGTACGGAAGCTGTTATTTTGGAATAGTTTTTCCAAAAATTTATCATGTAGATAAAATCAGTGGAACCAATGGAAATTCTAATGGCTTAACACGTAAAAGAAGAGCTAGTTTTTCTGAAATTATAGGAGATATTTTTAGTGCACTGATACCCTCAGTTGGAGTCATTCTAAATTCACAGAAAATTTGTAAGTTATCAACCATAGTTGATCGTCTTTCTACAGACACTGCAGGAGGATTTCTAATGATTAACACAGAAATGGTTGCAATTAGATCTATGGTTTTACAGAACCGTCTTGCTCTTGATATATTGTTAGCAAAAGAAGGTGGAGTCTGTGGCATGTTGAAAGTTCAACATTGCTGCACTTATATTCCGGACAAGAGCAGAGAAATTAAAGGATATATTGAAAACATTACGGGAATGCATAAAGATTTGACCCAACTGGAGGTTGACAGTGTGTGGGGAAGACTAACAAAAAGTATAACATCAATAGGGAAATGGTTTGTTGGTTTTGGGAAAAGTTTTCTAGGTCAAATAATAATACCATTAGTTATGATAATAATGGTAGTGATGTTAATAATAATTACATATAAATGTTGTAGAAAAGGTACGAAAGAAAAGGTACACTTGGAGAGAAAGGGAAAGGGACAGGCACGAAAGAGAAAATATGATGAAATACGTTTGGAAGAAATGAAAGGCAGGTTATATAAGAAGATGCGAGATTTAGAAGGAAACGAAATTATTGATGAAAGTTGAGAGGACAAATAGAGAAAACTGAGAAGTGTTAAAGTTGGTATCTGGGATGGATGGGTAATTTTGTGATGGCTTAATATGCCATCAGAGAGGGGATTGATGGAGCAAGGACTCGTATATGAGACTTGCTCGGAAGCAATCCTCTTGTTTTAACTCACTAACGAATTACTAACAACGTGTTTTGTGATTAATAATACGCATTTCTTTTACACGCTGGAGAAAATGAAGCTTGCCTATGTGTTTACTAACTGCAATAACATGAACGTAGGACTAAAATGCATAATAACACGGGATCTTTACTGCGCATGCGTCTACTGCATCTACGTAGTATGACGTACTAACGCTTGGAGGGAAATTCTGGCGCCTGCGCAAAGAACCATAAAATGGTCGCTTGAAAACTCACATGCATGACACCTGCTTGCTGAAATTAGAAAATAAGTTTTATACTAACGCAAATGCAGAAAGGGAAATAATAAATGGTATGGGCTAGAGTAGAGGTTGGTGGTATACAGTGAAATCATTTATTTTTGAGAATAACATTTTTCCTTTTGACTTTATTATTAGTGCGTATTTGGGCCTGTCAAATTTGTCTGAGTCGAGCAGACTGACGTTGCGCGACGCATGCGCCCTGGCGAGGAAATACGAAAAGATGACTAAGGACTTGTCACGCGTCCAAGGTCGGCGAAGATGTGCCCTGGGAACATGAGGGTGAAGAGTTCATATGAAGGAACTTTATTCAAGAAATCGCTACATTTGTATTAATAAAGTTTAAAGATGTATGGGAAAGGAAGTGCGGAATAAAAGTTTGAGGGGAGGAGTTTTGAAACAATGGTTTAAAGAAATAAGTGAAATATAAGCATGGTGTGATGATCATCCCCCCCTCGCCTGTCCAATCAGAAGTTAGTATTCTGTAAAATTGAAACATTAATGGGTGGTACATGGTAATAGAAAGGTATAATTGAAGTAGTTTTAGTTAGTTAGTTAGCTAAGCTTGTTGGGAGCGGAAGCAGCAGAAACAATTCGGAGCTTGGGATGCTGTCGGTGCTGGGGGTGGTGCTGATGCTCTGAAATGCTGATGAAGAAATCGAATGCAGAACCATCTACTTAATTTGGGTGGGTTAGAAAGAAGATCGCGGAAGAACCACGAGGAGGAAGAGAGTGTCAGAGAGGGGTGAGACGCAGTCGTCGGTATCTAGAGAGGTGAAGTATCCTGTCCTGATTCCTGTCCTGAAGCCTTTGTCTCCTGATCTGTCCTGGGGACCCTTACCAGCCCTTTGGCCAGGGGGTTGGTCACACCATACTTGGTAATTATAAATTCATCGTCTTGATAAATGCTCTTCTCTCTCTATCCTCTTCTTTCTGAGCATAGTTATTGTGTGGATCTGAATTGTTAATGCTTATTGAAACTTGATTGAATTGGCACTCTTGCGAATGAGGGTGTTTGTACTGAAACGTTTTGAGATGGTTCACAACCAACTAATTTAGATAAAGATTTTTAAAATTTACAGAGTCTGTGATTATTTTAATCAAGAAATGTTTAATCAAATTATGTTAATTATCATCATCAACTAGTTCCACCTAATGGTCCATTGACCAGAGGAAAGAACTATTTGATCAGTGAAAGGTTTAGTTAGAGAAGAAATAACTAGATCTTGAGGTATGAAAATTATAAAACTAAAAAGTTCCAGCGGTCTACTTGGTGTTTAGTGTAAGAGAGTTATATGGGCCCAGGTGAGTATATGGTAGTGGAGTATCTGTTGCTAGTACGCCGCTGGATCATGAGTGTGCCAAAGTACAACATGGCTCCCAGCCTGCCACTGCAGACTGGAAGAGCAGTTTTTAAATGCTAGTTCGACTTTGTCACATAACCCAATGGCAAAACACACACTTTCCTTAATAATATATCAAAGTCTCCCTCAAGGAAGGCCTATCGAGCCCTAAGGCAGGGAGTTGTATATTATTAAATAGGACATGTACTTTCATATGCCCTAACAGTAACAGCCCCAAATGTTTGTTTTCCTGTGGAAAAGTCAGTGACCCCATTGACAAGTACAGAGTTACACACTCTCCGCTCAGCTGGGCTAAATTCTGAATGGGACCACCAAAATGGGAACTTCAGGATATCAAACCCGACTTGATGCTCAAATCGAATTTAATGTCACTTTTAAGGAAATGCAGCTTTTAGAAAGTTGCCACTCTATTGCCCAGTTTCTCCAGTGGCGATTCTCAGGTGCTGGCCACCAGACACCCTTATACCCTCCGGGGGAGCTGTGTGAATGACTCTCCATCACAGGAACAATAGAGGCCTGCTGTTGAGAGAGGTGTTACTTACCCCACATAGGAAGCCACACAGGGTGTGAACCCCAACAGCAAGCTTCAATGGGGAAGCCTGATGAGTAAATGTCAATCACACTTGGGAAGGGCTGCCCCTTTGTTCAGACAGACGGGCGGATGGTGGGAATAGAGAAGGGGGCTTGTAAAGCTTAGGTAGCCACACCTCTAGGGTGGGCTACTAAGCTCCACACACCAAGAAGGAACTTTATGGGCATAGATATCGCACCACTGACACCCAGACCTCAGATCACATCTGGACTGGAGAGAGGACCGAAGAAGTACTGCTCTGCTGACCCCTGACAAGAGAGGCTGCACCAACCACTGGACTGCACCTGCTGCTATTTGGGGTTGCAAAGCGAGAACTGGGCCTGTGGTGCCTGGTTCATGGAAAAGTGGCTCCCAGACAGAAAAGGTGCACTCCAAGAGTCAGTCAGCTGAATCCTTGTTTCAGTACCAGGGCCATAAAAGCTGAAGAAGTGCTTTCTGTCGAGTCAGTAGCCACATTCATCAAATTGCCTCTGACCGCCTACATGCAGCCAGGAAGACCACTCCTTGATGCTCAAAGGTTGCACCTGAGTCTGTTGGACCCGGGAGAGTCGCCAGAATGCAGATTGGTTACACTAGCCATCTCCAAAGGGAACAGCTGGACCTTCTGTGACCGGAGACCAGTAGACCACTCATAACTGGATTTGTGCTGGACCAAAGAGGACTTCGAGGGACATCGACCCCTGTGGCCAAGGTCACCCCATCTGAACCATGGACTGAGGAATAACCCCAGGAAGTCCCTCTTCGACCGCACAGCATCTCATAGATTCCTCAGCATCCTGTATCCCCAGCATCATCACCACTCCATTGAAGTCTATGGTGGTCTGTGTATTAAGTGTGGATCTCGACTTGAGACTGCTTTGGTGACTAGGTAACTGTCCAAGTACTCCTTATTGGCCCACCGACCTTCTCCCTATCGGAGCTGGTTACGAAGTCCAGACCGGAGTAGTCAAACACAACTCTATAAAAGTTTTAGAAAGTTTCCAAACTTTATGGTTACCAATACTTGTTTATGCTTTTGAGTAAAAAGCTGAGATTTACGTTTTACTTAAAAATCTGTATCTCCGGAACCAGTGGATTTTGGTCATTTTGGTGTCTAAAACATCTTAAAAATATAATCTATTTGTATAAATTGGAGTCGGATTTCATTCTTATTTCGTTGATTAGTGCATCTAAATGCTTTACACTAGTTCCTTTGTTTAAGCCTTGCTGCTCAAGGGCACAGCTACCCAGGGTTGAGCTAGAGGTTTAAAAAACAAGCCTGACTGGACCCAAGACAGTTTCGTGAAGGTGAGGTTGCACAACCACACCATATAGTACACCACAATCCTCACACGGTTATAATGTGAGCTGTCTGAAAAAGGCACGCATCGCTCCAGAGACATCTGCTCCCCCTTTCAGGGAAGTCTATTGAATTGATGCTGCAGGAAAGAAGATATTTGCAACAGCTACTACAGCCCTCAAAGCTGCCAGTGACCAAAGCCTTTTTGAGATGTACCACTGATCCCTCTGGAAGTCTGTACAGAATTTTTCAGCCAAATTTCACAGTGAGCAAAAGCAGGATTTTTGCGAGGTGGTTCATGAGAGGCTTCTGCTAATGATCTAAGTCATTAATATGGGCAATGACTCTGCAGAACTTGCAGTGTAAACTTCTTGAAATGGCAGCACTTTGAGGAGATCGCTGTGGGTGCACCTTGTGACTCTGAAAAACCTGACTCCAAATTAAAACATCTAAATCTGCCATCCTTGGGCTCTGCTTTCTTTGGCCAGCATAAGGAGGAGATGCAGCAGATGAAAACAAAGCCAAAACACTAAAAGTAATTGGGCTGAAACAATTCAACACATTTTTCAAGTCCCTGTTCCACAGCACAGATTGACAATATTACCAGCAGCAGAGGGCTCAATCCCTTCATTGTTTATACCACTCTCATCATCATCATCATCAGCAACTAAGGTACACCTACCATCAAAATGGAGTCTTGAGAACCAAATTCACCAATTAGCATCAGTCTGCCAATTCGTCAGGATGACTATCTTCCAATTACAGTCAATGGTTTCTACATTCCCCCATATGCACTCCTTCCAGTAGTGGGTTGCATATCTTAGTTGAAAGAGTGGGAAATTATTACAAGCAACAAATGTGTGCTGATGGTTTTCTGAAGTGGATACTCACTTCGTTTCGAAGATTCTCGTACCTCTGTTCCGCTGATGTTAACGCCAAAATATCAATCGGTCAACCTGTGTAAGGTGACATCTTCTTTATCAAAGAAGAGAGCAATAGAAGCTGTTCCCATCTCCAAGAGAAAAAGGCATATTTTTGTGATATATCCTAATCCAGAAGAGGGGCTCCAAGTAGAATTTCAAACCCATTCTAGATGTTCCACTCTCCAGGAAATGGATCAGGAGAGAACGATTCCATGTTGTAGCACTCCATAAAATCTTTCTTCATCTCAGAAAAGGAAACTGGATGTGCTGTGTGGACCTTGAAGATGCTAAGAAGCACATGACATGTCTTTGACTTGTGGTGTTTGAATCACATTTCCAATATATGGTATTTATGGTTCTCCTCTTTGAGCATCTTGAATCTTTTCCGCGTGCATGGCAGAAGTGACAGTGCATGTATGTCAACAGATATTTTATTTGACCCATAATTGGTTGAGTGGCTCATCAAATCAGCAATGCAGTCATGTTGGAAAAAGGACCTTCAATCAAGGATCTTCTTACTATGACATCTGGGCCAAAAATCAGTTTCCAGAAGTCGACCATTTCAGTGGTCCAGACCCTGGCATGCCTAAAAACGATTCTGGATACAAGACCGGGGATAATGTTGCATTTGAAGGATGAAGTGGTATACATTTGGAAAAAGCGCCATCATCTCAAGATTTCTGCAAATCCAACAGCTTGTCAGATTACTATGCTCCTGGGTTCAATGGACACTTGCTTTGCTATTGTAAAAGATACAAAATTCGAGTGAGACCTCTATAGCAGAGTCAAGAACACCAATGGACACAATGAAAAAGCAATTAGGATGATAGACTAGAACTGTCACAAGTGACCAGGTAATTAGTTTTGTGGTGCTGAAAGAGGAGCAATTGTCTCAAAGGGGACCTTTCTTCAAAGTCCTCCCTTTCAAACAATGGTGATGTATGCCTCCCTGTTAGGCTGTGGAGCTGATTTATCAGTACAAGACTTGTGGTCACTGAAGTAGTGCTCTTATCACATTCATTCTTCTGACTATGAGGGCTATCCTCCTTTCTCTAACAACTGATTGTGTCCTAGTTGTGTCCGAGGGGAGAGGATGTGGCACAGCGGCCAGAGCTGTCAAATTGGGAGCTAGGGATCCAGGTTCGAGTCTCTGTGCAACATCCTTTGATTCTGGGCAAATCAATTAATCTCCCGTGCCCATGGACAGTGCCTGGATACCCTCATGGGTGATAAGTTGCGCTATATAAATCTACAAACTTACTAAACTTACTTCCTTTAGACAGACAGCACTACCACATTGCATTACTTAAACTGCAGTGCAGTATTGGATCAAGATACCTTTCTCTGGAAATGCAAAAGATCTGGACTTGGCTCTTAGTGAGAAACCTGTTAATAAAAGCAGTCTGACTCCTAGGCGTATAGAATCAGCAAGCAGACTTGCTGATGATGGCGATGTACTTCGGGGCAGCTTCTTGAACTAGGGGTTCCCATCGGCAGACCCGTTTGGCACAGCTTGCAGTGCCGGCTGCCCAAACTTCGACCCCAGGAGGTTGGAACCAGGCTTCATGGTCAATGCCCATTTGATAGACTGGTCTGGGAAATTACTATATGCCTTTCCTGTCATCCCTCTGATAGCTTTGATGCTATTGAAGTTATTGATCTGTCAAGCATATATGATTGTCATTGGCCCTAAATGGAATAGGGAGTGGTGGCTCCCATGCCTGCTTCAGATGTCTCTAAAACCACATAACAGAGTGCTTGCATTTCAAATCCATTAACCAGCCTACAAGGCCAACTATTCAATTCAAACCTACCATCATAGTGTTTGGCAGCATGTCACACAATAACACAATATGGATATTTGAACTTCCCACAAGCTTGCATGCACATCCTAAAGGAAGTGAAGAGACCCTCAGATAAGTCCTCTTATACTTTCAAACTGAAACAATGTTGTTGATGGTGTCTGCAGCACAGTTCTAATCCCATCTCCAGCCAAGAAGCGATTCTGCCAAACTTATTGCATTTGATAAGTTTAAGCTGCAGTTCTATTCAGTCAAAGTCCACCTTGCAGCTTTAACAGCATACAGAAACGGACCTCACCAAGTTTCCTTCTTTATGTGCAGGCAACACAGACAACAAAGGGTTGGACAGGTGGGGGTGCAATACAGACAACAGATGGCTAGCGAGTAACACATACAACAGGGAGGGCAGGTGAGGGGCAACACAGACAATGGTGGGTCAACAACAGTGAAGGGAGAGTGGGTGGGGGTCCAACACAAACAACACAGATGAGGGAGGGTGGGTGTGGGATCAACATGGGCAATGGAGGGAGTGTGGTTGGGGGGCAACACAGACAATGGAGGGAGGGCAGGTGGGGCGACAAAGACAATGAAGGGTGGAAGGGAGGTGCTCGGGCGAAGCAGATAGAGAGCTTGAGCTAGGAGGAGGAACATGTAGGGGGGAGAAGTACACGAAGGAGACAGCTGAAAAACATGCACTCTTGTAGAGTGCTCAAACACAAAGAAAAAATTGAGAAGTGGAAGGACACAAATAATCTGGCCACGGACCAGGTGGGGGATAAAACACACGAAAAGAAAGGAAGCCTATGGCAGCTGACCAATAAGAAGCAAGCAAATGAGAGTGACAGTGAAGCCTACCAGTGGTAAGCAATGGACATTCTCTAAGCCCATTGTTTGTAAACAAAAGGTCCCGCAAGAGACAGCGCATGTGTTGTCTTATACAAGACCATAAAAGCAGAGGCAAAGCCAACAGATCTAGCTTGTAATTTCAGACAGGAGCAGACCTGCTGGTTTGCCAAAGCTGATGGAGTCTCTGACTTTGTATTTCAGTAGATGCCAGGAGGAAGGTGAAGGGGAGCAGCCTGATAATCTGAATCTTTGCAGCGGCCTGGCAGCTGAATTTGATTGCTGAGGTTGCCAAGCAGCCATTCCTCTAAGGAAAATCATTAGAGGAACATCCCTATGGTGTCCATAGCAATTAATTTTTTTTCCTATAAAGGGAGACAATGTGACTTTCAGTGAAAACAAAATAAAAAAGTATTACTTTTTAAATGCAATGACGAATGGAGGAAAGAATTGAATGTGAGAAAAACTGTGATGAATTTACTTTCCATATATATAATAGTCCCTCGTACATTCTAATGTAAGCAGTTCCTGGGAGCTTGATGGATAAACCCAAACATCTATGCACATGGATTCAAGATGAGTTTGAGAATGTCTTATACAAGTGTCTGAAAGGAAATCACTGAAGCAAGCCTATGGATCAGTGGCGTACCATAAGCCCCCGCAGCCCCCACGGTGGGGAGGGGGCGAGCTCCAGGGGGCTCCCTCAGCAAAAGTGGTATGTGGTGGACTGAGGAGGGGGGCCCCAATCCATGTACTTTGCAGGGGGACCCACTCAAGTTTTGTTACGCCACTGCTATGGATTGTAAGGACCTGACCCAAATTCCACTCACTCCCTGTGTATGTGTTTCTGAGGTCTACCCTGATGGCGGGTGATGATTCTAAAGTTAAAAATCTTGCTGCTTTATGTGCTCTAGTATTTTTGTGTGTGCAATGACAACTGCCTCTGCTGCTGTGTTTGTTCTGTGTAAGGGAAAATTTGGTCTGTACAGCCTACTGTCTCTTGTTCTGTGCCAGAGAAACTTGAATTGCTGCTTACTGTGTTTGAGAGAGAGTGCGTGTTTGAGTGTGTGCGTATGTTTGTTTTGACAGCTCGCTCTGGTGATTCCATGTCACGTGTTCTGTGAACACATGGTCATCTTTAGTTTTTTGTGAGCTCACTTTAACAGCTCTCTGTTTTTTGAGATGTCTTGATCCAATTAAGTAATTTTTGGAAATGTCCTGTGAGCACCCACATACTGTTTACATTTCTTTACTCATGAGTACGGATAAAAATATATTTTTAATTCTCCTATACAGCACTTTAACAGCCATACATATACATAGAACATTGTGAAATAAAATAAAAAGTAGGAAAAATGCAGTTTGGGTTCAGTCTAAAGATGTCTGTCTTCATTCACCCTCTGAGATAAGTATATCCCTATTTGAAAAAAATACATAATAAATACATTTTGTTTTCAAAATGCCCTGAAAATTACATCCATCTATCAGTGCATATTATCTACAAAGAAGAGTGCTGAATATTGATATATTTTCATTTAAAAAACTTATCGGATATCCCCAATAATAAAGCCTTTATTTGTTTATAAAATATATGCTGTGGTTGCTAGGGGAATTCTAGAAGGGCATTCACTGAAGGGATCCAATTCAACTTCACAGTTGATGCTAGATACTGTGAAAGAAGGTCTCGAGAAGTTCTGCGTGTGTGACTTATGGAATTCTGGACACACTATCCTGGGTATCAGAGGTGTATGTGAGTAATTTTAAAGAATTCGATTGAGGATGATTATAAGTGTACAATGAGGAAGGATGGAGATGGACTTTGAGGACGATTGGGGTTAACTGGTGAGTATCTTTGAAGAGAATTTCGAGATATATATACAGATGCAATGGGAGCTTTGAAAGGATGAACATTGGAGGCGTCCCTTGAGAATCGTTGGAGATGTCACTTCAGGGGGGTTGGATGTGCACCTTGAGGCTAATGGTTGTGTTTGTACTTTCAGGGTGGTAGGATGGGTAGCTTGAGGAGGGTATGTGGTGTATCTTTGAAGCTGTATAGCGAAAGGGTTTTAGAAGAGTAGGAGGTGTACCTTTAGGATAGATGGAGGTGTTCTTTGAGGAGGGATAGTGGTGCTTGTTAAAGAGGGTCGGAAATTTTGACTGAAAAAGGTAGGAGGTGTATCTTGAGGAGGGATAAAGTACTATTTTGAGGATGGGTTTAGATATACAGTGAGATGCGTTGAAGATGCTTGTTATGGAAGGATGATGATGTATTTTGAGTCAGTAAGCTTTCAAAGGATTAAAACTCCTATTTGGTCTCAGTTTTGGTCAAGCTGTTGAACTAGTTCTGGGCAGCACTATTTCTTAATGCTGCAAGCAGTGACGTGTTATGATAATGTGAAGATGGCTGCTGTCCTGACCTGAAACAGGCAGCGCCTTCTCCAATTCCAGGCACCTATGGTGTCCATAGAAGTGGTTTCCAATCCATTTGCTATTGTTACTTTTTGTGAAATGCAGCTGAAATTAAAGTTAGAAACAATTTAATAAATTGATCATGAACCACAGTTTGCAATTTCAGCTCGCCAATGGTAAATACAAATGTTGGGTTCCCCTTGGGCGATTTCGGCTTACAGAAAGGTCTAGCCATGTTGCTAGATGGATTGTCAACCTGTGCCAATGCTGAGAGCCCTCACCAAAGTTTTGAGAGTGTGGGCATTCTGTAAGTGGTTGTGCCCATGGTGGCTGTCACTGCCATGATTGCTTTAAATTTGAGAGTGCGGGCCTTCTGGCCTGTGCCCATAGTTGGATCCCTTGCCAGATTACCTGTAGGTTCAAAGGTGCCAGCTGCTGTGCCCACGCTTGGTGTGATTGGCTCTAGGTCCATACTGTAGTGGGTTGAGGGCACTTCACAGGCTTTGCCGTTTGTAGGGAAGTTGACTCTGATGCGCTCTGTAGTGCAGCCTTTCCCCCAGATGTCTAGTGTGCATATGATTGACTCTCTTGCAAAGCCCCTCACAAGCACTCATGCACCACCTGTGTATTGGTGCAGTTCAAGCAGCTCACATGGCAGCACCAGTGAAAGGTGCAATGACATCTCTCGGTGACCTGCTGAGATTTGGTCCGATAGCCACGGCCACAGCACAGCAGCTCACAGCCATCAAGGCCAGGTGAGGAGCTGTTGCACACACGTCCTAAGGTGCCGCTTGAGCCTGTCTTTCCATTATAGGTGCAGAAATTGGGGGACTTCTCAAAGTACACCAGGTCTTGGGGTGAAGGTGGCTTGTGCGTGGGGTTCTCGGGCTCAAGGTGATGTCCTTGGGCTCGGAATACACGGTTGCTGCCCTTGTTCCCATAGATGACACGGGATGCCCCATCAAAGCGGTCTTTCAGGAAGTCGCCCACTGCCCTGAAGGTGGGAAGACGCATCCAGCAGGTCCTGAGCGCACAGGACCCGGACATACCGTGACATTTACATTCTTGCTTCATCTCGGAAAACACTGTCTGAAATAAAGAGTTGGAAAATCATTAGGGATGAGTAAAATGGTAAGTCAGCTTTAACATTCTCTCATTTACCAGTAGTTAATTGTTCGGCCTACTAGGTGCACCATGGTGAATTCTTCCAGGGGTACAGTCAGTATTCTATGACCTCAGAAATGTGAGCATCCTACAACAGGCTGTGTGAGTGTCTTACCCTGCTGTAATACTGTCTCAGTCTAGGCTTATTCATCACTCCCTCTTTATATTTCATTTGTAATATTCTACCTTCTGACAGAGACTGCTAACCGCAGATTCCTCACCTTAGAATAGTCCCCAGGTGTTAGATGGGATCCGGATAATTTTGAGCAGTACCTCTGCACACTCATAGGTGGCGTCAAGCAGCTCCCAAGTCAACGTCATCCACGTCAAAAGTGACATCCACAATGCCTATATAGGTTCCACCCTGGCACGCTGACATCAATTCCTCTGTTTCCGCGCCAACATTGTGAATCCGGAGAGCTACCTCAGTCATTTTTTGAACACTTTTTTTCAACCCTTTTGTTGTTTTTAGCTTTATGCTCCCAGTGTGCAAGGGATATGTCCCCCAACAAACACCTGGAATTTAAACCGTGAGAGGTATGTCACAGATGAATAAAGCATGCTACAACGCATGCTATTACATAGCGTTCCTTTACAACGCGGTCGTTACAACGACCGCGTTGTTAGAACGCGATACCTTTGAAACGCAAGTCATTAGATCGACTTGCTGTAGAGGGCGCGCTGGACTTAGGAATAGTATAATTTACTATTCCAACTCCAGCCTGCGCAACAGTAGGGAAGGTGTTGGAATAGTAAATTATACTATTCCTTAGGTTAGAGCGCCCCCTACAGCAAGTCGATCTAATGACTTGCGATGTAAAGGCATCGCGTTCTAACAACGTGGTCTTTGTAACGACCGCGTTGTAAAGGAACGCGATGTAACGACCGCGTTGTAAACGCTGTTTCCCATCACAGATGGACATCTGTCACTGACCCGCACTTGGTTTGCCTGTGGTGCCCGGGGTCAAGCCACAACTCGAAGGTCTACGCCAACTGCTAGTCGATGCACCCCAAAGCGATTCGCAGCACAGTAGAAATAGGCTCCATGACGATCTTGGTCCTGATCCCAAGGGAGATCTCAGTCCCACTCGGTAAACCAATCCCACAGACAATCGTCATCCCACTCCAAGTCGTTGTTGCCAAATTTGGGTAAGTCAAAGAAGCACAAGAAGAAAAAGTTGAAGTGCACTTCAGCCTCTCCAAGTTGGTGCCGTTCTTCCAGGCCCCACTCTAGCACTCCACTCGCGGAGCCGGTGGCTGGGTCTGCTACTCCTTTCTGCAAGTTCCCTGGAGCTACCCCATCACAACTCAAGTAATTCTACGACTCCATGCACTCCATCTTTGGGCCACTGACTCCCTCTGGCGTGCTTTTGGGACCCACAGAGCCGTCAGGTGCCCCTGCTGGGTGACCACTGGCGGGTCCGCCTCTGATGCCAGCTAAACTCTCTGAAACTGTTTCCCCACGCCGACACCTACGCCAGTCCCAGTTCCCTCTGTGTCATTTCTGGCACCATCAGCACCACTTGAAGAGGACCCTGTTGTCCTCTCCGGCTCCAAGACGATGCTGCTCCACATCTGTGCCCATGCTGCCTGGACCATGTCAACCCGCCCTGGACCTGCTGCCCTGGGTAGCCCCACCTTCCCGGAAGGGGGTGATAATGAAGAGGGCTATGGTGCCCTGGAGGATGATCCCTACCAGGAGAAAAATTGGTTTGAGGAACTTGGCTTCATTAATGATCTGGACACCTCACCAGACTCTGGCCTCATTTCTCCTCCAGGCCCTGCCTCTGAGGAAGGATCCTCAATCACCACGGTAATGCGTAGGGCAGTGGAGGTCCTTCACCTAGAGCTTCCCCTATCAAGGTCAATACCAATTTCTTGACAGAGGTGCTTCAACCTGGGGTAAGCTCTGCGGTGTCCCTATTCCCATTTAATGAGGTCCTCACTAAGGTTCTCATGGGGGCCTGGGCCAAACCCTGCACGGGGGCTCCAGGGCACATGATGATTGCCCATTACCACCGCCCTGCCCCCCCCACCCCTCGGAGACCTAGCCTTCCTCACCCAACATCCCTCTCCAAAGAGCCTGGTGGTACAGGCCTCAACAGCCACATTTCACCGGAGTGCATTCCCTACCACTCCCCTAGATATGGAATCAGAGAGGCTGGATACCTTTGAGAAGAGTTTTTTCTCTTCCCCGAGCCTGGCATTGCGATTGGTGAACACTACATGCCTCCTGGGCTGATATACCCATGCATTGTGAGACTTGTTTGCGCAGCTGCTGTGCATGCTTCCGGAAGAGGGCTGGGCCATCTTGAACCAGGCACTGGTAGATTGCCGGGATGCAGCAAAGTTCACCATTCGGTGCGTACTAGACACCATTGACTCACTAGGCAGTGCTAACCACCTCAAAGGTGGCATTTTGCCACCATGCATGGCAGAGGTCGATGGGGTATTCAGGAGATGTCCAATCTTCCCTCATAGACATGGGCTTTGATGGCTCCTACCTATTCGGCGATAAAGCGAACACGGCACTCAAGCGCTTTAAGGAGAGCTGAATCACTGCCAGATCCAGAGGCCTCTCGCTGGGGTCCCGACAACAAGTCTTCTTTACACCCCTTCTGTGAGTCGATAATTTCATCGTTACATCCAGCCCAGCAGGTTTCTCAGTCCTTTTGTAGCTGGGTACATGGTTCCCACAGAGGACCTGGAACCCACACCCAGCAGAATGTCCAATCGACTGCTCCTCTGGCTACTGTAGCCTCCAAACCACTTTAGGGGGTCCTCAACACAGAACATCCATCCCGTTGGCAGGATCAAGCACCACCTCCCCCAGTGGCAAGCGATAACCTCATTCAATTGGGTGCTCCAAATCATGAAGTGGGGGACGTTTTTGGAAACCCCGCCATCCTTGCCACCGTCCACAGAACAGTTGACAGAACACCATCTATTGTTCCGTCAGGAATTTCAGGCTCTGCTGGCCAAAGGAGCAATTGAGAGGATGCCAGCATCAGATGTAGGACGTGGCTTTTATTCCCACTCTTTCTGGTGCAGAAAAAGGACAGAGGCCTCCGCCCTATGCTAGATCTTCGCCCTTTCAATGCCTATTCACAGAAAGAGAAATTCGAGATGCTCACCTTGGCTCAGGTTCTGTCTGCCCTGGAGACTGGATGGTAGCGTTGGACCTTCGGGATGCATATTTCCACATTCCTGTCCTGCAGTCCCACAGGCGTTTCCTGCGGTTCACTATATGCCAAAAGCATTTCCAGTTTCCTGTGCTCTCCTTTGGCCTCACCAGTTCACAAAAGTGACGGCAGTGGTTGCAGCACATCTACAGAGGTTATGATTCCCATCCTTCACCTACCTTGACAGCTGGCTGCTGAAGACGGGCTCACCCCAGACAATCATCATACACCTCCAGACTATGACAAACCTCCTGCACTAACTGGGATTCACTATCAACATCCCAAAGTCACATCTGACTCCTTTTCAAACACTCCCTTTCATCAGAGCGATTCGGGACACTGCAATTCTGCACCTATGCTTTGGAGCGGAGAGTCCAGGACATAAGGTCTATGATCCCGATGTTTCAACCTCAGTCCTGGATTTCGGTGAGACTGTCTCTAAGGCTGCTAAGTCTGATGGCCTTCTGCTTCCTGCTGGAGAAGCACACTATATGGCATATGCATGTTCTACAGTGGGATCTGAAGTCCCAGTGGGCACAGTACCAGGGGAATCTCTCCGACCTGGTTCATATTTCGGAGGAAACTGCAAAAGATCTGTAGTGGTGGTTGACAAACCATGATTGGATTAGCAGCAGACCCCTCTCCCTTCCCCATCCTGAGCTGACAGCAGCGGTGGTCCGTGCAGGTAAGTGCAGTGGGGCGGGAGGGGGGACAGTCGGCAGAATAGGGAAAATTAAATAAATAAATAATTCCAATTCCGTCGTCTGTCGACATCCCCCCGCCCGCACCACCGCACTTACCTGCACGGACCACTGCTGGCTGACAGTGGTGACCAATGTATCACTTCTGGGTTGGGGCGGCCACCTGGGAGAGATGGAGATCGGAGGACTCTGGTCTTCGGTGGAATCTCAGTGCCATCTTAGTCTTCTGGAGCTGAGGGCTGTCTGCTTGCCATTAAAAGCCTTCCTCCCATCACTCAAGGGAAGGATGGTTCAGGTGTTCATGGACAACACCACAGCCATGAGGTATTGCAACAAACAGGGTGGAGTGGGGTTGTGGACCCTGTGTTAGGAAATTCTACTCCTTCGGACTTGGCTGGAGAGCCAGGACATTTTCCTTGTCGTGCAGCACCTGGTGGGATCTCTGAACGCAAGGACAGATGAACTCAGCTGTCGATGTCTTGTGGATCACGAAAGACGTCTACATCCGGAGGTGGAGCAAGGTCTCTTCCGAGAATGGGAAGAACCTTGGCTCGATCTATTTGCCCCTGCTGCGAACACGCAATGTCAGCACTTCTGCGTGTTGGAGTTTCCAGAGTGGCTCTCGCTCAGAGACGCATTCCACTTAAACTGTAACCAAAGACTCCTGTACTCCTTTCTGATGACGCAGCTTCTACCCTGGGTTCTCATGAAGATTGGGACTAACCAAGCCCCCAAGACATCTTAGTGGCTTTGGACTGGGCAAGTAGAGTTTGGTATCCCAAAGTCCTGCGCATGAGCATTTGTCCTCTGATCTGGTTGCCCTTTTGAGAGGGCCATCTGTCGCAACAGCAGGGCAGAGTCCTGCACCCTGACCTAGGCATACCCCACCTCCATGCATGTAGATTGAGTGCTGACAGTTGAATGCCATTGATCTTCCTCCTGAGATTTCTGATGACATCTTGGCAGCCAGGAGTCCCTCAACAAAAACTATGTACGTCTGCCATTGTGCCAAATTTGTGGCTTGGTGTTCCTTGTGACCTTTTGATCCACTTTCTGCCTCCTTGTCAGAGGTGTTGTTGTTTGTGCTGTTGCTAGCCCGGCAAAGCCTTGCCTTGAGCACCGTTAAGGGTTATCTTTTTGCCATCTCTGCTTTTTTGCGGTTGCCCGGTCAGTCCTCACTGTTTAAGTCACCTGTTGCGACACATTTCCTTTAGGGCGTACAACATTAGTTCCCTCCTACACCTTTCATTATGCCCAAGTGGGATCTCAATTTGGTCCTGATGTTTCTTATGGGCTTCTCCTTTGAGCCCTTACACAGCTGTCATCTGAGTGTTCTGACTCTTAAGATGGTCTTCTTAGTGGCCTTTACACTGGCCAGGAAGGTCAGTGAGCTTTAAGCTTTTACCCGAACAAACACGTTCTTCAGACTCACGCATCCTTCCTACTGACGGTGATGACTCCATTCCACTTCAGCCAAAACATCACGGTGCCAACATTGTTAATTCCACCTCATCCTTCCAAGAAAAAGAAGAGGCTCCACCGTCTGGATCCGAAAGGAGCGCTGTCTTTTTACATTGATCGTACCAAAGACCACTGGGTAGATGATCAGCTCTTTATCAGATTTAAAGGAGCAGAAGAAAGATGGGCTGTGCAGAAGAGAAGCATTTCTCGATAGATAGTACTTTGCATCAAGATCTGCTATGCACTACTGGTTTTGAACCCGAAACCGGTCCCAGGATGCTTGTTTCCGGTCCAGGGAAGACATGGCTTGGCAGTTCGGGCTGGACTGTTCCCATGAGGCACAGGGTCAGACTGATTTGCATATGGCCATGTCTGAACTGGGGTGGTGGAGTGAGCTAAAGAATGATGATGGATTAAACCCAGATCAGTTGACTGGGGGTGAGTGTTTGATTTGCTCTAACGCTCTGTCCATCATCCCCTTTGGTATCGCTTTGTTCGCCCTAAGTTGGCAGGATATGCCCAGATGTGGGTCCCTTGCTCACTTTGCCACTGGATTCAAGATAGCCTGGCTGATGAAGGTTTTGAACCCGAAACCGGTCCCAGGATGCTTGTTTCCGGTCCAGGGAAGACATGGCTTGGCAGTTCGGGCTGGACTGTTCCCATGAGGCACAGGGTCAGACTGATTTGCATATGGCCATGTCTGAACTGGGGTGGTGGAGTGAGCTAAAGAATGATGATGGATTAAACCCAGATCAGTTGACTGGGGGTGAGTGTTTGATTTGCTCTAACGCTCTGTCCATCATCCCCTTTGGTATCGCTTTGTTCGCCCTAAGTTGGCAGGGTATGCCCAGATGTGGGTCCCTTGCTCACTTTGCCACTGGATTCAAGATAGCCTGGCTGATGAGGGTTTTGAACCCGAAACCGGTCCCAGGATGCTTGTTTCCGGTCCAGGGAAGACATGGCTTGGCAGTTCGGGCTGGACTGTTCCCATGAGGCACAGGGTCAGACTGATTTGCATATGGCCATGTCTGAACTGGGGTGGTGGAGTGAGCTAAAGAATGATGATGGATTAAACCCAGATCAGTTGACTGGGGGTGAGTGTTTGATTTGCTCTAACGCTCTGTCCATCATCCCCTTTGAGTATCGCTTTGTTCGCCCTAAGTTGGCAGGATATGCCCAGACGTGGGTCCCTTGCTCACTTTGCCACTGGATTCAAGATAGCCTGGCTGATGAAGGTTTTGAACCCGAAACCGGTCCCAGGATGCTTGTTTCCGGTCCAGGGAAGACATGGCTTGGCAGTTCGGGCTGGACTGTTCCCATGAGGCACAGGGTCAGACTGATTTGCATATGGCCATGTCTGAACTGGGGTGGTGGAGTGAGCTAAAGAATGATGATGGATTAAACCCAGATCAGTTGACTGGGGGTGAGTGTTTGATTTACTCTAACACTCCGTCCATCATCCCCTTTGGTATCGCTTTGTTCGCCCTAAGTTGGCAGGGTATGCCCAGATGTGGGTCCCTTGCTCACTTTGCCACTGGACTCAAGATAGCCTGGCTGATGAGGGTTTTGAACCCGAAACCGGTCCCAGGATGCTTGTTTCCGGTCCAGGGAAGACATGGCTTGGCAGTTCGGGCTGGACTGTTCCCATGAGGCACAGGGTCAGACTGATTTGCATATGGCCATGTCTGAACTGGGGTGGTGGAGTGAGCTAAAGAATGATGATGGATTAAACCCAGATCAGTTGACTGGGGGTGAGTGTTTGATTTGCTCTAACGCTCCGTCCATCATCCCCTTTGGTATCGCTTTGTTCGCCCTAAGTTGGCAGGGTATGCCCAGACGTGGGTCCCTTGCTCACTTTGCCACTGGATTCAAGATAGCCTGGCTGATGAGGGTTTTGAACCCGAAACCGGTCCCAGGATGCTTGTTTCCGGTCCAGGGAAGACATGGCTTGGCAGTTCGGGCTGGACTGTTCCCATGAGGCACAGGGTCAGACTGATTTGCATATGGCCATGTCTGAACTGGGGTGGTGGAGTGAGCTAAAGAATGATGATGGATTAAACCCAGATCAGTTGACTGGGGGTGAGTGTTTGATTTGCTCTAACGCTCCGTCCATCATCCCCTTTGGTATCGCTTTGTTCGCCCTAAGTTGGCAGGATATGCCCAGATGTGGGTCCCTTGCTCACTTTGCCACTGGATTCAAGCTAGCCTGGCTGATGAGGGTTTTGAACCCGAAACCGGTCCCAGGATGCTTGTTTCCGGTCCAGGGAAGACATGGCTTGGCAGTTCGGGCTGGACTGTTCCCATGAGGCACAGGGTCAGACTGATTTGCATATGGCCATGTCTGAACTGGGGTGGTGGAGTGAGCTAAAGAATGATGATGGATTAAACCCAGATCAGTTGACTGGGGGTGAGTGTTTGATTTGCTCTAACGCTCCGTCCATCATCCCCTTTGGTATCGTCTTTTTACATTGATCGTACCAAAGACCACTGGGTAGATGATCAGCTCTTTATCAGATTTAAAGGAGCAGAGGAAAGAAGGGCTGTGCAGAAGAGAAGCATTTCTCGATAGATAGTACTTTGCATCAAGATCTGCTATGCACTACCTAAGAGGTAGCCTTCTGAGGGCTTGCGGGGCCATTTCACCCCGGCCAAGGCTGCTACAACTGTGGTGGCATGCGGAGTACCTGCTGTCCTGGGCATCTGCCAAGCTGAAACGTGGGTGTCACAACACATGTTCACGAAGCACTTCTAATTGGACAGTCAGGTCTGTCGAGGGGGGCATTTTGCCTGTTGGGTCCTTCAGGGTTTCCAGGTTTAAGCCAGTTAACGGACCCACCTCAGGGGAGGTGTTGCATGGGTATCTATTCTAAGGTCAGGAATCTGTGGTTAGAAGTCTCTATCAGAAGAACAAGTTGCTTGCCTTCGGTAATGCTTTTTCTGGTAGACTCTTTCTAATCGCAGATTCCTCACAGGTCCTCCCATCCTCCCCAATCTGTAAAATGGCTCTTCACCCAAAAACTCCTATTAGATTCTGCACACTGGTCACACATCATTCAGTCGTGGCTCCATGTTTTTGGTGCGGAAATAGTCACAAAAGAAACTGATGTCAGTGTGCTGGGATGGCACATATATAGGCAGTGGCACGTCACTTCTGACGTGGATGACGTTGACATGGAGCCGCTCCGCACCACCTACCGGCACACAGAGGTACTGCTCAAGATTTTCCAGATCCAGTCTGATGCCTGAGAAATATTCTAAGGTGAGGAATCTGTGGTTAGATAGAGTCTCTACCAGAAAAAGCTTTACCAAAGGTAAGGTGCTTGTTCATTATTAACTAAAACTCATTAGATCAATTAGGAGCTTGATCCCAGACAATTCCAACCAAGGACCTCAACAAGTCTTCCAAGCCCTGGTTATCTCCTGAATTAAATCTGGAATATCTACTCACTGTACTCCCTGCCAGTAGGAAAGCCCCTTAATGCAGCTTTTAATGCAGCTGTAGGAATGGCTACTGACAATGGTAAATATATCACATTACAACTGCACTGATCCAACTTAAAATGCTCCCCTTGCAGGCACGTTGCATCTTTAGATAAGCCTGTGAAATCTTCAAAGCTCTGAAGTTAAACACTCCGTATTATCTAAATATAAACATTATGCTAACAGGAACAAGTAGACCTCTTCACAGCACAAACGTGCTCCACCTACAAACAACGGCATAAAAAAGAACTCCAAACTACTATATTGCTTCTCGTGTTTTGCTACAAACATTTGGAAAACCTACCCTTAGAGATAAGATGGGACCCGAACCTTGCCTCTTTCAAAACCCACCTGAAAAGCTATTTATTTCGTAACACCTTGAGAGAAACTGAAATATTTCCAAGAAACGTGTTAACATCCTTTGAGATATTGTCAATGCAATAGAAAAAACACAACAAGTAAAAAGGATATCAGGCACTCTCTGCGCTTTTGCTGTATACACCAGCCTTCCTGTGTGGGCTTGTGTGAAGGAGTCTGCCAAGGAGGTGTTAGATTCCAAACCCCATTCTTCCTTACCTTCCCATGTAGTACGCATGCAGTTTTAAAATTCTATTTAAGAGGAGTTTCCTCGAGTCAATCATAGTATATCAGGGTTCATTCCAACTTATTGGTACACTTTTTCATGAAGAGCAACTAGAAAAATAAATATATAAAAGGGAGACTACCAACGCGAAATTTGACACAGTCAAGCCATATCCAATCAGAGCAAAGGAGGCTTATTTTTCTTAGGGCCGAAACTGATTGACATACATTTTTTTTTAGTAATGCATGCTGAATTATCTGGCTTGAATTACTCATAGCCGTGGGATTGATTGTTTCTGTGTTTCAAACTTCCACTCTCACCAATGTAAGGGCTCATATAGTCCTAACATCATTGTCAATTATAGAAGGTGTATTTTATTTTAAATATGGGATAAAGTATCCCCTGCTGTACATTATAAGGATACGCGCAAGTGACCGAGGAGTACACCAGCCATATAGAAGAATGCTTAAATCCCCATGTGAAAGAGATCGTATGGCTGCAATTCGTAAAGAATAAAATTGGAATCTGAAGTGCAAAATTAAACACACCAAAAGCAGTTACTAGTGTGTTGCTAAAAATATTAGAATCAGTTTAATGTCAGTCAGATTTTTAAAAAAATGCTGTAGATCCGAATGTATAGAAACATGCAGAGGGATTCTGTCTTTCCTGTAATGAACCATAGCATGCAAAAAAAATATGTTGCCATAAATATCTTCTTTCTAATGATCACTGTTCATTTTAGAAAAACAGATCAGGAGAAAGAAAAGCCATGTCTCATTTCCTTGTTTAAACTGCAGCTGCAGTTAAGCTTTGTGACCTGCTTTTCACCGTGGCTGGTGGGTCTGGTAGCGGATATTATGACTTCACAACTCAACAGTAATCATTTATTACAGTTGAGCAGTTACATCAGTTCGGTATTACAGGTGATTAGATATGTCACAACTCTACTGTAATAAAGAAATTAGAGATGGACTTTTATACAGGGATTGGAGGCTCCCATGTCTTATAATATGCTTACTGTGGGTTCAGTTGTTATTGTAGGAAGGCTATCTCAGCCCACCCTCACCTACCCTTTTTGCTTTTTCTCATAAGGTCCTTCCTCTTACTTTATATCACCCATGTATAGATCTCCATCTGTCCCGCTGCCTACATCTGCCACTTGCTGTCAAGCACGACTGTACTTTCCCCTTTAGTCCTCTTCCATCTGGGGCTTTCTCCTTCTAGCCAGCTTTGTGCTGTGCACAATCACACAGGTAAGCATTGCTATCTGGCTTACCATTCTTCCGGCCTCGTTGTTGTGCCGGTTCATCAGGTAGCGCAGATCCCGTCCCCTCTCACTGGAATCCACAAATTCGCGGCCGAAGACCCTTCCAAAGTCAATGTTGTCACTGCAGCCCCCCCAGTGCCAGTCGGCCCCCCCTGGCCCCCTCCTTCTGTAGTCACAGGTGCAGGATTCTATGGAGCCCTCAGAGCAGGATCTGGCCACAGAGTGTGTTACGCCGGCGCTAGTGATTGCGAAGATGAAGGCGGTTTCCCGGCAGCCTGAAAGAGTTGAAAAACAAATGCATTAAGAGGTTAGATCTTTTAAGTAAGAAGGGGCCACTAAGCAAGCGTGGGGTCCCAAAGCCAGCTCAATAACGACCCGAGACCATTACATTTTTTTTTAGAAAGAATTCTCAGGCTGTATTTATTCAAAACAAGATAGGATCTGTAAAAACTCACACTCTTCATAAACAATACCATATCTACATTATATATATATCGCTTGTTAAAATCTTGATATGAAACAGAAAAGCTATACAAAGATATTCCTAAGGCGAACCCCCTTTCTGTCTAAATTGAAGTCATGATTGAACCCCTCTCTGCCAAATCGACCTCTGTCCTGTTGTGTCCAATAGCATTCTCTTCTAAGTATCCAGGTCTGCACACATCTCAGCCACTGTGCTTCAGTCTTTACATGTAGCATCCTGTACTAAATTTCAAGACCCATGACCAACTCTTCAAATGCACCTCAGTCCTGATCCACTCAATCCTGCTATTCCAGTACTAAGACTCACACACAACTCTGCGAATTTACTTACAGGCTTATTTAGGGTTAAACACTAAGGGTGTTATATCACAAAGATGATGGAGTACCCTGTTTGCCAAACTTGCAATTCTTCTCTATTTAGAGTTGGAGGAACCACTATGTTTCTGCCAGTGGAGCTACTGCTGACTTCATCGATAAAAGTCTTTGACCGACAGCCCATCTGACATCGGTTCGTCGGTCAGTGGACTTCAGACTATTGCCTTATTGAGGATAGACAGCATTTTTTTTGATGTTTGGGACCAACAGGGAAGCAAGGCAGTTCCTAACAGGAAATTTGATTAATGACTCCAGGCTGTGAGAAACAACTCCTAGCGAGTTATGGCCACTTTTTTTTTGTTCTTCAACAAAAAACAAACACTAGCTTTAGGAATATATTTTTGATAAACAAAAAGGTGTGGCAGTGAATGACAAGATTATTGTTTCAAAAATATCGAGTTGCATGAATATCCTGTCAAAACTATAGAGGATCAGAATATAGAAGGTAAGAATATCGTTCTTTTATGTATATAATATTGTTTTAAAATTGTGTATGCAATATTTTTTACTTTAATAAAGTTTTAATAAATATTGTTTTTCAATTATTTAATATATATTTGTTATTATGTTCATTTTAGGTGTTAGTGGTATTAATATAACTTTACTTTTTTTGTGTAGCTTGTAATTTGTAATGTCTAATTAAAATTGTATACATTTAATCAGTCATTTATAATTTAGTAACGGGTGATTGGGTTTGTAGGGGAATTGGGTGAGAAGTTATTTAGATTATACATTTTTTATTTTTTATGTTAATTATATATCTCATTGGTAATAATGTAAAATTGTTTAATTGATTGTTATATTAATTATTTAAATTATTTTGTGATTTTTTTATTGTATATTTTATTTTTATGTAGTTTAATTACTAATTTATGCTTTAGTACTGGGTTGTTGGGTTTGTAGGGGAATACAGTGGGAAGTTATTTAAATTATAATTTTTTTTACAAATTAAGGGGCCCATTAGGATGGCGGGCGGAAGCACTACCGCCGTGCTGGCGGATGCAAAAACCACCAGTTACCGCCCGCATGCCGCAGCCCACACGCCCGCCAAATTACGATGTGAAAAGGCAGCCAAACACCGCCGGCAAGCCAGCGACGCCGTCCGCCATCAAAGTGCGCCCGCTCACGTAGCGGCGCAGCTCAATGGAGACACACCGCCAGACGAAATCACGTACCGCCCGGCGTACAAATTACGATGCCGCAAACAAACAGCTCCCACGGCTAAGAGACACCGCACGTGAAAGTGAGGCGGAAACCCGAACGCCGAGCACAGACACCGAAGAGGCGAGCCCCCGAGCATGAATCCAGCACTGCAGGCCCTCCCCATGCTATACCTGATGCACCACCAAGGAGGCAACGCACCGCGGAGACGCAGGTAGGCACACATGCGCACAACTCAGCGCCCAACCACAACGCCATGCCCGCGTCGCACACAAACAACACAGGGACACAACCAAGCACCACACACACCAGCCACACCCAGAACGCACATGACACGTGACAGGCCTGCCACAGTCATGTCCCTAACGCCCAATTCACGGACAACACCCAACGTCACACAACCGACGCCCACATGTCAGTGAAGTCACGCAACATCAGGACACACCCCTGTGTGACAAACATGGCGAAGCACACAGCGGCGGCAACACCACCCAGCAGAACATGGGCCCCGTCGGGAAGAGGTACGCCAGTACCACACAGAAACACCCATACCACCCTGCACCCATGAACCAGACATACAAAACGGAACACCAAAGAGCCCGGGGACCGACAACAGGTGGACCCAAGAATGACACCCACACACAAGGCCCAACGCATAGCGGAAACACAGCCTGCCGCCCACACACGGGAGAGCAGACAGCACTGAATGACCTTCCATTCCAACTCCGAAACCACAACCCGACTAAACAAGCCGGAGAATACAGCCATTGTCCCAAAAAAAGACCAACACAGGCATGCAGAGGAAACCGACCACAGGGCAGATAGCGCATATCACCTAAGAACATACCGAACGGGGAAGAAATAATTATAAAACTCCCCCATGCCGTTCCCATGCAAGTTATCTGGAAGGAGTCACACACCACTGACCTTGAACATTCAGAGAAGCACGTGGGATGAGGGCCCGTGTCCTCTGCACGAGCTAACAGAACATAAGTCCTGCCCCCTACGACCATCACAGACCTCACAGCAACCTCGGAGCTTGCACACTGCAGACTGCACACACAGCCGGAGCACGCCACCACATCGCCCCGCAGCAAAATGGCACCTACAACACACCTACCCAACTACGCCAGACAGGTCAAGCTGTACAAACACAATCTGATACAGATGTTGGGATGCGAACCCCTATCCCTGCTGAACGTAAGTTACCGACTGACTTACCGCATCGCATTGTTCAGCTGCGTCATACCCGTCTTCTACTGTCGGAGGTGTCCCTTCCACCATCCTGTGGAGTTGTGCCTCTCCAACCCGGCATGTCCAAGGGCGGACCTGCTACCACTATTCCACCCTCTGGACGCACACGACAGGGTCTGTTCAGCCTATGGGGGCATGACGTATGTGGCGATCATCGGGCCCAGACTGCAATGGGACCACTGTGCCTCCACACGACGGATCATGGATCACAGCTACATCGAATGTCACCCAGCATGCCCCATCATGCTCCTACAAGGGACAACTTACGAACAACACCGTGACAGCCACCATCCGCTACATTGGCTGGCAAACATGTTTACCACCAATGAAATGGAAGCCCTGCAGGAAGCCATCGCATCAACCTGTCAATACGTAGGACCCCGACGCAATCCCCCAAGTGAGCCATGATGTCCGACACCGTACCCATGCTTAGCTTCCGCACGGACTGGCCAGTAACCACCACAACAGCCATACCAAACGACCTGCAACTGATACCACACCATCAACGACAATGCCATGACATCGGATGTGTCTGGGACATGCACACTGTTCCCCATCACATCCAGGAACTCTGCATGTATCGGGGGAGGCAGTGGCATGGGATATGTGCATCGCACCCACATGGACAGAACTGCACGTACAACTATGCCATGACATGGATCCTGCGCCCATGGACATATGCACCGCACAGTGGACAGGAATCGCCCGGCTGGAGAATGTGAGAGCTGCACCCCTTCTCCCCCTCCCCGGAAATCCCGTAACAGGACCTTTGCATGGACGACAAGTGCATACAACAACAACACGACCCCAGTGACTGTGACATGTCCAGGAGCCACCATATGGCAACAACAAGTGGGACGCCGTTGCATGCACGTAAGCCCATGCCCTGATGTCAACTCACACGCACGCGTGCATGAGTAACAACAGCAGCACACCTGTCACATGGAACTGAGATGGACTGTGCCCATGATGCCAAGCGGTCTGGTAGGCTAAATGTATACCGTCTGTGTCAAAGTCCGCAGCACCGCAGCTATTTGCAAAAGAACATTAGCACTGCAACGGCCAAGCAGATGTAACTCTGAAGCCCACATCCCACATGCAACAGCTAATCACATGTACCCCTACACCCTTAGCAATGTGTAATCATGCTCAGTATATCCTCCACATGCATTCCGCTGCCAGTAGTGTCCACTATACTGCATCACAGAGGACATAAGTCACAATACATGGTTTGAAGAAAGAAACTGTCTCTGCTGATTCCTTTCACAAGTACGAATGGGAGATGATGAGAGTGTGTGATGTACACGGCAGTCGTGACATGACCATGTAGTCCACTGTCATTGGATGTCAACGCAAATGAGTAGCACAACTGTGGAAGACACACATGTGTCGTGTGATGCGGTAGTGACGCTTCGCTCAGGTGGGTGGGTGTGACGGGCAGATGCGCACATGCAAAGTCGAACCACGCTGTGTCGGGAGGGGTCCGGAACTGCACATTAACGCTTCCCTGGGCAATGTCAAAGGCCACCTGTCGGGGGGGGATGTGAACACGTGTGTGCACAGCAGCCGGGCACACGAACAATGCGGTATCAGGCGTACACGTCAGCCCACCCTCTGTGGACAAGCTGGAACCTGTTGTGCGGCCGCCAGGCCCTTGACAAGGCACACACAGCCCCTGCCGACCAGGTGTATCCCCAACATTGTCAACCTGCACAGGCAATCCAGGGCACGGGATGGCAGTGGAGCATGGTGGGGGAGAGGACTCGGCGCGCTCCTCCGGGACACATCACGCATGCAAAACATCCTCAATGTGTAGCATGGCTCAAGTCACATGGAAGTATTGGGGGACGCACACGTCACGAGCAGGAGTGACGTCACGGAAGGTGGCTCGCACCATCCCACTCATTGCCTACATCTCCACACACGTCACATGCCGTTGCAACAGAAAAGCCAGCGCGTGCGCAAGCACCTCCGAGCCCGCCCCAGTGAGGCAAAGGAGTGAATGTGTGGGTCCATCAGCCCCAGATGGACGCGGCATGGGCCGCTAGGGCAGCTACAGCCTCTGTGTGTCGCAGGTGGTGTATCCGGACTGCGGAGACTGCAATGCATTGTCTATGTTGCCCGGGTCTCGAGTCGGGGCACCACGCAGGTGGACGGCGTCCCGCCACACATCATGCCGTGAGACAGACCACTCGTTCAACTGGACCCACACATACACTCCTTGGCCTCTCCGGGGCGAGCTTGGGGCTGCATCTGCATGCGCTAGCCCCACAGGTGTAAATGCATATTGGGGGAGCGAGGGGAGGCCATGAGGACAGGGACAAAGACGACTGTAGTACTGTCAGTGAGTGCAAGGAATGACCCTGATGTGGACAGGAAAAGACGTGCCCCGTGTGTATTGCAACTAGTCGGCAATCCGATCACCCTCCCATGTCCTGCATGTAAGCCCGCACCTAGCCCCGCCCACCCGCCACACTGAAATTAGCACCAGCACAACATCATTCACATTCGAAGCACTGACTGGGGGTGACAACCATTGGACACACTTGTTGAGGCCACCCACGCGTACATGTGGGCCCTCCATGATCCATATCACCTGCGGCAAAGTGATGACATGCGCAATGACGGAAGTGAGGAGAGCTGTCCGCCCCACGCACAGATGGTGCATCAGCTCCACAGACCCAGCAGCGAGTGCAGCAGTGGTCACATGTGCAGGGGCAGCTGTGCCTGGTGTGAAGGTACATTCAAATTGACAGCACATCGACCAATGTGTAGTCTGCCCACATCTACAGTCCATTACCATGCGGACATAGAAAATGGACATAGGGCAACACATCTGTGTGGGTGCACCCACAGTGACCAACACTGCGCAATCATCGACGTACTCGCCCTGTGCATGGCCCACCACGCAACGGAGGTCACATTCAGTGCCACCATCCCACACACACATCCCTATCACGAGACATGGTGTGTCCAATAGTCAGTACTGAGTTAGCGCCCATCTGGAGGGTCCTGAACAGGAGACACATGCAACCCACTAGGCAGTCGGTGCTGTCATCTACTGGCATTGTGCAGTCAATGTGCAGGCCAGGCCTGCTGGGACTGAGAGGGGCAGCATGGCCCAGCCTGACATTCACACGAGCAACAAGTGCACTGGGACCTGCATTGGCAATTGCAGACGTCGGCCTGCTCCCAGCTGGCCCGGGACGCCTACCCCCATAGTGGAACACGCAGGGTGCAACCGCGCGGGTCATCGGAGTTGGCCGTAATGGCCTGGGCCATGTTGTTGACAGTCCGCTGAAGCAATGTGCACCACACAGTATGATGTGCGCACTGCATCTGCAGGTGTGGCCATGATGTGCGTGTGGGTGCAGGTGCACAATGGACGGGGCCACAACATGCCGTGTGCATGGGCAGGGACGGCCAGTGGCCGGCCCCCACATGTCTGTTAGCATGTCACAATCTGCACATTGGCATGGGTGCATGGTATACGCATATGCACACGCATGCCATCTCTCACTATGTACATCTGCCACTTGGCACGTGCAAGGTTACGTGTCACATGTGATGTGTATTTGCAAGCACACAGCCGTGTTGGCATGGGGCTGTCAATGTGTACACCTGTCAATGCTTCTGGAGGTGTGATCCGTACAGTGCTGCACATAGGGTGCAGTGGTGACACCAATGACTGTCACATATCCCCTCGTGCCACAGGTCCCACTTTTCTTGGCCGCTCAGCCTGTGCCCACATCGTCGTTGGTGTGTGCCATGCTCATCCAGCCTCGGAAGCAGTGTGATGCACAGCAGCCAGTCATGTTGCCGTGGTGTTGCCGCTTGCCGAATATGCAGTCAGTCCCCATCAGCACGCCTCACAGGTCATTGAGGCCTGGATCCCCATGTGCATGCACATAGCAATGGTTCGTGTCACTGCACATTGCTATTGCTGGGAGACCTGTGTAAGTGTATTGTGGCTGTGCTGTCCCTGCATGACAGCTGTTCTGTGACTCATGTTCTTGCTCTGTCATATCAGTTATGTGTATGTGTAAATGCCATGTGGCGTGTTGCTTTGACATGTGTCCACTTCCATCTTTCCTAGGCGGAGACCAAACATTTACCGCCCTTACCAATTGTTGGCGGACATGGAGGATTCTGAGGTCATCCGGAAATTTCGTCTGGACCGACCAACCCTGCATCGACTATGTGCCATGTTGGAACCCCACCTCCGTCCTCGCAGGGTGTATCCGACAGCATTCACCCCCACGGCTAAGGTGATGGCTGCACTGCATTTTTCGCCACTGGGTCATTCCAGCACACAGTGGGCAGTGGAGGTGGGATGTCCCAGCCCATGTTCAGCATGGTGCTGAGGGATGTACTGGCAGCCATGATGCTGTACAGGAACAGGTACATCCGATTCCCCAGGGCACATGAGTTGGCGGCAGTGAAGGGTGCATTCTATGCCCTTGGACGGATCCCACACGTCGTTGGTGCCATAGATTGCACCCATGTTGGCCTTGTCCCACCACAGGCCACTGAGCAGCTCTTCCGCAACCGGAAGCACACGCACTCCCTGAATGTGCAAGTGGTGTGCCTTGCGGACATGGTCATTTCCCACGTGTGTGCGAAGTTCCCAGGCTCGGCCCATGACGCGCACATCATGCGCAACAGCATATTACCACGACTGATGAACAATCTGCAACAGGACCGTGGCTGGATTGTCGGTGAGTATGTGGAGTTGTGTAGCGTGCTGGCTTAAGGATGCTGTCTACTGTCCCGTTTGAATTGCAACGGTTCTCTGTGTCCCTCACGCCCAGGTGACTCGGCTTACCCGAATGGGCCCTGGCTGCTCAGTCCATTACGGAATCCTCGGACCCCAGCAGATGACCGCTACAATGAGGCACATGGGAGGACCAGACGTGTGGTCGAGCGTACCTTTGGCCTCCTCAAATCCAGGTTCAGATGCCTGGACCGCACCGGGGGTGCGCTGGCGTACTCCCCACAGAAGGTGTGCCAGATAGTGGTGGCTTGCTGCATGCTGCACAATCTGGCTATTCGGAAGCAGATCCCCCTAATTGTGGATGATGGAGATCAACCAGGGCCCCAGCCTGCAGACCAGGACAGCTCGAGTGAGGAAGACAGCGGAGAGGAGGAAGCTGTGAATGTCCGTCAGCAGCTCATCGCCCGCTACTTCACTTGACGGTGAGTGTCCATGTACGACGGATGATGTGGCTGTAGTTGTGCAGGTGTCTGTGTGCTGTGTCACGGAGGCCTTATGTACACTGTGTGCTGTGTGTCAATGGTCCATGTCCAGGTTTGTATGCCACTGACGGTGGCTGTGGCATTGTGCCCTATTGCACTGTGCGATGTGTGTACATTGCATGTAGTTGTTGACATGTACTGTGTGATGGGTGTGTGACACACTCATTGGATGTGCTCCTGTTCTGTTTTCCCCCTAGGTCCCTACAGCCCCTCCTGTCCCATCGCCATGCCACACATCCGATGCTTCTCTGCTCAAGGTGGCGGTTGATCATCGTTCAATAAACACAGTGCACAGACAGCAGTTTGTGTAAAAGGTGCATTTATTTTCAACTGTGACATGTCATTGTGTGCAAGGTGATGACATGAGTGTTGCGTGCAGTGACGATGAGCTGTCGGCCATGGCTGCGTGATGCTCAGGGTGTACCCACTAGTTCTATGTCCCTAGTCCAACAGACACATGCCATTCTGATGGTTGTGTGGGGTGGGATCGTAGTCCAAGTCAATGCAGTGGGTGGTCAAGGATGGCTGGCTGCCTCACTTGCGTCTGGAGCGTGCGAAGTCCTCCCGGGACATCTGTTTCGACTTCGGACGGCCCCTTCCACGTTTGGGAGGGGGGTGTGTGGTGGCGACCTGCTGGTGGTGGGTGAGGTGTGCTCACTGGCTGTGGACGCAGGGGAAGTGGACACTGCTGGCCGACCCTGCGCCCTAGCAGGTGGTGGCGGAGGTGGTGTTGCTGGCCTTGCCTGTGACCCCACCGCCACCACCAGCTGGCCCATGAGGTCCACGAGTTGGTCCATACGGGACACGAATTGGCCCATATGGGCGTCCATGGACCTCAACACCCCCAGGACCTCCCGCGTGTCGGAAGCAGACCTGGCCCATTGTCCTTGGGCCTCTTCATAGGCCCCAAGTACTCTGGCCATTTGAGGCAGGGCATGGCTCCCAGGGGAGGCTGGCGTTGGCCTGACCCTGCTCCTCCTACCAGTACTGCTGCCACCGACCTTCCCACTTGCCACATTGCTCACCACGGTCCTCGCTGTGGCTCCCAGGGTGGACCCAGTCGGCCGGACCACCACTTGCGCTGGGGCTGGGGCCAGTGATGACGTGGTGGTGGTCGCGGCGGTGGTGGGGGTTGCGGCAGTGGGAGTGGCCGCAACGACCGTGGGAGTGGCCGCCACAACAGTGGGAGTGGCCGCAACGACAGTGGCAGCAGGGGGCTGTGAGTGGTCATCAGCCCTGGATGATGGGTTGGTGGGTAGGAGGGTGCCTGGGGTGCGGTTGGGCCCTGCCACACCAGATGGGCCTGCTGGGTGGTCCGTGTCCGAGTCGGAGGACAGATCCTCCACATCCGTGAGTCCTTGTTGGGGGCTTGCAGGCTGGCTGTGCTGGCTGCTGTCTCCATCTCCAGCATCCAGCAGTTCGTCACCTGTGGGGGGAATGAGATATGTTATTGTGTTGCACATGACAGAGTATGTATAGGTTGTCTGACATCCACAGTACGTGCACAGTCGTGCACAGGTTTCCCGGAGCCGTGTGTGTGGCTGTGCCATTTGTTGTTGTGTGGGCATGCCAATGGGACTGTGTGCTGTGGACATGTGGCATGGGACGGATTGGCAATGCAGATGGGTGTGTTGCTGTGCTCCTGCTTTTTGTGGCTCTGGTGTATGCGGACTCCAGACCCATCGTGGAGGTTGGTTTGTACTATGCTCTTGGGGTTCAAATGTAACGCTTAGAAACGCAGATGGCATAATGGGGGTCAGCCCCCTGAAACCCATTTGAGATGAACTATGCTTTGGGGGTTCATATGGAACGCTTAGAAACGCAGATGGCATAATGGGGGTCAGCCCCCTGAAACGCATTTGAGATGAACTATGCTTTGGGGGTACATACTGTGAGCCATGGGTGCAGAACGTGACATGTGTTGTGGTAACATGACAGTGCATGGTCTGAGGTGTGTGTATGTCTGACATACCCTGCATATTTGCTGTCTGTTGTGATTTCTGGCCATGTAATTGGACGCATTGTTATGAGTGAGTGATGGTTGTGTGCCACACGACGTATTGCAGATGGTCCAATTCCTTGGTGTGCGTGCTGCCCTGTGCCATGTGCATCAATGCAGTGCTCGGGGGTGTGGCCCATGTTATGTGTGTTGTTGCTCACAGTGTGACGTGCGCTTCATTCACTTCTGGCACATGATTTGTCATGGGCATGTTTCTTTGCGTGACTACTGTATGTGGACCAGCTGTTCGGATGACATACCTTTCATGTGACTGGGGCTGACGGATGAGATGGATGGTATGTTGTATGTGCATTGTGTGTCTGTGTGTTTGATGGGTCCAGTGGTGTTCGTGTGCATTTATGTTGTTCCACGCTGTTGCGTCTAGTGTGGTATGTCTTACATGGGCGTAGTTGTGGGATGTGTGGTTGACAGGCAGTAGGGGCTACATGGACAGGACTTCGATGGTGTTGCAGTTGTGTGTGATGGGTTGCACTGTGCCTGCCGTGTGGTTCTGTAATCAGTGTGACTTGTGCATGCAGACGTGGCTCCTTGGGTGTTGCTGTGTCTGTGATGGGTCATGTGGGGTGTGACTCTGTGGTTCATGTCCGTGTGCACATTGTTCACATGGTTGTGACAGGGAGCAGTGCTGCGTGTTCCTCTGCTACTTGACATGTCCCATGTGTTAGTCGTAATTCAGTCCTCATGCCTCCAGTCACCCCGCCCTGTCCAGTTTCCCACCTGCAGGTTGTTTTTGAGCGTGCACTGGACTGGATGCAACATGGTTATGGGCGGGGGTGCTCCATGTTGCAGGTCTGTGGGGGTGGGGGCGGTGTTATGGGTCGTGGTGATGGCTGGACGCCCACTGACACCGTTTGTCCTGGGGCGGGATGTCTACCTGTCGGCTGCCGGTGTGCACTGCAGTGGCTGCTACGTGGGTGTGGGGTGTGGGCCGTGCTCCTCCTTGCTGTGCTGTGGGACTAGGGGCCTGGTGGGTGTTGTACTTCAGCTGTCCCCCCTCCCACCCACTGCCTTTGTGTTGCGGCTACTTACCTGTCACTTGTCGGTTAGTGCAGCTACGGCTGCCACATGGGTGTGGGCCGTGCTCCTCCTTGCTGTGCTGTGGGACTATGGGCCTGGTGGGTGTTGTACTTCAGCTGTCCCCCCTCCCACCCACTGCCTTTGTGTTGCGGCTACTTACCTGTCACTTGTCGGTTAGTGCAGCTACGGCTGCCACATGGGTGTGGGCCGTGCTCCTCCTTGCTGTGCTGTGGGACTATGGGCCTGGTGGGTGTTGTACTTCAGCTGTCCCCCTCCCACCCACTGCCTTTGTGTTGCGGCTACTTACCTGTTACTTGTCGGTTAGTGCAGCTACGGCTGCCACATGGGTGTGGGGGGTGCTCGTTGTGGCGCTTCTGGAGTACTAGGGGACCTGTTGGTGGTTACGTGGCTGGCTGGGTGTACACAGGCCCCCATGGTTTTGTTAGTTGATATGTTTGGGCTGTGTGTGTGGTGGTGCCTGTTGCATGTGTGAGTGATGTGTTGTGTATTGTGTACTGGACATGGGGGTGTTTGTCCCTCGGAGCTATGGCATGGTGGTAGTGCATGTGAGTACATAGCGGTGTGCTGGCATACATTTGTTTGTACTTACCAGCCTCCACTCCCCTGGTAATCCGGTGAGGATCTCCGGATGGATGATGACTCGCACCTTCTCCTCCCACGCTTTGAAGGTCTTGTAATGCGCGGGATTCCCTCCGCCAGTCGTGGCAGCCAGCTCTCGGTTTTTGCTCTCCTTCTTCTTGACCAGGCTTTTGATGTCGTTCCACCGTTTGTTTATTTCTCCTCTGTTTCTGGGTACGGTCCCGACTGCATTGACCTGGTCTACAATTCTGTTCCACATTCTGTTTCTGGTGGCTAGTGGTGTGTGCTGGACCTGGTTGCCATAGATTTGTGTGTGCACCTTGACGATCTCGTCGACCATGACCGTCAGCTCAGTGGAAGTGAACTTGGGCATTCTGTGTGATGCCATGGTGTTTGTGGTGCTGGTGCGGTGTGTGATGTGTGATGTGCAGGGGGTTTGTGGTGTGGGTGTGATGTGTGCGTATCTGTGGTGTGCTGCTGTCCTTGCTGTGTCACTGTGTACTCTCCTCTCCTCTCTGCTTTGCAATGTTGCAAGGGGTTGTGGTCTGTGGAGGGGCTGCTTTTGTACTTACCTGTTTGGGTGTGTCCTGATGGTCTGTTGTTTTCAGGTGTGTTGTGGCTGGTGTTCTGGGCTTTGTGGTTTATTTGTTTGTCCAGGGGTGGTGTGTTTTCGGGATGTGTACTTTGTCTGTGTATTTATGCGTGGGTTGCTGTGTGGACTTGTTTGCCATGTTGTGTGTGTTTGTTTGAGTCAGCGGCTGTTTCTGTGCAGGGACGTGGCCGCCATGGCTTCTGCCGTGTCCATTTTCTCCGTTGTTGTTTACGCTGGCGGGCGGTGTATTTGTTGTTTTTCCGCGCTCATGTCGGTGCGATCGTAATTTCACGTGCGGTGTCTCGACCGTGAGGGCGGGTGGTTTTGTGTTGTCGTGCGTCTTTCCGTCCGTGGCGGGCGGTTTGACTCCGACTCGGGCAAGGGCGGGCGGTATTTTGTGTGTTTTTTCCGCCGCTGGCGGTTTTCGGTTCGGGTCATCATGATTGCTGGGTCGGTATTCAGACGGTGTAGGCGGGCGGATTTTTGCCGCTTTCATGGGTGGCGGATTTTTTTACGCCCGGTATCGTAATGGGCCTTCAAGTTTTTATTGTTAATTAAATATTTAATTGGTAATTTAATTATGCAAATTATTGAACTGATTATTTATTATGGAAATTATGGGCCCGATTCTGATGCGGGTTGGAAAAGCTTCCCGACCGAGGGCCTGATTCTGATGCGGTTAGGAAGGCCTCCTAACGGCATTTGCTCCTTCCAAATCGGATCGGGAACGTGTCTTCCCGACCGAGGGCCCAATTCTGATGCGGTTAGGAACAAATGTTCCCATTGAAGTCAATGGGAGTTCAACCAAATCGTATCTGGAAGCATCCGGATGCATCCTACTCCGCCGGTCGGACTTTCCCGATCCGAGTGGGTCGGAAACCATTTCTCAACCGATTCGGTCGGGAAGCTTTTCCAACCCGCATCAGAATCGGGCCCTATGTGTTGTCTTTTAGTTAATTGGTAATGTATTGATAGGTGATTCATAAACTTTGTAAAATGTGTTTTTATGTTTATTATTGATTTTAATTTTATTTGTTTAATTTAATGACTATTTTAATGTTTTACTATTTAAATGTTCTTACTGTTTTATTTTTAAAAAAATTGGGGAGGTTGTGCCTTTTTTGGTTATTAGGGAAGAAAGTGAATTTATTTACATTTTTTTATTTTGTTTTTGTTAAATATTTGTATTATTAAATTGTATTTATTTATAAAGCATATACTTCTTATTTTGAATAAATGTTAATAATTGTATGTTGTGTGTTTAAATGTTTTTTTTTTAATTATTAGGAATTGCGATGGTATATCTAACCCTTCCTAACTCCAACACTTTTGATTTTTTTGGTTATGCTAGAGTGGGAATAGTAAATCTAACCTCTTCAAAGTCCAACACTTCCCCTACTGTTGTTTAGATTGGAGGAGGAATAGTAAATCTAATCCCTCCAAAATCGAAGATGTTCCCTGACGTTGCTTAGATTGGAGTTCTCTTTTTTAAATTTTTTGTTTTTATTTGTCAGACAGATATGAACTAAGCATAGATAAAGACATGCATTGCATAGTAGATAACAACACTGATATCCCACATGGAGGATTCCTCAAGAACAGGCTACATCATACAATCATGGCTCCCAGCTATACATTGCTAGGATATTATGCGACTACAGATACAACAAAATAACCAACAGAGCAGTGGGTGTCAAGGTTAGGTAACAACATACACAGGCAGATCAGTCCAAGGGTATTGTAGGATCTTATTTAAAGAGAAAGTTACTAACAGTTCACCAAAACTAGGAGTCCACAATAAGTATCTGAATTACCATTGGGAGGGTGTCATACATAGAGTATCTAATGATGAGATGACTAACAGGGTGTTTCCTGGGAACTAGCAGTTGTCAATGGCCTGGTGTCAACAGTGAGGGGTGCATCTCTTTCCCTGAGCCAAGTCGTGAAGGGTTCCCAAATATCTTTCGGGCGAGAAGCCATAGGCATGAGGTCCCAGAAAGTCGCCAGCTGTTCCTGACAGTATGCTATGTCGCGGATCCACTCAGGGATTCGAGGGTGCTTAGGGGCTCCCCAATGTATAGCCAGTCTGCGCTTTGCTAGTAGTAGCAGCATAGCGGTGAGGCGGCGCGACTCTTGCGGGGTCTCTTCAACATAGCCAAGCAGCGCAACCAATGGAGAACACTCCAGCGTTTGACCAGTAATGGCTTGTATGGTATCGCATACCTCCCCCCAATATTTAGAGACGGCTGGGCATTCCCATGCGATGTGTAGGAAGGCGGCCGCTTCACGTTTGCATTTCCAGCAGCGCGAATCTGCCCATAGCTTTAATTTAAATAACTGTAAGGGGGTACGGTAATATCAATGGAGGAATTTAAAATGTATGAGCCTCAACTTATAGTTTGGGGACAGGTGTTGTAGTTGTGAGAAACAGAATGCCCATTGTTCATCTGTGGGCTTGTCTACCAGCTCCGTCCTCCACTGCTCCAGAGCTTTCGGAGCAGTCCATGGGGTATGCGCCTGCGTGAGAGTGTAGAGCCTGGTGACCAATTTACGAGAGGACGGCGTGACCAATAAATGTTCCAATGGTTGCATGGTAACAGGGGATGTTGGAAAAGAGGGGTGCATTGTTTTACAGGTGGCCCTAAATTGATAATATAGGAGTAATTCTAAAAATGGCGTCTGTGCGCCATCCTGGCCAGTAGGCGGTTCCAGGAATGTGCCTTGTGGATAGAGGTCACCTAGCGTTGATAGGCCCATTTTACGGGCCCGATCTATGGCGCCCTTGTCATGCAGGAAGGGAAAGTGTGGGTGGAACGCCAGCGGTGTGGAAGGTGCATATAATAAAGAGACATCCGTTCGCTTCCTCAAGCCCTCCCAGGCCCATCGCAAGGTTTCAACTGTGTTAATTTCGTTAGCATTTCTTCTGTAGGGTTGATAAACAGCCACGTGCAGTGGAGTGGGGTCGGCTACGTCCTTTTCAGTGGCCACATGGGGTTGAAACGGGATGGGATGCACCCAATTATGAAGAAATTGTGCTTGCGCACTGAGCGCATAGAGTTCGAGGTCAGGCGCTCCCAATCCCCCTTTTGACAATGGGCGAGTCAGCAAGTCCCAGCTTACCCTGGGTTGGCCTCCAGCCCAAGCCATAGCAATCGTGATAGATCGCAGAGATTTAAAGAAGGCTTGAGTCAATGGTATAGGTATATTCACGAAAAGATATAATAACTTGGGGAGGACGATCATTTTTAGTATAGCAATTCTACCCGCTAGCGTCAGAGGAGGCGCGGCCCAGAATTTAGCCCTGTCTTCAAACCAGTCTAGGAATCTACCAAAATTCAAGCGCCAAATTTGTTGTAGGTCTTTGCTGAGCCAAACACTTAGATACTTCACGGCATCGTCCGCCCATGTCAGCGGGAATTCCAATGTGGTGTCTAGTGGAGCATCCGTAAGGGGCAGGAGTGAAGACTTCGGCCAATTTATTTTTATGCCGGACATACCGCCGAAGCGGAGGACTTCCCGTAGCACAGGGTTCAGGTTGTCATCTGGTTTCCTAATATATAGCGTAATGTCGTCAGCATACATTGAGATAAGGTTTCGATCCGAGAAAACCAGACCGCGGGTAGAGTGATGCTGGCGAATCCTAGCAGCCAATGGCTCCATTGCAACCGCAAACAGAAGTGGTGACGGGGGCATCCCTGTCTGGGTCCACGGGTAATGGGAAAGGGGTCTGAAATTAAACCATTTGCTTTGAGCCGGGCAATGGGTTTGGTATATAGTAAGCTAATTAATTTGACAAAATTCGGGCTGAAGCCTAATCTGGGCAAGATGGTGAACAAGAAGGGCCATTCCAAAGAATCAAACGCTTTGGTGGCGTCCAAAAATACTGCGATAGCCGGGAGTTTGGGATCAATTTGGTGTAGTGTAGAAAAAAATGTGCGCAGGTTGTGGGTCGTCGACCTGCCCGGGATAAAGCCACATTGATCCGGCCGAGCTACGAGAGGCATTAGCGGCTGCAGTCTGTCAGCGATCAATTTAGCCAGAATTTTGGCATCAACATTAATTAACGAAAGGGGTCTGTAAAAGTCGCAAAGAGTCGTCACCTTATCTGGCTTCAGTAAGGTAATGATTACAGCCTCTCTCATTGTCAGCGGCAGTTCCCCTACTTCCAGCGATTCCTGATAGACATCAAGAAGACGGGGAGCAAGTAGTTCCGCAAACGTCTTATAGATTAGTGTGGTCAACCCATCCAGCCCCGGGGCCTTCCTGCTTGGGAGGCCTCTAATCACCTGCGTAATGTCGTCGACTGTAAATGGTTCGTCTAAGTATTCTCTGTGGGTGGCGCTGAGCCATAGCAGCTCTATTGAATCGAGGTATTTGCCTAAGTCTGGGTGGGTGGCACATTGCGTGGCAGTATATAGAGAGGAATAGAATTTGGTCAGATGTTCATGTGTGGCCACTTGTCCTCGAATAGTGGAGGAGTCATTATCAACAAGCTCAGCAATAAAGTTGGGTGACGTGCGTTGTTTAAGCGCATTGGCTAGGGTTTTGCCTGGCCTATCGCCCTCTCCATAACTCCGTGCTCTAGCATTCTTTCCGAGGAACCTGGTTTCTCTTTCCGCCTCTGTTTCGAAGTCGGATATGGCACCTCATATGGAGGCTAGCAGTTTGGGGTCACCAGAGCTAAAATAGAGCAACTCAAGAGATTTGATATCCTGCTCCAGCTTAGTAAGAGTCGAGCGAATGGACCGAAGTACCCCTGATTGCTTAGAGATGCAAGCCCCTCTGATTACCGCCTTGAAGGCCTCCCATAACATAGAAGGGGAGTCCACTGATCCCTCATTGGTAAAGAAGAAGTGCATAATTTCAAGTTTGATTTCTTCTTTAAATGCTGCATCTAAAAGAGCATGCGGGGGAAGTCGCCAACTGAATGCGTGTGGTAATGTATGGGAAACCCTCCACTGAAGCAAAACTGGAGCATGGTCAGAGAGTGTGCGCGGTAACTGTAGCACATCAACGGTCCAGGCCGCGACATCGCACGTGACGAGCCAATAGTCCAGTCTGGACCAGGCGCTGTGGTAGGAAGTGATGCAGGTGCCCTCCCTGGCATTGGGGTGTCTACTGCGCCAAATGCTTAGATTGGAGTTTAAATAATAAATCTAACCCATATAAAGTCCAACACTTTTTCTATTGTTCTTTAGATTTGAGTGGGATTAATAAATTAAACCTCTTCCAATTCCAGCACTTTCCCTCCTGTTGATTAGATTGAAGTGGGAATAGTAAATCCAACCCTTTTCCTTCTGTTGCTTAGATTTAATTTGATTCGGGATTCTTACCTCTCCAAAATCCAACACCGTTCCTTCTTTTGCTTACATTGGAGTGGGAATAGTAAATCTAACCCCTCCAAAGTCTAACACTTTCCCTGCTTTTGCCTATGTTGGAGTGGGAATAGTAAATCTAACCCCTCCAAAGTCGAAAACGTTTCCTACTGTAGCTTAGATGAGAGTGGAAATAATAAATCTAACCACACCAACGTCATACACTTTCCCTACTGTTACTTATGTTGGGAGTGGGAATAGTAAATCTAACCCCTCCAAAGTCCAACATTTTCCCGGCTTTTGCTTACGTTGGAGTGGGTATAGTTAATCTAATTCCTCCAAAGTCCAACACTTTCCCTACTTTTGCCTTTGTTGAAGTGGGAATAGAAATTCTAACCCCTCCAAAGTCCAACACTTTTCCTATTGTTCCTAGGATTAGAGTGAGATTCGTTGTTTATTTTTGATTGTTTTTTTATGTTTTTTAATTTTTCTTTCATATGTATATTATTTATAAAAATATTGTATTTATTTTTTATATTTTGTTTTTATTTACTTTGGATATATGTTTTTGTTCATATGTTAATTTTATTTTTCAAATTATTGTTAATATTATTAGTGTAATTATTCCCAAAGTGTTTAAATATTGCTTTTATATTTTTTAAGATATATATATATTTAAGTTAGATTACATATATGTTCTGGTTATATATGTTTGTTAATTTGTTCTTTTAAGCTATTGTATTGTACTTATAATGTTATATATCTTATTATTTTTATATATTGTTCCACAATATTTTCAACAAAATATTTTGATAGTTTACATTCAAAGTATGTAAACTTGATAATTTGTAGACAATATTTTTGATACAATATTCTTTTATGTTGATATTATTGCTCTCAACATTCTATCATGCAACCTGCATCGGTGCAGCTCCTCAGTAGGCACAGAGATCTCTGTCTCCCGGGCAGAGAACAGTAAATATGGTAGGATGTAGTTCACTAGGGCAACAGAGTACATCACTCTGCTGACCCTTGTGGGGCAGAGTGCAGCCCGCCAAACTCAAAATAAGCCACTTAATTCCTGTCATCAATTCTGGAAGAGTTGGAGAGTGAGAACTGGATTTCACATGCATCAGAATCTCTGCAATACGATTCCTGCAGATGGCACACTCGCCTCCGTGTACTATTCTCCTCAATACACACACAGTTCTGCCAGCCTTTTTGGAAGATTTATTAAATGAAATGCCTTCTTACTTCTCTGACAATATATTTTTCTTATATTTATATGCATTTTAATGAATCCGCTGACATTAGGACAAGTTTCCCACACTATAATTTAATGAAGCAGTGTTCACCCTTGTTGAACATAATAACATAGGCAACCACTTTTCAGACCAGTAGTAGAGCAATGAAAGCTAAAAAACACAAAACCGCACCAGTCTTGGACCCTTTTTCAGTACTTCACTTGAATTTGCTGCTGGCAATGGCAGAAATGATGATTTCAAGAATTTTGTGGAGAGACCCCTTTTCTCTTGATATTATATCACCTTCACCAGTATGGAAGAACATGTATCTTTTTCTGATCATATTATTACAGGAGAGAAAGGTAAACTGGCCTTGCCTAGAATAATCTATTTTAAGTCTAGATGAAGAAGATTGAAAGATGATTTTAGGATGATAGGATTTTTAAACTTTGAGATAGTAAGAGGATTTTCACTGATGGACATTTAATAATTAATAATTTTTAAATTATAATGTATGGAACTATGTTTAATATTTTATTCCATGATGTCTTTTTTTATGTACTTTTATGGATCGATAAAAAGATTCAGAATAGAATAAAGTTATTTTGAATTGAATTTGAGTCTAGATGAGACAGTGTGTGGGTGCTTGAAAGACATTTTATGCTGAGTCTGTCAGGAACTGCTTCTTCATTAATGATGCCTTCATCCCCTTAACAAAGGCTCCTTTCAGCTGCCATCATGGTGAAGGGGTGGGACATTTAGAAATGCTAAGTGCTCGAGAAGAAAAGGCTGTAGAGGTTTGGCATGAAATGTGCTTCTATTGTCTTCACCTTCATGATCTAACATCTTGAGAAATATGCAAACATGCCTCATCTAAGGTATCCCTTGGGGATTCCGCTCAAAGCGTTCATGTTAATCAGCTACTGAGAGTCCCTCACCTTAAAGGAAACAGATGGTGGATGTGATTGTCCTTTCTAGGAAGCCTCTTGGAAAGACCATCAAGACCATGAGAAGTCAAAGTTGAAGTATGTGTTAGCAGCGTTTTGTCGGAAAATTCTCTGCTTCATTTGAGACTCTTTCAACATTTTGAAAACATTTATCTGCGACAAGTATTTCTTCTCCGTTGAAAGAAATTAGAGTGATTCACGTCAGGGACTAGTATGACCACTAATTCATCAGTGCAGAGGGTGACAATGAAGGACAATGGACAAAGAAGTTTTTTAATGACTAGTGATATCTTATAGCGATGTATGCAAGGAAGAAACCACTACATAGTGAAAAGCAGATAGATCACAATGAAAGTTGAGCTTCCTCAACTTATGGTAGTCAGCGGAAGTCTTTTTTTAACTTCTAGAGTTCTTTTGTGAGGATTAAGGTAAAATTGTCAATTTTCACTCATTGATTAAAAGTCACACTCTTATTAACGAAAAAAATGTTTTCTTTACAACTTCCATGTGAAATCCAGAAAATGTGTTGAAACTGTCCCTTTGTTGAAACTCATTTTTTCCGAAGGCTCCCACTGAAGAAAAACCCTCTTCTAGCTCCCACATTGGAAAAGCAGTGCAAGTTATCAGATTCATCTTAGAAATGTTTAATTTTTCATCCTAAGCCAAATTCAATCATTGCAACTGCAGCTCTGAAAAGATCCATGAATTCGGAAGCTCTTTGCTCAGTCCCTTCCAAAAGGGATGTCCTTCTGGTAGACTCTTTTGGTATAAACAGTAGCACCTCAGCTGCTAGAAATGATATGGCTTGCAGTGCAATGTCTGTTGTTGACTGCTATGACAGGTAAATGTGAGCAAACATTGTTCTCTTCTCTTCCAGCTCCGGAAGAAAACAGTTGAGGCAAATAATCTAGTGAAGGAAGGCTTTTTCACTTCAGTAGCAGTAATTGATGGTGCAACAAATGTTTCTGCTACAGCAGAGGTTCTTAACCTGTGGTCCTGGAGCCCCTGGGGGTCAGGGTGTCCGGGACTGCTTAGAAAATTAAATCATTTTAAAAGATTCATAAATTGTAAACAAAGAAGCAAATTAAAATTTAACATTTTAGATGTTCTGTAAATCTGAAGGAATTTTAAATTGGGGATAAAAATTAAGTTGTTTTCTTCAGATTGGTATGTGTGAACAGTGCAAGTGCATCATACAAAATATAGTATGGACAATGGGTGGCCTCAATTGAATTTAGAAAAGCTCCAACATTCCAATTAAATTATTCTTTTTTTGTATTTGTGAATTGTAATAAAATATTTCATCATTTGTGCATTTGTTTGATGAATTATTGTTTCGGCATTGTTTTGTGGTTCAAATTATCGAAATTTCTTAGGCTGGGTTCCCTGAAATTCAATAATGACTCAGTGGGGGTCCCCAAATTCCAATAATGATTTAGCGGGGTTCCCCGGATTCCAGTAATCATTAAGTCAGGGTCTACGGAAGTCAAAAGGTTAAGAACCAGTGTCCTACAGGTTTTCTCCATCTGGCGAATACATCCAATGTGCATTGACAAGAGTGTTTCAAGACCACATCTTTTCATCGAGAAGTCAGAGTCAAAAATAGGGCCTGATTATGATGTCGGGCGGACGACAAGCATGCGGGCGGTCCGACCGCCATATTTCGATGCGACTGCCGCGTTGACGGTCGGAAGTCGGCGGTACCATGGCGGGGGCATGCTGTGGAAATAGAAAAGGGTCATAGTTGATGCCGCTGCCGGGCAGCACCTCCGACACATCTGTGCACTGTGTGCCGTGTACCATATCATGCATAGCACACAGTGCACACACGACAGTGCCAGAAGAAAGGGGCACCATATGTGCCCCCATACACATTTTACTTTGGGCTCTGACGCCCGGGGGCCCTGTTTGGGGCCCCCGGTCCCTTTCCGACAATCTTTTCATGGCGGAGTTACCGCCATGAAAAGGCTCTCAGAAAGGGATATCGAAATCCTGATGTCGGTGCCTGCCTCAGCACTGTCACCACATCGGAATCTATGATCCTGGCGGAGGTGGCGGTCTTGCCTCCGACAGCTGTGGGTCCGACCACCAGTATCATAATATGGCGGTCGACTGAAGGGCTGTCAGCAGTCAGACCGCCACTGATGACCTGTCGGCAGTCGGACCGCCACTATCATAATCAGGCCCTTAAAGATATTTCCTGTATGATGCACACACACTTTTTAGAAAACATGTGAATGATATAGAAAAGTATTTTTCTTTCAGGTTGACGAAGGCCAATTTCAAACCACATTCCGCGTTAGGTACCAGTTCTACAAGTAACAGCAAACAATGCAAAATCTATTGTATTACCAAGGATATGGGAATCAGTGATACAAAAGATACTGCTCTAATACAAGGACGTATACTTAAGCGAAGGGGCTTGCTCATATTACCCCACCAAAACTGGGCTGTAAATATGTGCAACAGAAAATGCAGTTAAATAGTGGGGACGGATTGAACAACAGTGTTAATTTAACCCCGTATTGATAACATTTCGAATTGGCATTACAACTAAATTGCATGTTGCTATTCAGGCTAATTTAATAATGCTAACCACACCTATTTCCGTTTGGTTACTCTTAAACATTTTTTTCATGAAACATAGTGGCAAAAAGTTAAAACCAAATGTGTATATATACATAAACTGCATATGTGACAAACATATATTATCTTATATACAGAACAACGTGACAAACTGGTCTTTGGGTATACAATAAAAATACAGAGACACAAAAATATATATAAATCATAAAAACGATTAGTGGTTCTGTAATTATTCAAGCCCTTGATCCACCTGAAGGCAGTAGTAAGGGTAGGCCTGACCAGAGGACAAATCTGTTTAATGGTTCAGGCCTTGCCCACAGTCCAGTGTTAATCCATAAAATGATCCACATCAAGAAAAGGTATCCATTGCAAAGGCTTGAGTGTCTGCGCCCTCTTAATTTAGCGGCCTCTTCAGAACCAAAGAAAGAGAGGAAATCTCAAAATATACAAATCAAAGAAGTAACCACAACTGATATTTGTGTATAACTATATATATATTTCTATATCTCTCTCTATATATATATATAGATATAGATATATATATAGTTCGCAATGATCACCTCCCTCGATGACAGGTAAGGAAGGAGCCACACCAGTTGGTTCTGCTTTACAAAAAGTTTATTTCGGGAAACGAAATATATATATATATATATATATATATATATATATGTATGTATGTATGTTCAGGTTTACATCAGGGAGGGCCGACTGGAGACTAAGCTGCATAGAAAACCAACTGCAGGTAACTCAGTGTTACATGCAGGGAGTTCGCATCCCCAGCACTTAATACAAAGTATCCCCTATGGGGAGATGCTTCGGCTTAAGCGCATTTGCAGCTGTGATGATGACTTGAACACAGCCCAACTAGCCAGCAAAAATAGATTTCTAGCAAGGGGTTACTCCTTAAAATGTATCAACACTGCTATTAATAAAAGTAACGCAGTTAGGAGAGAAAGCCTCTTAAACAAAACCACTGAGATAGAAAATACTCAGAGAGAGGATACCAACACTTTCAGGTTCATCCTAGGATATAACAGACAAGAAAAGGCCATTAGAAACATTATTAGAAAGAACTGGCCTCTAATCCTAGGCGATCCAGTCATCGGCCACCCACTCCCCAAAAGAGCAGCCATAACCTACAGCAGGGCACCCTCCATGAAGGACACTTTAGTCCATAATGATCCAGTCAGCCAGACTAAGGGCACATGGCTTTCCCAAAGGAAGGGATTCCATCGATGTAAGGTTTGCAAGGCATGCCAATTTGGAATCAGTAAAACATCTTACAAAACTCCCTTTAGCGATCAAGAACGGCCTATTAGTAAAGCCCTGTCCTGTAAATCTGACCATGTGGTCTATGTGCTGGAGTGCCCTTGTGCCCTTGTGCCCTGCGATACGTAGGCAGTACTATACTACAAGGGCACAAGAGGATACTCCAGCACATCAGGGCCATTAAGAACCAGGACCCCGCATACCCAGTGGTCCGGCATTTCGGGGAAGTACACAATGCGGATCCAAAAGATCTAAAGTACTACCTGATTGATGCCATCCCACCCAACAAAAGAGAGGGAGATAGGGAAAAAGCCCTCAGACGTCTGGAAACACGTCAAAGTCTCCGGGTGGCCTCAATGTCACGGAGGAACTCTATACATGCCTCTAAGGTTATATAGGGGTCCGGTTCTGTATAGTTAGAATGGAACTGCACATCATCTGACATTTATCAGTAAACCACATAGTTTGTCTATAGACCGCCAAAACCCTACTTTTTCATTTTTATACACATTTTGTACACGGTTTTAGAAAGGTTTTAGTATATGTACACGTTAGGTAAAATCTGCACATAGCACTTTCCAATATTTCAATTTGCACTAGCACATGTCTTTTATAGTCGTATGGTTTACAAGTGTAATGTTTACATCAAAAGTACTGTAGTTTGCACTAGCACTTTGGATCTGCTTCAGCCAGTGGCAATTATCTGATGATAAATTATGGTATTTAAACCTGTATTACATTGTCGAGCAACAGCAAGAATGAAATCCTAAAAACTGTATATAGGGTTTTTAAAGGTTTTAAATTGCTTTTTCAATTTAACAGTACTGATGGTTCTATGGTTGTGATGGCTCTAGTTTCTATAGTTTTAACATGTTAAAACTGTATTGTTCTGGTATTTAGACCTGAATGTGTAAATGAACTATGAACCTAGTCTCACACAGACCAGCAACCTGTCTTCTATTTCTATGTAACACCTTACGTAATAATAGGCACATGTCACTAAGAAAAAAGAAAATAAGTTTAAAAAAAATGGTATATAAACTAATCACTTACCGTGATGCGCGTCATGTGATCAAGACCCTCCGGGGTCGAAACGCGTAATGGCTGCTGTTGTTCTGTTTGAGCAAAATAAAATCTAAATCTGCACCAAATTGTGGTCCGTGCTCCAGTTCCTGAGTGATCGAGGGAAGGGCGGAGTGCCTTTGATATATATATATATCCACGCTTGCACAAATGGTGTACTAAATAAACACTTCCTTGGTTTAAAATACCTGTGGGCTCTCTCTCCGGTGCCGTGGAACTCTCGTCGAGGTGTGGAGTTTTGTTGAAGATATATATATATATATAGACCCAGTAGAAGGCGCAAGCCGAAACGCGTAGGTCATTTTTCTGTTTGTATGCACTCTTGCACTTTGCTTGTTATGGCCCCATGAGTAATGGAGGCTATTTGAAACTTTGAAAAAATAAAACGAGCTACCTCATTACGAAGGATTTGGTTATGCTGTTCTTCTGCTCGCACTCGAGACGCGCAGTATTGGAGGGCGGTGTGCATGGAGGCGATAATGGAAATATATATATATATATATATATATATATATATATATATATATATATATATATATATATATATATGGAAATCCCGGTCAGAACCAGGAAGTTGCTTCTTGCCGTCCGGCCCGTAACGAAGGAGGGGTCTGCAAATACCGAGAAGCTGGCTCGGTAATATGTACTGCTTGCTTCGCTGTGAAGACCACTCAGTCAAAAAAGGCGAATGCAGACCCGTTGCTGGTGCGTTTTTTGTTTATTAGTAAATGCCCTGCACCACCGCCATGGCGGTGGTGCAGGGCATTTACTAATAAACAAAAAACACACCAGCACCGAGTCTGCATTCGCCTTTTGACTGAGTGGTCTTCACAGCGAAGCAAGCAGATATATATATATATATATATATATATATATATATATATATATATATATTCACTGAAAAACCATAGGTTTCAGGCACGTTATAGTTAGAAATTAGCATTTAAAAACCTTTGAAATTCACAGAAAAACCATAGGTTTCAGACACGTTATAGTTAGAAATTAGCATTTAAAAACCTTTGAAATTCACTGAAAAAACCATAGGTTTTAGGGACAGTTATAGTTAGTTGGACATTTCACTGCGTACAAAACCATAGAAATTCCTCCGTTATAGTTAGTTCAGCTAACTATAACTCGCGCCCCCACAATGCACTGCTGATGACGTCACATATTACATCACTCATGACATGGTCAGTGGTATCACTGATGACATCACTGGTGACATCTCAAATGACATCACTGATGACATCACTGATGACATCATCCACGTGATAATCTGATGCACCTCCTCACACCCTAATATAACCTTTGATACACCCACTCTAAATTACAGACTGCCATTCGCAAAACCATAGACACTCCAACACCAATAACTACATACGCACTCACTGATTCTTAGGTCTACACACACATCCACTCACTCACCCGTACAGTCACTCATATTTACGGTCACTCAGTACAGGACTATCATATGCACTCATACTCCTATATAGACACTCAAACACCGCCACTCATCCATAGAGGTACTCACACACCTAGTCAGTCATGCAAATAATTAAACACACTGCCATTTACTCACCTATACAGTTATACACACACCAGCTCACTTACTCATACAAATACTAGCACATTCTTACGCTCTTATACGATCACTGATCCAAGCACACACTCATCCATACAGTCACTCTCACAATCACACACTCTGCTTATAGCTATTTATATACTCCAACACACATATATACTGCCTTTCACATATGTAGTTACTCACACATGTACCACTGGGACATACATTCACTCACTAACACACTCTTACACACACTTACCCACCCATACAGCCTATCACAGATGCACTCTTGAAACCATCCACCCAGTGAATCACCCACTCACACATCTATGCACAGAGTCGCACACACCCCACCCACACAAACACTCAGGCACCCATACAGATACTCAGACAACCAATCAATAACTCATATAGACACTCATGTAGCTATTCACAAACCCATGCAGCCACTTACACAGCAACAGACAGACGGTTACAGACATTCACCCAGTTTAGTCACTAACTCTTGCATTCAGTAAGATACGTTTAATCACTCACTTATAGAGTCAGTCACGCACCTACTAAATCCTTCATCCACACACTTATACACCCACTCATTCTTCAATACACCTTTCCCTATATATGAAAAATATTTAAACTTTACAGAAACACAGTCACTGGATGATGTCATCAGTGATGTCATTTGAGATGTCATCAATGATGTCATCAGTGATGTCACTGACCATGTCATGAGTGATGTAATATGTGACGTCATCAGCAGTGCATTGCGGGGGCGCGAGTTATAGTTAGCTGAACTAACTGTAACGGGGGAATTTCTATGGTTTTGTACGAGTGAAATGTCCAACTAACTATAACTGTCCCTAAAACCTATGGTTTTTTCAGTGAATTTCAAAGGTTTTTAAATGCTAATTTCTAACTATAACGTGTCTGAAACCTATGGTTTTTTCTGTGAATTTCAAAGGTTTTTTAAATGCTAATTTCTAACTATAACGTGCCTGAAACCTATGGTTTTTTCAGTGAATTTCAAAGGTTTTTAAATGCTAATTTCTAACTATAACGCCCCTAAAACCTATGGTTTTTTCAGTGAATTTCAAAGGTTTTGTAAATGACAATTTTTAAATGTATTAATTGTTATATTTATTTTTTTGATACTGATTTACTACATTTTTTAAAACTATTTTTTTTAGATATTTTATTTATTAAATTACATTGTAATTACATTATACATTACATTACAAAATATACTTTCTCAGAATGAATTACTTTAGTTTAAATAGTTTGCAAATAGGCAATAGAGTTTTAAGTACAGTAGTTACAGTTGTTGCAATGGGCAACACAATTTCAAACACAATGCAACATTGACCTCAATGTGAATTTCTAGTTAAATGCAATTAGTTACTTTATGGATTACTTTTCTAACCACAGGACTGGATCCTAGATTCAGTCCTGGGACATCTCCTGTAAACAGTTGAGTAAAAGCGTTTTGGTTACAGTAGTGATTTTTAAGGAATATTATTGTATTTTAAAAGTTGACACTTAGAAACTTTTTCACATAGAATCACCAATGTTATCCTATGGGAGGAAATTCACTTAGCAGGTAAGTAGTGTTATCGTTACTTTTTCTTACTCAGTGTTGGATCCTGGATCCAGCACTGGTGCATGTCCTGTAAACAGTTGAAAGAATGCGTTTAAGTCATAAAGGCGATTTTTAAGGAATATTTGTAATTTGTTAAAATCAACACTTTGAAACTTTTCTGCTGAAAACCAGACAATGGATTCCTATGGAAGGAAATATAAGTTACTGGTAAGTACGGTTAGAATTACTTTTCAGGGTCAGTGCTGGGCTAAAAGATGCAGCACTGGGTTCTCTCCTGATAACAGGTGAGTAAATCGGAATTCGTAGTTCGGTTGATTTTAGAGGAATATTATAAAGTTCCAAAACTCCACACTTAGAAGAATTTCCAAGTGAAACCAGTCAATGTTAGCCTATGGAAGGAAATTCAAGTTGCTGGTAAGTACGGTTAAAATTACTTTTCAGGATCAGTACTGGGCTGAAAGATGCAGCACTGAGGTCTCTCCTGATAACAGGTGAGTAAATCGGAATCCGTATTTCGGCTGATTTTAGAGGAATATTATAAAGTTCCAAATCTGCACACTTAGAAGAATTTCCAAGTGAAACCAGTCAATGTTAGCCTATGGAAGGAAATTCCAGTTACTGGTAAGTACGGTTAGAATTACTTTTCAGGACCAGTACTGGGCTGAAAGATGCAGCACTGAGGTCTCTCCTGATAACAGGTAGTAAATGGGAATTCGTATTTCGGCTTATTTTAGAGGAATATTTGCACAATGGTGAAGGGAGGGGGCGGGGCCTGAGGTGACATCTGTGCAAACGCACCTCGTGGCGCGTTTTAAGTTGGGGGATTAAGTCCCTTGAATCATGAGGGTCCCTGGGGCCAACTAGCCCACCAGGAACCTCCAGTATGCGCCAGGGCTGCGTTGCAGAGACGTGTACAGAGGCCACACCCCTTTTACACCTCTCTGCAACGCAGCTCTGTGGCGCTTTCTGGACGTACCTGTTGGGCTAGTTGGCCCCCAGGGACCCTCAGGATTGAAGGGGATTTAATTCCCCATCTTAAAACACGCCACGGGGCCTGTTTGCACACATGTCACCTGAAGCCCTGCCCCTCCCTTCACCACTGTGCAAACGCGCCCGTGGCGCGTTTTAAGTTGGGGGATTAAGTCCCCTTGAATCCTGAGGGTCCCTGGAGTCCAACTAGCCCACCATGTACTTCCAAAGCGCCACAGAGCTGCGTTGCAGAGAGGTGTAAAAGGGGCGTGGCCTCTGTACACCTCTCTGCAACGCAGCCCTGGCGCATACTGGAGGTTCCTGGTGGGCTAGTTTGCCCCCAGGGACCCCCAGTATTCAAGGGGAATTACTTCCTTCTCAAACGCGCCGGGGGCGCGTTTGCAGACTGCTGCAGGGAGGGGGCGGGGCCTTCAGCACGATGCCGGTCTTTTTTTTTTTTTTTTGATTGGGAGGGGGCTGCGTGGCCCCCTTCCTCAGCCACTTTTGCCCCGGGGACCCCATCCCCCGGGGCCTGAGGAGTTTTTTTTTTTTTAATAAAATTTAAAAACGGGAAGGGGAGCCGCGTGGCCCCCTTCCCTGGGCCTGTATTGGCCCCGGGACCCCATCCCCGGGGCCAGCCCTCTTTTTTAATTAAAAATTTGGAGGGGGGCTGCGTGGCCCCCTCCTCAGGCCATTTAAGGCCCCGGGACCCCATCCCCGGGCCGGCCTTTAATTTATTTTTTTTTTTTTAGGGGAGGGGGGCTGCGTGGCCCCCTCCCTGGCCACTTATGGCCCCGGGGACCCCATCCCCGGGGCCTGGCCTCTCGTTGGGGACTGTGGGGGTCCCCAAACCCCCACAGTCCCGCCGGCTCCCCGTGTCCTATGGGAGCCGGCATTGCTTTTCCACATGGGGAGCAGCTAAGATGCTGCTCCCCATGTGGAAAGCAATTTGCTTTGGATATTGAAGCGAGAGCAGGCTTCCTGCTCTCGCTTCCAATATCCAAAGCAAGTTTGCAATGACAGGACAGGAGCCGCGAGGCTCCCGTCCTGTCATTGTAAACAGCAGTGTCCCGGGGGTAGGCACCCCGGGACACTGCAGGAGCTGGTCCTGGGGGTGGCGGTCCCCAGGGCCACCACAGGCTCCAAGAGTGGGGCGCGTGGCCCCCTCCCCACATCTAGAAAGCCCCGGGTAGGTGGTGGTCCTCGGGGCTTCGGGGGTCCAAAACGGACCCCCATTTTAGACTTCTTAGTGCCCCGGGTAGGTGGCGGTCCTCGGGCATGTGGGGGCTGGAGCCCCCACACAGGTTAAAACATTTTTATAAAGAAGCCCCGGGAGGTGGCGGTCCCGGGGCAGCGGGAGGGCCAAGAGCCCTCCCGCACCATTATTTTTTTAAGCCCCGGGGGTGACGGTCCTCGGGGCTTTGGGGGCCTTAGAGGCCCCCCACATATTAAAAAGAAACCCCTGCATGCCCTCGGGACTTGGCCCACCTGGGGGCCAATTAACAACGAAGCGCGGGAGACCGCGCTTTGTTTTTCTTCGGCGGGATCCGCGCACCCTGAGCGCATCCCGCCGATTTTTTAAAAAAATGCTTTTTTCTGCCCAGGGGTCCTTGTGGGACCCCCTGAGCAGACCTAGGGGGTCTGGGTGTTTCTACCCTGCTCCCTTTTGCGCTTTGCGCACTTGTTTCAGTCCCTCGGTTCTACCGAGGGATAAAATGGCTGCCAACACTTCCTGATTTGGAGTGTTGACAGCCACTTGAAAGCCAATTAACATGCAGCTCGTGATCGGGACGGTGCGCGCAGGGTGCGCTCAGGGTGCGCGAATCCGACGCGGCCATAGATATATATGTGATTTTCATTTTGATTTTCACAGGAACTACTGAACGGATTTACACCATTTAACAAAAAGGGTTCTTTCTGAACCAAGAACTACCTCTTTGCCAAATTTGGTGTAATTCCGTTCAGCAGTTCGGGCTGTAGCCGTGTCTAAAGTTTCCTATGGGAAAATGAATGGGGAAAACACGCTTTGGGACCCCCCTTTTTTCTCGGCCCCCGCTTGACGAATCACCCTGAGACTTTCAGGGTAGGAGCGGACCGGAGCAGGCCATAAAGTTTGAAAATTTTGCGAAGATTCGTCAACCGACGCAAGAGTTATTTCAAATAGAATGTCGCAGATTTCCTATGGAAAATAGGTCCTAACTATAACTATCTACTGGCGACCGCCAGTAGATAATATATATATATATATATCAAAGTTCACAAGGTTTCCCAAAGCGAGGTGCACTCTCAAGTCGGCTTCAATAGGGTCAGGGAAGGTACCACACAAATCCACTGTCAGCAGTTACCTGACGCGTTTCGGGCTAGCGCCATTCATCATAGGTTTTACTGCACAGCTGAACACCAACATAACGGACTCTCCAGCATTCTTCCCTTTTTATTCTTGCAAATAACACTCAGGTGAGTAATCTCGCACAGCAATCTGGGACTGGTAGTCCATACAATCAGACCCACGTAGGCTGTTGGCATCATACTGGTAAATGTCACTAATAGAATCTGGATAGAAAAGACACCTTCCCTGGCTAGTAAGCAGATGATGGTATCCTGCTTTTGAAGGTTGGGACTCAAATTTCATAGCCCGATATTGGACTGCACAACAAATTGTGAGATTCGTGTACTGGTCACGGAAGCCCTGCTGCAGTTTTCGCCTGCCCTCTGTTGTTCGCCCCTTGCTGGGGCCAGGACCAGGAAGAGACGAGGAGTCTGGGACCGGGGAGTGCAGGACTACACTCCCCAGCGTCCCCTGCGGCAACCTGCGTCCAGCCGCCAAAATTCCCTTCGCGCCAGGAGGCGCCTACTTAATCCCGCAGGGGCTCCCGTCAGGGGCTGAAAGAGGCCGGGCTGGGCCACTCCTCTTGGCCTCTCTAGTCAACGTGCCAGTACAACTTTAAGTAAGGAGGCGTGAGGGCTTACTAAAGTAATAATATCTCCTATTTGCCTTCAAATTCCGACTTGTGTTTGGACCCAAGTATTTTTCTGTCATGGGGAGGAAGAAAGCCACGCTTGCTGGAAAAAGCACAGATGCTACTCTAGATGGATTTTTACAGAAGGCTGTGGGGGCTATCAATAAGGAAATTGAACTGGCCGAGCGTAGACTCTCGTTAGCCCCTCCACCCCCATCCGACATTTTGAATACTCAGCCTGTTCAGTCTGCCACTTCCCCTACCTCGGAGGTTCCCATTATTATAACATCTGTCACGCCTCCTGTCCCTTTGGCACAGCCCCCATTCCCTCTTTCACCTACCATCATTATCCAGAGCCAGGGTGCCTCAGGAGGAGCACCAAAGGGCGCGGAAGTTGCAACATGTACATCTATGGGGGACCATAGTATAGCCGGGGGAAAAAGGAAGCGTATCGACCCATTGGGAACTGACCAACGTGTAATGGGCCATTTGCCAAAGGTCAAGAGAACAAGGCAAAACCCCCCAGGAACAGCGGGGAAATCTTGTGGGGGAGGTGGGCTCACAAGGTCTCAGACTGAAATGGACATGGTAGTAGCCAGAATTGGCAAAATAATGTTGGATTCTTTAGAGCCTATTTTGTCTTGCCTGGGTCGTATTAAGGAGCAGCTTGGTCAATTATTGTTGATCGAAGGAACCCCAGGTATCGCACCTGTGCAAAGTAAGCAAAGCAAGCAAAGCGGAAAGTGTGACCTGGTTAATGGCATTGGTGAGAGAGGAGATACCGTTCCCCTTAGTGCTGCCGAGGGTGGGAGGGCCCTAATAAACGATCCCATAGTTACATGTAATGTGATAAAACCGGATCACTGACAGAATATCGAGGAGCAAAATATCGACCTGCCAAAATATAGAATGACAGAATATCGACTTCCTATCTACAAGCAGGTAAGTACAAAAATATTGAATCCAAAATATCGTTGTAAATAATATAGTTTGTTAAAATATCGTATTTTTTAAATGTCTTACAAGTAATGTAAAATAATTAAATAATGAATATAATTAAGTAAAACATACTCAAAAATACTTAAATAACTTTAAAATTAATAAATAATTAATGTAAATTAAAAAAAAAACATGCATTTTTATTTTTTAATACATATATATGTTAACTTAATAATATTAAAAAATATTCAATATTTTTAGTGTTGGATAGCGGGAGGGTAAAATTTACTATTCCCACTCCAGTGAGTGCAACAGTAGGGAAAGCGTTAGATAGCGGGAGGGTAAAAATTACTATTCCCACTCCAGTGAGTGCAACAGTAGGGAAAGCGTTGGATAGCGGGAGGGTAAAAATTACTATTCCCACTCCAGTGAGTGCAACAGTAAGGAAAGCGTTGGATAGCGGGAGGGTAAAAATTACTATTCCCACTCCAGTGAGTGCAACAGTAGGGAAAGCGTTGGATAGCGGGAGGGTAAAAATTACTATTCCCACTCCAGAGAGTGCAACAGTAGGGAAAGTGTTGGATAGCGTAGGGGTAAAAATAACTATTCCCACTCCAGTGAGTGCAACAGTAGGGAAAGTGTTGGATAGCGTAGGGGTGAAAATTACTATTCCCACTCCAGAGAGTGCAACAGTAGGGAAAGTGTTGAATAGCGGGAGGGTAAAAATAACTATTCCCACTCCAGTGAGTGCAACAGTAGGGAAAGCGTTGGATAGCGGGAGGGTAAAAATTACTATTCCCACTCCAGAGAGTGCAACAGTAGGGAAAGTGTTGGATAGCGTAGGGGTAAAAATTACTATTTCCACTCCAGTGAGTGCAACAGTAGGGAAAGTGTTGGATAGTGTAGGGGTAAAAATTACTATTCCCCTCCAATGAGTGCAACAGTAGGGAAAGTAATGATTTAATAATTAAATATATATAAATTAATTATCAATACCAATAAAAAATTTATAAAAATTAATTACCAATGACAAATTATTTAATAATTAATTAATTATAAATACCAATAAATATTCATTATTAAAAATTAATTACCTATCAATAATTAATTAACAACAAATTAATTTTCAATACCAAAAATTAATAAGTAATAAAACAAATTTACCAATTAATAATTAATTAACAGTAAATTAATCATCAATACACAAAAATAATTTCAATAATTACGTAATTACAATTAAATTACTTCCCACCCTATTCCCTATAAACACACAACCCGCTCCGAATAATACATTAATACAATTAATATAATTATCAATTAATCAATTAATAAAAATTAATCACCAATTAATAAAAATTAATTACCAATTAATTATTAATTAACAATAAATTATTTATCAATACCAAGAAATAAAAATAAATTATTACATATTTACAATTAAATTACTTCCCACCCTATTCCCCTATAAACCCACAACCCGCTACAGAACTAAAACGCAAAATTAAATTAAAAATAATTAATAATTCCTAAAAATTAATATTTAATTTACTATAATTAAATTACTTCCCACCCTATTCCCCTATAAACCCACAACCCGCTACAGAATTAAATTACGCAAAATTTAAATAACATAAAATTCTTTACTTTAAAAAATTCAAACATACATTACAAAAATAATACATACTTTTAACACATATACTAACACTTAAAACACTATAAAAAAATTCGATATTTTTAACAACTATATTATGACTGTCGATATTACTAACTTCGATATTATGAAAATCGATATTTCTTACCTGAATTTAGATATTCTGCACCACTATATTTTTGCAATTCGATATTCTGTCCATTCTATATAAAAAACTCGATATTCTGTCCAGTCGATATTTTTTTTTCGATATTGTGACTAGTTACCGATAAAACCACCAGATTTTGCCCAGGATAGGGCTAACAGCGTAGACCACCTAAGAGTGCCGGTAGCGATGGCACCCGGTTACGGTGGGAACCTTAATGGCGAGCGAGGGGCCATTAACTGTTTAACATCTGATAGGCGGGGTGAGCCTATTGAGAGGGAAAAGGCCCATAACTGGTTCGGCGCCTGGTCTGCCAAGCAGGCAGGGTGATAACACCATTCTAAACTTACCCCCGGGATGTACACCTTATACCATGGTCCTGACAGGGGTCCCTTATCTACCACCAGGACATCATGAAAGTTGCCAGAGCCTTATCAATAAAGCTGCCCATTGGTGTACTAGTAAAATCCAGGCTCAAATAAATTGGCATAAACATATTATTATGGCAAGGCGAGTGAGCTGGCTGGGAAAAACAACTAAAAATAGAGAAGGTGATTGTGTGGTGTTGAACTTTAACGATAAGACGTGTGTTGGCCTCGCCCTATGGCACCTCAAAGATTCTCCTTCGGAGCAGATACAGGCCCGCCCCCTGTTTTTTTTTTACCCTTACCAGCAGGGGGCTGTTAAGAGCCAACAGTCATGCCCTCAACTCTTGAATAGACCCCATTTTCTCCAACACCCAACATGGCTCCACCCTAATCGCTTTGAGGCACTCTCTGGCCTAACAGACATAGATTGACTACTTTCCGATCTTAGAAGCCCAGACAAGATGTTAACAACAGGTGGGCTATTAGGGAGAGACCCTAACGTAGTGGGAAGAACAATAGGGAATGGGATGGTCGAAAAGTGTGTGTATCATCTCCCAAACAATACACCTATCATTTATAGCAACACACATGAAAGAGAGACCGGGGTTGATTTATCTATACCTCAATTTACATGTAATTCTGGAGAAGGGGGGCATGAGCTGGATCTTACGCCTGTTAGGCTCGCTATCACCAGCAACCCGGAAGTCCCAGTGACAAAGAGCTATAAAGCTAGCTCCCTCAGAATTGTCTCCTGGAATATTGCAGGCATCCGCCCGAAACTAGAGGATGAGGTGTGGTTAGAGTACGTCAAGGCCTTTGATATCATCTGTGTTCAGGAAACATGGTACAGGGAGAACATTGAGCTAGATGGCTACTGCTCTTTCAATATTCATGCAATAGCCTCACCAGCAGGGAGGGCAAAAGGAGGGCTGGCGACATTGATCTCCGTAAAACATGGGTCTATTAAGGCGGAGGCCATTTCTGATTCCCCTTGGTATCAACTTATTTTGATTTCAAATTTATTTCAGTCCAAGATGTTACTGATTAATTGGTACTACAATATATTTGACCAGAATAGCTGTGACATCATTGATACTCTTAAGGATGAAATTGATAAGATCGCGGGGAAGTGGCAGCCCCTGTGTATTTATTGGGTGGGGGATTTTAATTGTTTTTTATGCCGACACAGTTCACAACGAGTGTGTGGGCTACTGGATACAGAGGGGCAATCGCTGACGCATTTCATACATACCCCGCAGGGTGATGCCTTAAATGCCATTATTATTGTAAACGATTTGATTTTTGTTGATACCCTGGTTAGCAGTCCCCAAATACGGTACCCTACTTACTTGGGCAGTGGAAGGGAAAGCGTCATTGATTTCATGTTGACATCCAGGAAATTTTCTCTTTGGGTTGATAGCTTTGAGATAGAGCCCCATAATGCTAGCGACCATAATCCCCTTATCGCCTCCCTACATGTAACAGCTCAGGAGGAGAAAGGGGATGGCCGCCCTCTCCAGTACACCTCAAACCAAGGGGTGAGATTGAAATGGAGCAGAATAAATCCATCCCAATTCGAGGAGAACATAGTTAAAACCAATCTAAGCTCCATCTTGGAATGCCTGGATCAAGACTCTCCCCAAGATACGGTAATAAAGGGCTTCCAATTAATCTGTAGGGATGTATCTACAAACCTGACAAAGATAATGGGAAGAGGGGAAGCCCAGGAAACTAAATGGTTTAATGCCAAATGTTCAAGGGCCCAAAAGGACCTCAAGAAGGCGTTACATGCAATTCCCCGAGATAAAACCCTAATCAAAAATGCAAGGCAGACTTATAAAAACACAGTCAACAAAAGGAAAGAAGAACTGAGAAGGTTAGCCTGGGAAGATCTAGAGAGAGCAAGCGCACTTAAAGATTCTAGAGGTTTTTGGGAGGTAATAAACCGCCCTCTATTTTCGAAGGATGTAAGGGGCATGGTCTCAATGATACCGGGGAAAGTTTGGGAATCTCATTTCCGTAGTATATTTAACCCGAATGGAATTACACCCCAGGAGACCTGCTCAGACGTCCCAATAGACCCAATTACCACACACCAACTGAGCTCCTCTTTGACAGTGAGTGAGATCGAGGATGCGCTTGCGAAGGGGATATGCCTGAAAGCCCCAGGCCCGGATGGGGTACCTTTGGATTTGTTTAAAAGCAATCCTCAACTTTGGGCACCCCTCTTGACAAG